>JAUTXW010004204.1:1447500-1840000 GCA_030620095.1 Kuschelorhynchus macadamiae | reverse complement strand
GGCTAAATTTTTTTGCCTCGGAGTAAAAACCCATCAAAAAGTCGCTTCTTGGATCGGAATAAGGAATGGCTAAATAACGTAGTTGACCTATCAGAAGTTATAAAGGGATTTCTTTTAAAGGAAAAAGAACCTTCTCTACCATCCAAAATAAGTCGCGGAAGGCCCGTTAAGGCATTTGTGGAGTGTTCTGAAAAGTCAAAGAAAGGGCGTGTTGCAAATTTGATACACCAAAATACAAAGCAAGAAATCGTCTATGCAGCCCAATTGGCTGGTTTTATGGATGAGTTACGACTTCCAAAAACTTCATTAAGCACAGAAGAAGCTCTTAGTTTATTTATTGATCTAGATCTTACAAAAAAATATGTAACCAGTTGAGATCAGTCATAAATAATCTTCATATTTTTCCATCCTATAAAAAATTAGTACAAGCTAAAAAAGACCTGTTGCCTGGTACTATTGACTGAAAGTTCTGCTGAAGTTAATCTACAAGATGTTCTCAATTCAACCTCGGAGAGTATTTTGAAAATTGTTCGCGATTACGACTTCTCACAAAAAATTCATTAAGGTTAGATTGTAAGTGGGGATTTGATGGGAGTTCCGGTCATGGGCTATAGAAACAAAAATATGAGAATGATGGTAACACAGATGAATTTTTGTTTCTAGTTGCTTTTGTGCCTGTGCCAATTAGAGTCGAGTTAGTAACTGAAACAATTATTTGGCAAAGTCTCCGTACGTTATCGAGTCATTATTGTAGGCCTATTAGACTAATATTTTCAAAAGAAAATCCAATTTTAATAAAAAGTAAATTGAAAAATGTATTACAGATTCAGTTAGTAAACTAAAAGATTACAGCACGTCTATAAATAATGTTGAAATTAAAATTTCCTACAGATTAGTAATGACGATGGTGGATGGAAGCATACGCAATGTGTTATCTGAAACTAATAGCACTCAGAAATGTTACATTATATATCAGATTTTTAGAATGCCTTCTCCACATTTCCTATAACTTGTCATTTCGGAAATGGCAAGCTAGGGGAATTGAAATGCAAACAGCTAGAAATAATAAAAAAATATAAGTGCAAGAGCAATTCAAGATTCATTATAGATAAAGTTAAGTCTACGTATGGCACCACAAATGACGGCAACACAGCCACACGGTTTTTTTCTAATCCAACCTTAAGCGCTGAAATACCTGAATTAAATTAAGATTTGATTTAAAAAATTGCATTAATTTTAAGTACTTTCTTAAAAAACACTTGAATTTAGTTATAGGACATAAATTATTAACAAATCTTTACTTTTGTCACACCTTACTTTTGAGAGCACCTTGTATAATTAAAAATGTTATCAAAATACATCTCCCTCAAACAAAAATTGGCATGTCTCGGTATCTCTTAAGAAAATAATTCGTTTATCCAGAAACTGAGGTGGTTCAATTTAAAATAAAAGCACTGTATACAATATTATAGGAAAGTCATTTCAATTATATAATTTTAAGTATAATATCGAATTGTACAACAAATAAATAATAACCAAAATAACCTATTGTCAAACAAAATGTAAACTTTAGTCTGTGTAACAAAATACTATAAAAATTGTTCAAGAAAAACTAGTCTTTGCATAGTTACGATTTATGCCGCTTTTTCCATATAAGGCTCCCACTGTGCGACGCTTAGAAACTACATTCCATGGTTATTTTTATGTGTACTATCAATCCTCAAAGTTTGCCACTACACCCTATATAAAACAAGACACCTGGGTCATAAACAAACTTAACAAACTACGGTATCATTTTCAAATCAGATAGGGAAGAAAATTCCACATGAAATTAAATATTTAAAAAATCAAGCGATTTTAGTGCTGCTGATGATCCATGATGCGACTTACCGATATTTGCATCTAGCTGCGTTTTATCACAAGCCGCTTAAGTGATGATTTTCAAAGCAAATATCTAGTTTTTTTATTTGTATTTTCTCATATTTATGATTCTCGCACTTGCTATTTAATTTTTATGTTATTACTTTTTTTCAAAATGGTACCGAAAATCAGGTTCCTGCAGTTTATCTACGCTACTACAAAATATAGCCGAAAATTATCGGTAATTTTTACTAATTAATTCTGAATATAGTGTAATCCATATCATGTCCGAGCTCATAAAAAATACTACACAAAAAAATTAAGCATACACGGGAAATTGCTTATAGTTAAATTAATAATGTAATATTGTAATATAAAGTATCTTGTTCATTTTAATTAAAAAAAGAATACGTTTTCAATTAATGGTTCTTGGAATTGTACCATGCAAAAACGAAGTCATTCAATGACATTATTTTCCAAAATTTTGTCTTCTATTGCAAGAAACATCTTCAGGGCCACGAGATTGGAACCCTGACTGAGCTTGGAGAGATTTAAGCCGGATTTTATACCTGACCTATGTTCATCGAACTGTGATCCAGTGTAAGGATCTGTTTCCACGTGTAATGTAGACCATAGCCCGTATCTTTATTAAATTTATTAGAATGTTTATACATTTTTAAAGATTATTTAATTTCTGTTTACAAAATCCCCGAGAACGACAGTGGCGTAGCTACGAGAAAGCTAGGGTGCCTCCGTTAAGTGGTGCCCTTTTCCGGTGATCCCCTTTTAAGTTATTAGTATAAAAGCCAGAGTATATCCGACATCATTCAATGTTCCGATCTCGTGGAGTAGAGTGATGTGCAAAACGCTAGAGATTCTTCGCATGGTTTAATTACAAGAACAGTTATTTCTTAATTGGCGAAAGCAGTGAAAGCTTACGTTTTCTATAAGTTTTCAATTCGTTTACCTGAATTACTTAAACAATTTTTTAAATGTCCGAGACAATCCGCCCCTCCCTATCTTATATGAATTTGAGTTGAAACTTTTGTAGCCTCAAAATGTGTTAAAGGTTTTTTTTAACAATATACTACACTCGCTTATCAAAATATGTGAATCCTGCTTTCTTAAAAACTAAAATAAAAACCATTAAATAAAGAAAATATACAGCGTGTAACAATGGGTAACCTATGTCTGTTAAAAAAACATTCTTGCTGAAAGTATGGGGATGTTAAAGCCACAGGTTAAAGTCATTCAAAACGTATAGGACGTTCAAAAAACTGTAAACTAAGCCCTAAGCAGTCTTTTATTTTTCATTTTTCGAAAAAAAAAAAAAACATTTAAAGAGGTTGTTTCAAGAGGTAATGAGGCTTAACTGCGCAGTTTTATCTCTCAAAATAAAAAATACTAATAGAAAAAACATATGAAATCAATCTGCCGAAAATTTTCTCGAAAAAAGATATGCTCACAGAGGAAAGGAATCCTAAGATCTTACATTGCGCGATAACGGGGAGTTGTAAAAAACTTTTGTAAAAAAAATGTGTTTCTGACAATTTTTTAGGAATAAGTTTGGGGTCTTCTATTGATCTGACTGGAATAAATAAAAACAGCATGTTCGATAAAACTGCACTCATTTTACACTTCTATATCCAATACATAAACTACAAAAAAAAAATAAAAAACCGTATGACATAGAGCAGCGTTTCTCAAACTGGTACCCACGGATCCAGCAGATCCGTGAGCAATCTAATATTATGGTTTAAGGATAAATGCCTTAACTTCAAATTATCGCTGGCATATCAGAGGGTATTTACTCCTGTACCCGCTGAGATTGTGTTACACCCAAAATCTCTAAGGTTATGACTACAGAGGATGCGCTTAGAGATTTTTTTAATTTAATAGGATTGTCTTCGAATAATCGAGCGATAGCGATCAATAATAATTTATCTGATTAGCATATGCTTTACTGGGAGTTAATTATTTTTATTTATTTCTTTTTTTGGACTATATTTATTAAAAGAACGATTTACTGCTAAAGGTAGGCCATTTGAATATACGATCTATATTTACAGGTTTCCAGGAGTTTAAGACCATATTTTCATGTTTGATTCCTTACGGAGAAATGGCTTTCTAGTAATGACGGCGTCAATATTTTTGACATTCCTGACTAGTGGCTATAGACTGGTTCATAAAGATAGAGTGGGTAGGGGTGATGGGATTGTCGCCTATATCAGACATAATTTAATTGCCGAATTAATTGCATTGTAATTTAATGTAACAAATTAATTTGTAACTCTGACGAAAATAATTTGTTTGGCCACTTTAATATTAATTTATTAAATCTCGATAATCCTCTTACTACCCTTTTTGAAAACTACAACTTTGTTCAAATAATCAATGAGCCCACTAGAATATCCAGAACATCGATTTCTCTACTAGGTCCTATGTTCATAAGTAATGAGTCGGTTACGAAGTCTGAAGCTGTATCTGTGGGGGAAAGTTTCAGATCACTGCTTATTGCCCATAGGGACTACACAAATTTTAACATTAATTTATTCTTACACGATCTCTATCTAATACTGTGGGAAGAAATATTTTATGAAAATACAATGACAATAAAATTACACTTTTTGACAGCATTTTACTCTCTCTTTTTAATAGACATGCTGCTTTTAATGTAGTTAGAGTGACTAAATCTCGGGATTCTTGAATTACACCTAATATTAAACTCTATAATATGAAACAAAGATTACAAGATTTTAAGAGAACGCAGTCAGTTGAAGATTGGGAGAATTATAAACGTTTGACAAATTTTACGGTGTCTTTATTAAAGGAGGGGATAAGTGTCTGTTATACGGAAGAGAGCTTGGGGCCCGTAAATACGTTTGGGCGAAAATAATTAATCAGGCACTGTCTGTAATGTTTTTAGCGAATAGGGCAGATAGGAGCCCATAATCTCAAGCGGGCCTAGGGCCCAAAAGTTGTAGATGCAGTAATGGCTCTGGGTGCTATTTTTTTGTGTACTGTGTTAGGTGCTACACTAAAACAGGTGTATAATTGCAGTGATATATACTGATTTTATATTTTGTTTTATCCATGGATATTCAGCGTTGCAGTTGTAATAAAATGAATTACAAGACCAATCGGGACCAGCTAAAAGAAAAAAAGCTGCAGAAAACGAAGCAAAATTGCAAAAGCATGTAAAAATAAACAATTTTTTTTCAAGTTATAGACAAAGTAACACCAGCCAGCCGTCTAGTCATAAGATGGTATAATTGGAATTATTATTGTACTTTAGAATGTTGTTTTGTTTATTTGTCTCTTTTTTTTTTTTGTTAAGGGCCCCACATTGTCTTTTTACGCTACTGAATATAAATATCAAAACGTTCAAATACTGCATTCCATTTATAGATAAATATGTCACACACATTATTAAGTGCTGCATAGTCAAATTATTTTCCAGATCAATGGAAAATTGCCATTGGAAAACTATTACCTAAGATTAAGAATCCAACAAATTTTAATGATCTTAGAATTATTAGCATTCTGCCGGTTCTGTCTAAGATTTTGTATAAACAGTTATTTCACTATTGTATTATTATTAATATCATACCAGAGAGTCAGTGTGACTTTAAAAAAGATTTCAGTACATCGGTTGCAAGAAAATAACATCTCTACAGGACGTGTAAGTGAGCTTTAGAGCTGCTAGAGGGCGTCCACAGGGAGGAGTGTTATCGGCCTTGCTGTGGTCACTACTGGTGGACAATCTGCTGGCTGTGGTTCAGCTGTGGGAGGTTGATCTGCAGGCATATGCTGCTAGTCATCATAGTAAAAGAAAAGGCTGAATAGGAAATCTCTGCAACCCTGCAGGAAGTACTGAACACCACACTAACATGGTGTGAGAGGGAAGAGATGTCTATCAACCCTAAAAAATGGTACTAGTCCCCTTTATAAAGAAAAGGAATCTGGAGAGACTTCGACCACCTTCCTTAAGGTGACAGGTGATACCACTTTCAGCAGAAGTGAAATATTTGGGAATTATCCTGGATAAAACGCTGAACTGGAATGCTCATCTGAATAAAATAGTTCAGAAAGCTAAACTATTCCTGTGGACCTGCCGTAAAATCTGCGGGAATTTATGGGGTATGACACCAAAACAGCTATATTGGCTGTACCTAACGGTCATAAGACCAATGATAGCCTATGGCTCTCTAGCCTGGTGGAGCAAGGGACAATAAAGTGTTACCCAAGCCAAACTGAGTGGACTGCACAGACAGGCTTGCTTGTCAATTACTCAGCCTACCGACAGCGGGAACTCCTTTTGAAACTTCCACCACTCCACCTATTTGTGGAAGGGGAAGCAATGAGGACAACATACAGACTCCACCATGTTACCAACAGCATGGTGAATAGCACGAGTCACATGGCATCATCCAACATGCTGAAAGTTGTGAAGAACCACTACGTTGGAATGCCATCAGACCTGCTACCAAAAACTGTTAGTGCACAGCAACCCTACTCCTTGATCTTCCCAGGGAGATATGAGTGGGATCGGAATAAATCTGATCTACTTAAAGGAGAGAGCTGTGCCTTTTCACAAGCGGCTCCAAAACCAATAAAGGTGTAAGAGCTGGAATACATGGGGTAAGACCGAAGGTTGATCTGTCAGTAAGCCTGGGAAATAATACCTCAATATTCCAAGCAGAAGTCCATGCTATCGAATTGTGTGCTAGAATGTTGCAGGATTAACAAACAACACATAAAACAATAAAAATATTCTCCGATAGAAATATTCTCGGATAGTCTTAAAGCACTTGAAGCGAGTTAAAATTAAGTTAAAGGCACTTGTTGGCCTGCGACAATAAAAAGAAAGAAAGGAGCAGAGACAAGATTCGTGGGACCTGAACCAGCTTTAGGAGTAGCCCCCGAAACGGCCAAGCGCGCAATTTTGGACCTGGTTGAGGAAAAAGCTAATATTTATTGCCTTGGACGGCCAGGCCTCTCCCATGTAAAGGCATCTGTCCCCCTTTCTATGAAGAAGAGGATAACAGAAAGTCTGTTAAATATGAACAGAATTAAGCTCAAAACAGCAGTAGGCCTATACACTGGCCATTGTGGTCTAAGACATCACATGCACAGGATGGGGCTTGAAGACGAATCCGAGTGCCGCCTATGTATGGAGGATGACGAGACAGCCAGACATGTGCTATGTGAATGCCCGGCAGCTGCCAGGATCAGGTTCTTTATTTTCGGTTGAGATATCCTGCTGCCTGAGGACTTGAAGAATACCTCCTCAAAGGCAATAATAAGACTCATTGAGGATTTAGAGTTGTTTGGGGAAGTGTAAACATAGGTGTGAGCCACAATAGACCACAGAGTCGCAATGGAGGGTCGGTTTGATCCACTCACTTTTAACCTAACCTAACCTATTGATAAAAAAACTGCATACTGCATTGATGCTCCAAGATTTTTCAAAGGCTTTTGATACGGTTAATCACACACATTTGTCAGCAAAGCTTAAATATTATGGATTTTCCCAAGCATTGATTAATCTAGTTAAATCATACTTTTTAAATAGATTTCAAAAAATTGTTTGTACTGAGGCATTTTCAGAACAAATTCAGATATACTCAGGTGTACCTCAGGGTTCCATTCTTGGGCCCCTGTTTTTTATTATCTATAGAGCTGATATTTTGAGTTCATTAAACCCCTGTACGGTTCAGGCCTACGTTGATGATGCGTAAATACAGTGGCGTAACAAGATAACGACGGGCCCTGGTACCAAATCGTAAAACCGGGACTCCTCCTCTCTCTATAATAACTACATATAAATTTATTAGATTTCATAAATCGCAAAAAATCTTGAAATCTTGTTTTAACATTCAGAATAACTCCAGCAAATCAGATAGATATCACAGAAAAATGAAATAAGGTCATATATCAACCATTATTCCATATAAAGTATAATAGTAATTCTAAATAATACACCGACTTACGATTAGACGACTGACTCGTGTCTATAACTCGAAAAAAATTGTCTATTTTTACATGCTTTTTCAATTTTGCTTGGTTTTCCACAGCTTTTTTTCTTTTAGCTGCACCCGATTGGTATTGTAATTCATTTTATTCCAACTAAAACGATGAATACTCACAAAACAAAATATAAAATCAGTATCACTGCAATTATACCTGTTTTAGTCTAGCCACTGCGTAAATATATTTTCATTTTAAACATTGTAATTATATAGATGCATCCAATTTAATAAATGAAGATTTGCACATATTAAGACAACTTTCTTTGGAGCACAACTTACAACTAAATCCTCTGAATTCTTCTCTAATGCTTTTCGGCCCAAAAAGCAATAAGTAGTTTTTGAATGAAAACCTGAATATTAGCCTCCATGGAGTCAGGCTGTCAATAGTTAAATCTGCGAAAAACCTTTTTTTAATAAAAAGGGTTATTATTAAATGTGTGAGTATTTTCCATCTCATGCGTTTCTTTTTGTGTGTTATGTATTGGACCATGGACGCCTAAAACTAGGGTAGTTTTATACAAATTTGAAAACGAAAAAATTGATTTATTTATTCGATAGAACTAGTAGAGGTCTCCTTTCTAATTTTTTTCGCCAAAAAAAAAAGGCCCAGTCGTCGTGCACGAACTGAAGATTCCCATCCTCTGAAAAACCAACAACATATTTATATAAAAAACCTCTAGGGAAGAGCAGTTCAAGTAAAAAAGAAAAGTACAGTTGGGCCGCTAGATGTTTATCCATGCGCCATCAGTCGATGAAAATATCAAAGACGTGGTTTTTAAACATAGTATTTCTCTTAGCGATTAATATTCGATAAAACAATATTAAAAGAAAATGATGAAACAGGAAATATTGTCTTCCGAAAATGAATACAATCAATTGTAAAAATAGAAAATGTAGTCCGAAAAATATCAACGCGCCCCAACAATAATACTTTTTTCATGAAAAACTGCCCTTACTAGAAATAC
Organism: Kuschelorhynchus macadamiae; assembly: GCA_030620095.1. Taxonomy (NCBI): domain Eukaryota; kingdom Metazoa; phylum Arthropoda; class Insecta; order Coleoptera; family Curculionidae; genus Kuschelorhynchus; species Kuschelorhynchus macadamiae. The sequence goes on along the minus strand of JAUTXW010004204.1, from coordinate 1,831,143 downwards.
ACCCTAATAAATACATCTGGAAAATCAACAGAAACTGCTTTGCATTGTGTAGTTCAGAGATTAGAAGAATCGCTTTTCCATCGGCAGTCGGCCCTAGGAGCCTTCTTAGATATAGAAGGCGCTATTTTTTAACTTATTTTGATTATTTAAATCTCGAAATTTTGATTTAATGGTTAAACATCCAACGGATCAACTGTAGAATTGATTTTCTGTCAATGCCTTATGCACTAGATTTTGATAGGTATTTTGTATTTTCCAAACAATAAATTTTTATTAAGTATTAAAACAGGTGAAATCTGCCGTAATGAATTAACTTTAAGCAATATTGGGTACTTCCGATGTACAAAAAAAAATTGAATTTTCGAACAATCACAAACCCCTAAAAACACCAAAAAAATTAAAACTTTTCGCGTTTAGATTTTTTTATTTTTTGAACGCACTTCATCTTATGTCTGATTATACTTTCTGGCATGATTTTATAAAAAAAAAATGCTTTTAAGTGCTTGAATTATAAGTCTAAACCTAAAAAAGAGTAATAATTTTTTTAACATTAAGTTTATAAAAAGAAAAAAGTCTTCAAAGAATGTAAACAAGTTTGAAGAACCTTTTAGAAATGTTATGCTTTTTCAAAGAATTTAGGAAGTCAGTTCGTCAAGCAATATGTCATGGACATCATCCGGTGCATATAGTAAGCACACTATCGAGTTCTTTCCAGTTTCCTACTTAAATAAATAAACGATTCGTCAAAAATACACTACGGGAATGGTTTTAGTGGATTTTAAAACTTTTTCTAAAGAGGCCGAAGTGTTGAGACCCCAAACGTCCAGAGGTTTCCTCGCCATGCAAGCAATTCTGAAAATAAAACAAGAATGTATAAGTCGAATGTAATTCTCTCTTTCGAATTTAACAAATGATCAAGATATTGAATGTCTGAAATTGCAACAAGTATAATTTTAGTTAAAATATGTTTGTCCATATGTATTAAATAAAACATTGTTTCAAAATAAAAAATATCTTTAACCTTAAAAATGGGCAAATAAAAAATGTAAATACAAATATCCTAAATAATTTATTATACCAGCATTAGAAAGTCCGAAAGTAAAATAAATCCTCAAGAGAATATCAGGATAAATTATCCATTCTGATGCTGCACAAAAATCACATGAAGGAGTGTTCAGCGCCGATCGGAAATAGAATTTCCGGTTTCTTCCAAGTTTTTCAAAAAACTTTCGAGGTATTTTTCAGAAAGATATTCTTGTGAAACAAAAATTTTAAATATGTCTATCTTACCGTCCTCCTGATATGGAATGTAAAAATTTCCAGTAACTAGGCCTCAGGTTGGTTGGCTCCAAAATGGCGGCATGGAATAATATTCCGGTACTTAGGCAATATAGGAACTCCGTAAAACCCGGTATTTTTGGTACATAGCCTTTTTGAATACCGATTTTATATGTGAGCTAGAACAAGAATAAGAAGGTAAATGTAATTTTAAACCGATAATAATATTAAGACTTACACCAGATGTTATAACTTACTGCAGATAAATTAACCAATCTAGTAACATAAAAAAATTATTAAATATTATTATTCGGCAATGTAGGCATTCTGATATTTTCTGACAGTACTGTCTATTATACTGGGTGACAATGAAAGTTCTAGCCACCATCTCGTTTTCTTTATCGCTAATATAATAATAATAAGTGCCTTTTGTGTGCCGATTTGAAATTTGGGAACGTTGTATTAGTCCAGTATATAGAGGATCAAATACAGAAAAAATAAAAAAGCAGCCCATTCTATTTTAAATTGTACCAGTCAAAGGTTACATTGTTAGAATCTCTACAAGTTTAAAAAAAAATGCAAAAATTAAGGTGATGATATCCTAAACAAAAATGTTACTCCACATTTTTTCCTAAATAGACTATAGTTCGTTTTCTACCACTGACTGTCGCCTGTCAAGAGAAACATCTGAATATTGTGAACACGTCGGCGTCGGGGGGACTAAATTTACAATAACTTCACTAAATTTTTTCTTTATCTATAACCAAACCATGAAGTCCGAAAGCCTAAATACTAGGTACCATGGTTGCTTTAAGTAAAGAGAGGGAAAGTTTATCGATTGGGGATTAAAAGACTCGCAGATTAGGAAAAGAGATCCTTGTTCTTTGCAGTTGGGACCGGACGGTGAAGGGATGCATATGGGGAAGCTCATGTCTCCGTGGCAGTTTAAGGAAGGCATAATGGATGATAATTTGGCAGAACAGAATCCGTGATAGCATCTGCTCGAGTGATGCAGGATTATTTGTGTTATTTGGATCAAAAATCGGACGAAGAGCTCTTCTTTGGAGAGAGTCAAAGATGTTGAGGATTTAAGGAGAGGCTGCTCCCCATATGTGCGAGCCATACTGAAGGTAGCGTCTAATTTCGGAAGTTTAAAGGGTATCCAAGTTAGCAGAAGAAAATTATTTTGGACCTTGGAAAAGGAAACAAAAATTCTTCGCGCCTGCTGTGGCAATTGAGGTGATCACTCCAGCGAAGATTTTTCTGGAGTGAGTGATACCAAATAGGCTAAAGGAATCTTTGGAATTTTTGGATTTAATAATTTGATTATTCATTCGAATGGTGTGGGTATGGGTAGAAAATTTGTGAGACAGTAAAACATGATTGTGTTTCAATAACGTTAAACTGGACAGTTCCATGCTCCACATTTATTTTATATAAAAGGACGGACTAATAAATTGATGTATTTTGGAATCTATCGAGTTTGTTTATTACATGTCGCACATTTTATTTTCAACGGGTGTGGTATATTTGATTTAAATTTTTTGTATTTGTTTTTTGCGTTTACAGAATTAGAATTTTTTTGGACGTAAACCATTTAGTGAAACTCTCTTTTTATAATGTTGGTTTCAGTAATAAGTATTCTAGTGTCACTATAGTTAATTTACTGCAATTTTTAATAAGTAAGTTAAAACCTTTGTTAATTACCTTTATGTTTTCGGCCGTAAATATATATTTAATTTTTTTGAGACAAACCAGGAACGTATGGCAAGGTTACGTATTTTGGTTTGGATTATTATTATGTTGTATTTGCTTAAGGTTGTTGTACAGTTTATGAATCCTTTTTTTAAACATCGAATCGTCTTTTCAGAATTCAGGGTCAGATAAATGTATGGCTTTATCTACCAAACTGGTGATAACTGATTTTTTTGGGAAATAGGGTGTTCAGAGTTAAAATTAAGATACCTTCCAGACTAGATATTTTTAGTGTACCAAGCTGTTCTTATTTTATATTTTACGCGGTAAAGCGTCAGATCTTAAAAGTTTATTTGATTTTCATTCAATGTAATGTCGTTATTATTTTACAATACATATATTTTTTTTTGATTTTATCGAATTTACAAAAAAAAGTAAAAAGTTCTTAAAAATATATGAATATTACCTGCGCTGCTTTCCACATAACATAGAGAGCTACCGTTGTATCTGGATATTTCTTAAAAGCAAAACCAGCCAAGAGACTGGCAGGAACGGCGAACGCAGGATCATCCTTTCCAAATACCCTCCGTAATATACATAGGGATCCCTAAATATAGAATTACTTCAAATTAGAAATTTAGATTAATACACTATATGAAATGAAGGAAAATGACTGCAAATATTGTGAAAATAAGGGTTATTGTAAGCATAAAAGTATTTTATAACCGGAGGTCAAATCTTAAATATTTCTGAGAAAAAGAATATTTATTTATTGCAAATATATGGAAAATCCCCAAATCAGAAATACTACTACTAATAGGTACTAAATATTTTATTCATTTTATCATCTAATTAATTTAATAATTAAGGTTGTTGTTTAGAAAATCGAAACATTGGGAAAACTATATGAGTATTGAACACGGAACATTGCAGTTGTGTTTCTCTAAATTGCTACCATAAGCACAATAAAATTGTGATTTTATTTGTACAGGGCTTTCTATTACATTTTGATACCTAGTTACAGCTTTATCATAGGAGACACAAAAAAAACTTTAAATATAAAAGTTGTAGGATTTTGTTCTATCTCTTTAGAACATCAAATATTTCTAAAAATTATTGAAGTAGAAAAAATTACACAACCTGTATTTTTTTAACGGGACACCCTGTATATGATTATTTACTTAAATGGATCTTTTCATGCCCTTTATAAATATACTAGGTTTGATATCTTTATCTTTAAAGGAATTCGAGAAAATTGACAAGAGCCGTGCCATAAGAGGCAATATATTCCTATTGATCCACATTTTGAAGAGAGTTTTAGTCAATTTTCTGAGTCTTGTTTAGAATTTCCACTTAATTTATTTCACAAAAAAACACAAGACTTAAAAATAAGACTTCGGTCACGGAGATTTTGCGCTTCAGTGTGCTGTGTGTTAGAAAATTTATACAAAATTTGAATATGTTTATTTACGGTGAAACGTGGCAAAAAACACATAGCTGCAACAAAATTATCGGGAAAGATTCTCAGACAGAAGACTACGAACGATAGAATCTGTATCAACGCGTACGAGAAACAGAATAGGTATTTATGTGCCAAGGATATTAAATAGATGTTTATGCCCTGAGGACGACGATCTTACAAACCCGTAGGGCTTCTGGCCCAACGAATTGTAAATCGCCTGTAAAAACTTGACTCGCCGTTGCCCTGCTTGTGTGAATAGTGGTGGTACCCATTTTCAACCATTTCGTTGTGGTTGGTGCAAAATTACAAAAATTGTGTTTCTTATTAATAATTTTCATTTATTTAAAATAATTGGCTTTTTATTTTAAAAATACTGGATTCAAGCCCGATAAAATAAAATATGGTTAAAATATCTTAAATTTTAAAATAGTTATAACTCCAAAACCCTTAAGAGTGGATCATCATATAAGACTTTTTGCTCTTAAGTTGCATGTTTACTCATTACTACATTTTCAGTCATTTCCATTTAACCCTGTATAGCACTGGAATTGTGGATATACTTACCCTAAACAATCCGGAGTATAATCCCAAAAATAAGCCTAAATTTAAATTATCTTTTCTAAAGAATATTTGCCTAACTGCTTTGGGAGAAGAAAATATTTTTCTCATATTTAGTACCAACTTTAAGGTTATCTGAATGCCTAATCCAACGCTAAACATCTTTCCCGTTCCCTAAAACAAAAAATTACCAATTTTACCACACAAAGTTCAAAATCAAATAAGACAAAAGAACTTACTCCTAAAACATAGTATAGACAACTAAAAGGATGCGGACAAGACTGGTGTCTTCCAAAGCATTTCATTCTGTATATTAATTTCTTGTATATTCTTAGCATCTGCGTCACTAGATGCCAAACAGCGTTTTTATGTTTTCTGGTATAAGTTGGTCTGGAAGTGCCTTGAATCGAAAAAGTGTTTGTTATTAACTGCTCATTATAAATATTAACTCAATTCAAACAATTTGAAAGAAAAGGAATTAATAACGGATCGAACTTCACTGTATTTGTATCCACTATTATATAAGACCATACCTCATACCAAAGACAGATCTTATCCTGAATAGACAATCCATCAAATGTAAAAAATAGCCTCTAAATGGATTCCAACTTTGTATAGTATTCCATATAGTTGGAATCCGTCGAGATTTCCACCTAACACAACGGCGCAGACTTTGTTGGCCTCCGACAGCGAACGGACTGGTTAAATCCGTTTATACAAAAAGTTTTTCTATTGCATTTCTAAACAAGTAGAAGCTTCTAACAACACCAAACCACATATTGTTGCGTGCGGTCTAATTAAACCATGACAGGAGCAGTTGATGTGGTTAATTTGCTTGTATCTGATGAACTGTCTACTCCAAGTATAATCCGTCTGTGATCATACTTATGATAATTTTTAGGTTCTTTGGTATATTCTGTTTTTTTTCGGTTTTTTTTTTTAATTCAAACGTTTCGGCTATTTTTTAGCCTTTTTCAATGATCTTGTGTACACTAAAAAATGAATAAAAATATGAACACGTGGTAAGAATCATGGACTAACATTATTTGAAATATGATATTATTAATTACAAAGAAGAAATATACATTTTTTTTTATTACTTACCTAAGGCAGAAATCATTTCACGTCAAGTTACAAATTTTGAGTAAAAAAAAATATAAAACGGAAGTCATTGCTTAGACCCAAAGAGAAAACAACAACATACCCTCCATGTAAGTTAAAATTAATTTTGCAGAATGATTATATATAACAACTAATAAGTTTCAATTCGTTCACCCAACTCTTTGCCCTTCCTAATATTAATATATATATATATATATATATATATATATATATATATATATATATATATATATATATATATATATATATATATATATATATATATATATATATATATATATATATATATATATATAATATATTCAAAATTCGATGCCTTTGACAGAAACATTAATATGAGGAAGGGCAAAGAGTTGGGTGAACGAATTGAAACTTATTAGTTGTTATATACAATCATTCTGCAAAATTAATTTTAACTTACATATATATATATATATATATATATATATATATATATATATATATATATATATATATATATATATATATATATATATATATATATATATATATATATTCAAATTCAAAATGTTTTATATACAGGGCGATTCAGAAATAAGTACCATACAGTATACATACAGGCATGTAGACCTTGACGAAATATGAAAAAATATATATATAATTTTTTTCTAAGGCACCGTTTAGCATATAGAGGGCATTAAACATGCGTGATAAAAAGAACATTTTATTTTGCAATATCTGTTAGGAGCGAGATATTAATTTCAATTTTGGAATAATATGTTATCATTACATAAAGGCCCATTAACACAACAAACGACAACCATATGGGTCACTTCAGGGGCGGAGAAAAGGGGTACATGCCCTGCATTTATGATCATATTTTTTTATTGTTTTTATTAAAAATATTTATAGCTTGGCTTCTTTAATAAAATATATTTAATAAATATATAATTTTTTTCATACAACCTATCATTACGGAGTTTTATTCGAGTTAATGCATCAAAACCCTTTATAGACCAAGCAAGCAAATGTATTGATTTTGTGACAAAAACTACCTGAAAACCAACTGTGCCACCACGTAAAACACATTATGCTGGTTCATGCTGATGTTTTTTCTGCTCGTAACTATTATTTATTAATTTGTTATAAACAATTTAATGCAAAAAAATGCTATTTTTTTTTCGTTTTTTGCTTAAAAAAATGAAAACGATGTAAGCAATCGCAATGTTATAAAGAGGTGACTTGTAGCGAATGGAAATACGAACAAAACGAGCTATTAAACAAATCTTTAGGATGTTTAGTTTCGAAGAAAATCCGAAAAAACGGAAAACTCACATTTTTTTCAAAAATTCACAAGTTGTAGTGTAGATCTTCCGGGAAATGGTAGTCAATCAGTCAATAACATGAACTTTATGCAAGCACAAGACAGGCGTCGTCGGATAATTACTTTTTAAGTTATTGCAGTTTGAATTTTTTACTGAGAACTTCCAGAGAGAAAATTTCGAAAACTCACTTATCGTACTTCCAAGCGTATATTCTCATTTTGAATTAAAATGCTACAAAACTAGTAAAAAATGCTTACAAACATGACATATCTAGGGTACCCTATATACCCTCTATGATTTGATAAAGTGACTGGATACGAGTGAAGATATGTCATGTCTGTAAGCATTCCTTTACTAGTTTTGCAACATTTTACTGCAAAATGAAAATATACAATTAGCCGGTTAAAAAGAACTGAGAACGTTAAAAAAACATGTAGTATACCTTCTTGTGATCTTGATTGGCTCTCTATTGTCGACACAGACCCTTCATTTCTGGTATTTGAAACTTGTCTATAAAATGAGTTCGCCTCGTGAGTGACTCTCGCGCCGAAGTCCTTTTCCTCATATGGACCTATAACAAATCTGTCAAAAATAAATTTTCTGTCTAATAAGAAATCATTGAGATTTTTAGAAAAAAATGTAGCTAATTAAACTAAAAAAATAGAGTGTACCAAAAAAATTGACCTTATAATTACTATGAACAAACTATATTTTAAAAAGGGGAAAAAAAGAAAATTACTAATTTTGAAATAATTGAAACTTAAAGTACAAATTGTTTTTGTTTTTACTTCCCGGGTAAACGGAAAGTATTGGAATCGTGAAAAAATCCAATATGGCGGCCAAGACAAATGTTAAAAAAATATTTCTAAAAAACTTATCCACATTCAATTCAAATTCAACTATTATTTTATTTCAGTTTTACAAACATTACATTGTGTACACAAGCACATAAACATAATTTTTTTTACATACTATTCTTATAAAAAAGATAAATCATTAGAGCTGTGTCGAAATAAGCAAACGTCTCGCGCTAAACTCTGAAACACAAAGACTGTATTTCAGGCTTGTGTTGCGAGGCATCTGCATGTATCAAATCAAGATAAGCGACGGTGGAGCAGTGGAGCAATTGCAGATAGAGGCGACAAAAGACAGGGAGCGGAGAAGAGAATGAGAAATGAATTCAATATGCAAATCAAAGTTAAATAGTGATCTTGAATGTATGCTTTTGTTAGTTTTTTAATTTTTTCCTTCTTATGTCGATGTGATTGTATTTCTTTTGGAAGCATGTTAAAAAATGTAAGGGCAAAATATGTAACTATGCGTTGTGTATCTGATTTATAATACAAAGGTGTTCTAACAGTGGTCATCGACCGGGTATTATATACAGTTGGTACATCTGAAGAACATTTCCAAAAAATTTAGACAACAAATACGCCCCTCAATGGAAGAATATCAGCCTCTTTATACAGAGTATTTGTTGTGTCTCTACGATTTTTTTTTGTACATAATTTTTAAAATAGTGTTTTGGGTAACCATCAATTCATGCGAAGCATTACTAAAAGTACCACCCCAAACAATCAGACAATATCGCAACATTGATTCTACCATCGCATTATATATTATCTTTAGTAATTTTTTAGTATCTGCTTCAATTGATAGAACCTATAATAAAGTTTTCTAACTTTTGATGAAATATAATGACAGTGGCCCCCCCTTTTAGATGTTGGTCCACTATAACTTCCAGATATTTAATTTTTTTGACGTTACCAATTTGTTTGCAATCACACCGGTCAATAACGCAGTCCTCTATGTGGATTTTAAGTGAATTATTTGCTGGTCTATTAGATTCCATACTAGAGAAGGCAATGCAGTTAGTCTTTTCAAAATTTAAACTCAAGAGACTATAGTTAAGCCAACTAAACATGCTCCCGAGCCCGGTTTCTGCTCCCTGATATACATCAATCCAATTAAACGCCTTCAAACAGGATGGCTATATCATCAGCATAAGAGATGACCGTTGCATTAGGTATTACACTGTCAATTTCGTTGATGTATACCAGAAACCCAACTCTGAAACACAAAGACTGTATTTCAGGCTTGTGTTGCGAGGCATCTGCATGTATCAAATCAAGATAAGCGACGGTGGAGCAGTGGAGCAATTAGAGATAGAGGCGACAAAAGACAGGGGGCGGAGAAGAGAAAAAGAGAGGGAGAGAGAGAGAGAGAGAGAGAGAGAGAGAGAGAGAAAATGGAGAATAAGTGAAATATGTTAACAAAATAACGAGGGATAGAATAATAATTTATAATACATCATTATGTGACCTATGAATTCAATATGCAAATCAAAGTTAAATAGTGATCTTGAATGTATGCTTTTGTTAGTTTTTTAATTTCTTCCTTCTTATGTCGATGTGATTGTATTTCTTTTGGAAGCATGTTAAAAAATGTAAGCGCAAAATATGTATATTTCAGTACGAAAAGACAGATAATTCTGAAATAATTTAAGAGGGTTTCCTTTAACACCTAAAGAAGATTCAAGTCTGTTTAACAATTTTTTATGACAGACAGTGTCAAAGGCCTTAGCAAGGTCAATGAAAACCGTTAATGACTTTTTGTTATAGTTAAGATTAGTATTAATCTGGTTAATTAATTGAAAAACTGCATCCTCGGTACTTTTTTCACTCCTGAATCCAAATTGTTTATTGTAGAATACTTTATTACTTTCAAAAAAATTCGTTAAACTTTTTTTCACACATTTTTCGAACAGTTTACCGAAATTGTTTATTAGCGAAATAGGCCTATAGTTACAAGTTTTCTGTCTACTTCCAGATTTAAATACTGGAATTATTATTGAGGACTTCCATTCTAAAGGTATCTCACAGTGCGAAAAACATAAGTTAATTATATATAATAATGGTTTAAGAAGGTAACTATGTATATCCTTAATGGTTTTTGCTGTAATACCATCCTCACCGGGTGCAGAATCATTTTTTTAGGATGAAGTGTTATTAATTAGTTCCGCTTCTGTTACAAGAGTTAAAAAAAAAGTATTTTTATTTACAATCTTTGCACAAAAATGTTTATTGGAAATTGGAATGTTTTTTTTTGCATATCGGTTCCTATATTTGTAAAGTTGTCGATAAAAATATTAGCAATATCCTTTTTATTTGTTGCAACTTCATTAGCAGAATTTAATATGCTTTTTATATTCGGTTTTTGTTTTGTCACGTTTGCAGCTTCATCCATAATTTCCCAAATCTTTTTAAAATTATTTTTATTTTTATTTAATTTATATTTATAATAACTGTTTTTAGCATTCTTTATGATTTTATTAAAAAAGTTTCTATAAGTTTTATATCATTTATGCTTTTCTTTAGAATACTGTCTATTCAGTTCAAGTTTTAATTTATCTCTATGTTTAATTGACTTCACTATTACCTGCGTGATCCAAGGTTTTAATTTTGTATTTTTATTAGTAGAAGTGAATTTTTTAGTACATTGATCAATATAGGTCAGTAATATTTTTATAAAAATATTATAAGTTTCTTCCACAGGGTTTTTATTATAAACTGCTTGCCACTGTTCTTATGTTAATAATGCAATTAGTTTATTGGTGTCTAATTTGTGGTTTTTCACTATTAATCATTAATTAATCACATTAAGGATAATGTGGAGATCACTTGATAATGTTGGTAAAAATCCAATATAGCGAAACAAAATGGGGGCCTAGTGAAATATTACTAAAAACTGTTTATCCAATTTACTTCAAATTTTGCAAAAATCTAGTATTACGTACGAATCAAGATGGCGAAACAAAATGGCGGCTTAATAAAATATTTAAAAATTCAGCTTAAAAAACTACTTAATAGATTGATTTCAAATTTTCTATATGAATTAATTGCGGTATAGAGATGAACTGATACGGTTTTGCTACGAATTCAAGATGGCGGAACCAAATGGCGGACAAATAAAACGTTTGTAATCGTGAAAACATCACCCTCCCAGGTTTTACATATCTTCACATTTTAGCATTCCTGGTCGAAAATTAAGTGTCATATGGGGATAACCTGGTAATATTTTCGTAAACCTCCTATACGGTGAAACAAAATGACGGCCTAGTGAAATGTTAAAAATTATTACTAAAAAACTAATTATCCGATTTAGCTCAAAATTTGCACAAAAATTATTATAAATTAAAATATTATTACTTATTAGTAGGCTAAGGATAATTATGCATTTAAAAATCTAAAAATATGCACTTAAAAATGCATTTATTATCGGATCAAAAAAAGAGAAATAAAGCAAAAGTATAGCAATTAAATTATTATATTATTTACACTTCAAGGTATCCTTAAGACGCTATTTTTACCAGTAATTATTACATTAATACAACTATATAATAAAAGCATTTTGTTAAATAAAATTTTAATATATAGCTAACTAAACAAACTAACTAAAGAATAAACCTGTTTAAAATGTATTGTTTACGCTATTCAACAAGTTGCGGTTACATTTTATAACTATATGATGTCACAAATTATCAAATTCAAATTTTCTTCTACTATCTGACAATAGTACTTTATACTCAGAAAATGCTCGTTCAACATCACAAGATACAATTGGAACATATTCAAACAAATTCAAGTCACTCTTTATTAAAAATTGTTCATTATCTGGATTCCATGTCTCTTTATTGTCCAAAACTGTATTAATATTTTTCAAATTTTTGTAACCAATATTTTTTTGTAAAACCGTAGCTAGTTTTTGAGAAATTACTTTATTTTTAGTGTTAGTTATAGTTTCACTCACTTTTTCTATCATTTCTACGCTTTTTGACAAAGAAAGTCCTTTCATCTCCAATTTTTTTTATAGTCTCAGACAAGCAAGAGAATTGTTTTTAATGCAAATTAAATCCTCACGTACATCCTCTTTGCGCAAAACGTTTTGTGCTTCTTGTATACAATGTGAGTATTCCGCATTAAATTGGTTGACTATGTTTTTTATTGCCTCGAAATGTTCTGCGTAATAAATGGCAGCGTTTATCCAAGTTCCCAATCTAGTTACAATTGATGATGGGGGCAGGAATACTTTCTTCACCGAGGAAATCAGATCGTTCACTCGCCGATAAAAAACACGAATTTTTTCTGCAACTTGATGAAGTCCATGGGCAAGACATGTGGCATGTATCATTTTAGGGTATAATATTTGTAGACCACTCATTGTTTTACACATGTATGTATGTATGTATTATATTTAATATCACCGCGCCATAAAAGAGTGAGAGAGTCGTTGAAAAATCCAGCGACAGTTAAATGATTTACTTTGTCTAAGGTCTTCATTGTAAGTAAATATGATTTATCCCTTTCTGCTTCTACACCCAACACACCAAAAACAAAATTAGCAACACATCTCTGTTCCACATGAGTTGTTTCATCTAATGACACCCATATACTTTTATCTTCTACTTTTTCCCGCAATTCGGTAACTGTCTTATTGTACAAATCTGGAACATAGTTTTTCCTTAACGTGGATTCATGTGGAATTGATCTCTTTGTGTACTGGTCTAAAAATGACTTCAGGGCAGGATTAGTTAATTTATTCAGTGGAACATCCGCACTAATAAACGCCTTGCACAAATCCTCATTGAACTTTGATCGTTTGGATCCCGGTCCTGGTGAAAATGCTGTTGTGATTAAAACTTGTTTCTAAGCACACTTTTTACTTCTTTGGATCTGATGCTTTGTAGTTTCAATGTGTTGTGTCACTTGGAATTGCTTGTTCGCAGTAAAAGGAACATCACAATATTTACAAAACAGCACAAAACCGTCAGTTGTAAAATCAGGACAATCTTTCACGAATTGATTTAATACCGCACTTAACGAACGCTTTTCTTTCGGCATATTGGACAATGTTCACGCCACAATGTGTAAACTACACTGAATTGAAAAATTATTTTAAACATTCTTAAAACGTGCGTATTTATTATTGTAAATCTGTGGTAAATCCATAGTTTTTAAAGCACAGATGTTTAATTGGGTACCTATAACAATTTTAACAAAGGATGGGTAAAACTATTGGCCTGCCAGCAACTAGACATTTTTTATTATTTTATTATTATTTGTCTTGGGAAATAAAAATATATTCAGAAAAATTGGAATATATGCATTTTTCCTGTAATAACTGCAAAATATGGATTTAAATACAAAAATTGCCAAAATATGCATTTACATATGAAGGGTGTCAGGTGAAAACAGGGAATGTCAATGCAGCAAACATTAGAGTAAATTCAATTTCTTGAATAAAAACGCCACAATGTAATTTTTTTAAGGGTAATAAAAGATTTTGGTTTTTAAGAATCACTTAAATTAATTAAAAAACAACGTACATTATCCATGAAAACAAAAGTTAAACTTATAGTAAAAAATAACAATAGTTATTGAGGTAACGTCTGACTATTTTAGTTGAAAACCATGACTGTCCAGTCGATCGTATATACCTGTAACAAAGAAAACATTATTAGAATTCATTTTTTTTTACTGTCTTGTTTTTACCTGTTTGAATATAATTCCAATCAATTCATTTCTTGGTGACAGTCTTCTTAGATGTAGCTTTACGATATTTTACGGGTCTTCTTTTTTCCCTGGAACTAACTTGTTCTTATTCGTTAGAAGGACCTGCTAGATCGACATCTTTCCTTGTACGTTTTTGACTTGATTTTTCAGCATGAGGAAGACTGGCATAAAGTTGTTTATCTTCATCACACTCGCAAAATTTTAATAGACACATGGGATCTTTGTATTTTTTAGTATCTATAGAAATTAGTTCAAAATAGGACTGGGGAGGCAATTCAAATTCAAAGCTTCTGTTGCTTGCGGTGATTTCACTGGAAGTAATTCTGTTACACTGCTGTACAGAGAGAAGGGGAGATTCCAACATTGGCCCGTTGTATGAATTACGATGTAATATAAGTCGTGCATGCCCATTGGTGACCCTAAACTTTCTCATTTTTTTAATTGGAAAAGGACATTTTTTTGCATATTTTGTCGAGGAAAACTCAGTCCACTTCTTAACATTCTTAACTTCTCTGATCTACCGACACTACTGTAAATGGTTCTCGTTTTACTCTAGAGGTTAAAATAGTGTGCTCCCAGTCTCTGGGAGATTCCATTCTCAATTTTGTATTAATTAGTCCCATGTTCTTGTCGCACTCTAAATATGAGCGCCCGCGAACCGGATATGTCACCTGTATTGAGTTAAAACGTCTTATAACGTAAAAAGCTTGCGCCTTTCGTAAGTGTAGCTCTTTTTTAACATTGAGTTTAAACGAGAACGAAGCAATGTGCGATTTAATACATTCAATAATATCACTGTTCATTTTTTTTGTAATTTTTTCCACCACACTTATCTTTTGGAGCAACACCAAACTTTTTAAAGACCTCTGTAGGTATTCAACTTTACTTTTAGAAATTCCATGTACTACCTTAAAAAATTTTACACATTCTTTTACTTCTTTAACAATGTTTTCTGTTTTAATTCTCACCCGATACTTATAACTACTGTCATGATACTTAGGTAAATTTTCCGGTGCCCTTGATCTTCGCCGTTATATTGTAGTTACAGATATAAGAGAGCACAAATAAGAATAGTATATAATAGTAGTAACAGCTTGTCTATTACTCTGATTCACTTTTTCCACGCATTTCAGTCTTTTACACTAGCAAAACCTTCTAAATTCATGTGGTTGTGAACTTAGTTTTTGTGCAACTTCGTACATTCTAACTAGTTTTTTATTTGTAGAATCGTCAGCCATTTTCGTATAAAAACACAAACAATGCCACAACGTGCTGCTTATCACATTTACTACAGAAAAAGAAAAAAATGACTGCAGGATTATTATTAGAGTACTTAAGAGGAAATAACTAGTTCTGACTGGACATTCCCGGTTTATTACGTTTTAGGTCGGACACTCCTCGATTTCTCCCTACATAACATTTGAAAATAATGATGTAAAATGCGACACCGCTCGTTTTCTCCTTATCTGTTTAAAGGCTGAGTAAATATATTAATTTTGCCAATTGATGGCGCCACTATCTCATTTTTAATCGAAAGTGGACATTCCCTGTTTTCTCCTGACACCCTTCATATGCATTCATGCAAATGCATATATATCCTAAGCCTACTTATTAGATTAATTTAAAATTTTGTGTAAGCAGTAAAATTGATATAGAGATAAAATGCTAAAATTGTGGTACGAATTTAAAATGACGAAACAAAATGGAGGCCAAATAAAATGACAATCGACGAAAAAAAACATATTTAACTGACTTCAAATTTTGCAGAAAAATTAAATGTGATGTAGGGATAAACTGGTACGAAATCAACACGACGGAACAAAATGGCGGTCTTAGAAAATCAGTGTAAAAACTACTTATTCAATTTAATTTAAATTCTGGCATCAAAATCAAGAGTGGCATAGGTAGAAACTGGTAAAATACTGGTACGAATCCAATATGGCAAAACAAATGGCGCGCAAAAAAAATTTTGTTTTCAAAGATTGTATTTCCTGGCCTAACTAACTTTCATAACTTGAACTTACCTTAATATTTTAAACATCGAGTCAGGTACTTTATTATGATGACCACTTTTATAATAGGCAAGTAAGACAGCCATGCTTCCACCAAATATAGCTACGTCCCCGTAAGGTATGTTTTTTACCAGGCCCCTGGACAGTGCCATATTCCATACCTAAAAAAAACATATTTCACAATCATAAAAATATGCTCTGTGTAAAACAATATTTTAAAATTGATTATTACAAAGATACTGCTGACTATTTGCTTTGCCCATCTCAAACTTTCTAGACAAATAGACCTGTTGAACACTAAAATGGTTTTCCGACATTCGAATGCTTAATCTGTCTAGAATTAGCAGCTTGTACTGTCGTGTTTCGTGAAAATTCGCCTTCCAGAGGGTTATATAAAACCCTACAGTTGTTACAAAAATTTGTAAGTATCGAGTTTTTGTAATTTTAATTTTTGTTTCATTTTATGCATGTTAAGATATTCTAATTATCTAAAACTAATTTAAAGGAGTATTTTAATTCAGCTATTTGTTTTTAATATACAGTGTGATTTTATTATTTTGAAATTTCCACAAATTTATTTTTAACTTTTCTGGTCTTGTTTTAAAGCAATTATTTTTACATAATTTTATCTTAGTGTCATTAATTGGAAAAATATAATTGTATCATACAGGGTATCACACACTTTGTGAACCAGTACCTTAACAGTATTTTTGTAATTTTTGGAGATCTCCGTTAAATATTTGTTGAATCCTAGAGACTAAAGAAAGGATTGGTACTGGTGCTGATGTATTATTATAAACTATAGTCATATTTAGCTAAACGGTTTTTTAAATTTTGAAAAAATCCTCCAGGTTACTATAGAAACGGCTGTTATATTAGAGCAGTGGTCGCCAACCCGTCGATGGCGAGCTACCGGCAGCTTGCGAAGACATTTCTGGTAGCTCACATATCTTGTAAAAATCATAGAAGCGTCCTACACTGCGTTGAGTGCTCTGGACAGCTGCTAAAATTGACCAGAGAGCCAGCATCGCGTGAATGTTTGAGAACACAAAAACGATCTAGATTGCTTTGAACGCTATAAATGCGCATGTCGGGCATACAACGCGTTCAGTTTAAAACTAAAAGGCATTATATGTGTTAGTACACAGGTGAACATTAAAAAAGATAATGGAAAGCAGAAGTACGAAAGTAAAGACATACAATATTCATTCGGAATGAGAAGAACAGTATTTTTTTACAGAAGTTAAAGGTAAAAATGTATGTTTGTTATGTTGTGCCTGTGTTTCGGTTGCTAAAAAAGAATAAATTAAGAAGCATCATAAAAGTGTGTTGATAAAACAGGCGTTTTTAGAAGCTGCAGATTCCTTATTTTCCAACTTTAAAAATAAAGACGAGATAGTTTCAGCAATAAAATCTATGCAACTTTCTGCTAATACAGTTATGAGACGAGTGGAAGTAATGAGCCAGGATATTTGTTCACAGTTAAAAACTGACTTAGATAACTGTGTTTATTTCTCTCTTCAACTGGATAAATCAACAGATGAGTTTGACACCTCCTAGATGGCCGTATTCGTCAGGATGGTTTTTAGTGATTTTATGATTAAAGAAGATCTTTTGAAGTTTATTCCACTAAAAGCATATACCACTGGACAGGAATTGTTTTCTCATTTAAACAGTTTTACATCTTTTGAGAAAATTCCAATTACAAAATTGGTAGGCTTGACAACTGATGGGGCTCCAGCTATGGTGGGTTGTGATAAGAGTCTGGTAGCATATTGTCGTAAAGATGAACGCTTTCCACAATTTCTGTATTACCAATACCATTCATCAGCAACCATTATGTGGAAATGTTTTAAAACTAAACAACGTCATGAAATTGGTAGTAAAAATTGTAAACAAGATTAAAGCTCACGCATTACAAAGATTATTCAAAATCTTAGCCGACGAAATTGATTGTTAGTATGGAGATCTACTTCTTCACTCTGAAGTGCGATGGTTAACTAGAGGACGAGTGTTAACACGTTTTAATGAAGCCCAATCTGTCATAGTACAATTTTTCAAACAACGCGGAGAACCGATTCAGGAACTGGAAAATTCAATTTGGATTTTGTGGACATTACAGACAAGATTAATTTGCAACTTCAGGGAAGAGATAAAGAACTGGCGGAAATGATTTCCGATATAAATGCATTCATAAAAAAACTTGAGTTTTGGGAACAAACCTTAATCAACCATTATATCAAGCATTTTTCTGTTCTTTCAGAAAAGATATCTCAAAATCCAAATAGAACCGTAACTTCAAAAATCGGTTTAACGATTTCAACAAAATGGCATTGGTGGCTCAATTTGTTGTTTCACCCTTCATGGAAATTGATAACTTGTGTTATGCAAAACTTGGGCGAAGACATTTAGCATTAAAATCGTTAGTTTCAAGTATCAAATGTATCCTGCCTATAGTAAGTAAAAACAAATATTCGGTTCTATGTCGTGTTGCCTTAAAAGTGAAAGAGTCATTTATTTGAACATATTTGTGCGAATGTTCTTTCTCCAATATGAAGTTTATTAAGAACAAATACCGCAATCGCCTTACAGATGAACATTTGAAACTGTATCAAATTACACTGCAAAGATCAAAAAAATTATCCGAGTCCGAGTGTCAACCTTCTTATTGAAGGCACGCATTTTTATCACATGTTTTTGTTTAAAGTTTTAATTATAATGTTTTGATTACTTTTATTAAGTCGTATGTGACATGCCATTATCGCTATTTGAAACTTTTATTAATTTTTTAGGTATGTATTATTTAGTTATGTATATGTAGTTAAGTATTTATTAATTACATAAAAACATGTATGTAAAATACAACTGTGTATTATTTCGTTTAGGCTGGCTTAAACGCTGGTTACAAGTGGGTAGCTCACGGTTTATTTCTAAATTATCAAAGCAGCTCAACACCTTGAAAAGGTTGGGACCACTGTATTAGAGGTATTTGCTTTAAATTGGTTAACTGTATAGGCAGAATCTGATACACATCCCATGGAAGGGTTCGCTCCACTTTTAAGATTCCATTCGATTGAACTTAGGCTTTTTTTCTGAGCTCGGGGACTATGAACTTTCATTACGCAATTTTAATCCAAAAGTGCTACCACAATATAGCGAGCAACCTTGTTATCTGTTTATTGTCGAATTCGACAAAAAAACGCTGTTTGACCACTCTTGATGCCGCGGATCATTATTTTTTTTGTTTGAAATATTAACAAGCAAAAACAGAATAAGTGGAAAATATATAAAAACTTATTTTAATTCATTATTCAAAAACAATATAATTCTTTACTAAATGATTACACAAACTTATATTTAGTAGGGCCCCATTTTAAATTATTATTTAGCTAGTAATTGAAAAGTTATGAATATTACTAAAATCACCGTATAACGAAAACAAATGGACCAATCAAAAATCCGTCAAACTGGTTTTAGATAATTGGTTATAGAATATCATGAAATACATAAAATGAACGCCCCAGACTGGCGAAAGTCCAGAGACTGGCCAGGTTAGCGACAAATTATGTACTAGGAAAAATAATCAGTTATTTTCTTTTGAACATTTACTTTTGAAAAATAATTGTTGCTCAACAAAATTCTCGCATTTATTCAAATGCATAAAGATTTGAACAGATACACTTTCCTGGCCCCTGAGAGTAATTCGAATGTCAAATACATTTCTTATTTCATTTTCACTAAATTTAGCAGGACATTCCCCGATTTCAGTTTCTTCTTCATGATCTTCTATACTTTTTATATCGTCAATTGTGTCTTGGTCAGTTGGGAGATCTGCCGTAACAACATCGTTGTCGATTTCTAAGAAATCTTCAAGTAAAAAATCTGCGTCGACGGTAGCAGTTCTTTGTAAAATACCCCATTGTCTTTTTAAGGTGGCGAGATCCATTTCGTCTTCTTCTTCCCATTCATCAATTTTTTTCAGTAAAGCCTGCTTTAGAAAAGCAGTTTTTGATAGTTTTCTGAGAAACATTTTCACTCCATACTTTAACGACTTCGGTTATACACTCTTTAAGGGTAATCAATTTTTGTACTGATGTAAAGTTGTTATAAATCGCATTTTTGTGAACAGTTTTGTGAACAATTCTGTTTCGGTAATGATGTTTTATATTTTTTATAATACCCTGGTCCATAGGTTGCAATTTAGAGGTCATATTTGGTGGAAAAATGATCAATTCAATATTCGTTAATTTTTTACTTTCGGTAACTGGATGTGCAGGACAATTGTCTATAAACATCACAATCTTTCGCTTTTGGTGTTTCATTTTCGTGTCCAGATCTTTGATCCATCTTTCTAAAATCTCAGAAGACATCCATGCCTTTTTATTATCAGCGTAATCTAAATCCAGAGATTTAACTCCTTTTAAGCAACGGGGATTTTTACTTTAACCTATGTACAGTAATTTCAGTTTTTCTGAGCCGTCCATGTTTGCTCCAACCATAAGTGTCACCCTTTCTTTACTTGTTTAACATCAAGACATTTTCACTTTCAAAAGCAAGTTTTAATTGGTAAACATTTAAAAAACAAACCGGTTTCATCACAATTGAAAACGTTTTTTGGCTCGTACTTTTTCAATACACTTTTTAAAACAGTTTCAGTCCAAATGTCACAGTCCTCCTGACTAACGCTTGCACTCTCGCCAGACACCGTCTTGAAAACAATTGAATTGCGAGTCTTCCTGGCACTCGACCACCCTTCACTAGCTGAAAATTAAGGCAGGTAAATTGTTTAGCAAATTGTAGAGACTTTTGCTTTATTAAATTTCCCGATATTGTTACGTTTTGATGCGTACGGGCCACTTGAAACTATCGTAAAACTGCTTCATTTACATCCTCGTCAGAACAAAACCGTACTCGTTTTCGACTGCTCGGAACACTAAATTTCTTGATGATACTATCGCTACTTTTTATTATCAGAGAGACGCAACTTGGAGAAACACCAAATTTTGCAGCAAATAATTTTTTTTGTAGCCTTTATCAACTTCCTCCAAAACTTAATTTTCTCAGCTAAACTTAAACACACTCGCTTGGACATCTTCCTTAAATTGATTCTTAAACAAAAATAAATGAATCTGAATTTGCGAATTACTAGACCTCGACTATAGAATGGGTTATTCCCCGAGTTTCTCACAGAAATCTACCTGATTTATTGCCAATCATTAGACGTTATAAACGCGTTAAAAACCTTTACAAAAGAATGCCTCATACAAATGGAATTCCGAGAATTAATGCCTAAAAATGTATACATAAAAATCCGGTAAAAATTATATTATACAGAGTGTTACTATTTTACAGATTTACTATACGCAAAGCTTTTTACGTGAAATTTCATTAAAATATTCTAGGTCTTGAAAAAATTTCACTATAAAGAGTTTTTCACTATATAGAGTTTCACTATAAACAGTGTCGACTGAGCATATATATATATATATATATATATATATATATATATATATATATATATATATATATATATATATATATATATATATATATATATATATATATATATATATATATATATATATATATATATATATATATATATATATATATATATATATATATATATATATATATATATATATATATATATATATATATATATATATATATATATATATATATATATATTTAAAAGATTGCAATAAATATTGCTCAGCTGATTGGTATCTGATTTTTTAATGCAATTTTTGTTCTTTTTTATGTGGTACA
Organism: Kuschelorhynchus macadamiae; assembly: GCA_030620095.1. Lineage (NCBI taxonomy): Eukaryota > Metazoa > Arthropoda > Insecta > Coleoptera > Curculionidae > Kuschelorhynchus > Kuschelorhynchus macadamiae. The sequence continues at coordinate 1,809,386 of JAUTXW010004204.1, read as the reverse complement.
TTGGAAAAGTCAAAATTGTGGCCTGTTTTTTTATTGTGTTCAGCCCATGCACAAGAGATTTTCCCTAAACGGCAATCACTTTTGTGGCCAGCCACACTCCAAGCAGGACAATTGATACACAACGTTACTATTAAATAATAAGGGTGTTTAATCTTTGCCCCTAGAGAATGGATTAAAGTTTTTTATTGTATTATATTTTGCTATTTTTATGTGTGGAAAATCTTTGAATAATTTTGCAATATTATTAGTTAGGCTTACATTAGATAACACTGCTAAAATATCCGTAATTTGCCATTTCAGATACCTTTTATATATAAATACGTGGACGATGTAATTTGTTCAGTACCGGAATACAAAACTTATCTTGCAATATTTTAACTCATTTCATAAAAATATTCAGTTTACTATTGAAAAAGAAAACCAACGTAGTGTACTATTTTTGGACACTAAGCTAATTAGGAACCCAGAAAATAAAATTATTTTGGATTGGTATCAGAAACCAACAGCATCCGGTAGATTTTAAAATTATTTCTCTAACTATCCAAAGAATCAAAAATATAATACAGTTATAGCCATGAAAAACAGGGTAATGTATATTTCTGATGATTCATTTTTACAAGACAACTTAAAAAAACTATTAGAGATATTTTTAAATAATGGGTATCCGAAACATATTCTAAAAAAACTGATTTATAATTCAAATACATATGATGGCCCTACAGAAGAGGTTCAACCGCTTGAACTTAAATATAGAAAACTACCATTTATAAGTGGCCTAACTAATTATATTGGAAAATTATTCAAAGATTTTCCACACATAAAAATAGCAAAATATAATACAATAAAAAACTTTAATCTATTCTCTAGGGTCAAAGATCAAATACCCTTATTATTTAATAGTAACGTTGTGTATCAGTTGTCCTGCTTGGAGTGTGATGGACAGTATATCGAGCAAACATCTCAGTGGCTTAGGCAAAGAATAACTGGCCACAAAAGTGATTGCCGTTTAGGGAAAATCTCTTGTGCATTGGCTGAACACAATCAAAAAACAGGCCACAATTTTGACTTTTCCAAAGTTAAAATTTTAGAGATGGAGTCGAATTACAAAAAAAGGTTATTCTTAGAAATGTACCACATAAAAAAGAAGAAAATTGCATTAATTATAAATCAGATACCAATCAGCTGAGCAATATTTATTGCAATCTTTTAAATTTTATGTAACAATACTTTTTAAATGCACACCGTAGAATAGTTCACCTCGTACAATTTATTTGAGCTGTTGTAACGTAAAAATGTTAAAATTTAAAAATTATTGACTCTACCATCTTGTAAGTAATTTTTAAGTATGTATTGACTGTGTATATCTAGACAAAATTTTATTCTTTTGATTGTCATTTTAATGTTATAATTCTAATTGGACCTATTCTTTATAATTTTTGTAGTTGCTCCTGATGAAGCTAATAAACATTGGCGAAATATTGAGCACTTAAGATAAAAAGAGTTTCTTCTTTTTTTTTCCACGGACCTCTAGACCCGAAAAAAAACCTCTTTGTAATTTCTGTACGGCCGAAAATACGTAACTATATATATATATATATATATATATATATATATATATATATATATATATATATATATATATATATATATATATACATTTTTATTACATTTTGCTGCAATGATTATTGCAATACCACATTGTTGTAAGAATTGACTTATTACAAGAAGTACAATAACAATAACTGCAAAACTTATCGTGTACCTAAAGAATTGAATAATTGTGGAAAAACAAAGGAGGTTATCGGATTGAAGATAAAACAAAAGCGACCATAGTTATTGCCAAGGAACACAAATACATTGTTACTAAGAAATGTAATACCCGTATTCACGAAAGAGAGTTAAATTTAGACCAGGTCTAACTTGACAGTTGTAGGTTTAAGATGACATTTTTAACAATTGATCAAATAATGTTTCTGAATGTCACAATTACAAAATGAAAGTGACATAAGCGAAACATAACTGGCGAACTAAGAGTTCTAAGTACCATGGCAACTAGACCTGGTCTAACTCTTAAACCTTTTTAGTGGATGAGGGGGTAAATGTCTCTGTAGGCGTCAGGGCAAATACGAGCACGTTTTCGCAGCAGATATACTTTGAATATTAATGCTCTTCTTATTCTTTCTAGCGGCTGCATGGGACAAAAAATACATTTTTTCCATGTTTCAATACTACGCTCTCTTGTCATCTGTAGTACTTTTAAAATATTTTAAACTGTATACTATAACAATTAAAAAAATTGTGTTTTTTTTTATTTTCTTCTTTACAGAAATTAGCAGCCCGTTAACACCTACTACTAAATCACTCCCAAGTAACACAAATTAGTTGATGAGCTTTTATGTCTAACAGTTAGCAATAAAAGACACATAAAAACCAGAGATTCGTCAAATTTTGGCAAATGATTCTTGGTTTGTTTTCTAGCCATGAAAACTTGCTTCAAATTAGATTTTTTGGCTCCAAAAGTAGCAGTTTTTAATGTAGATACGCTATAGCATAATTACTTGGCCAAAAAATATCTTTTATGGGGTAATTAAACCTCCAAGTTTTTTTGTAATATTGGATGGCCAAATAGTAGAAATATCTGTCAATTTTGTTGCCACAACATAACCAGATATATTCTACTAAGTATTGAAGTTAAATTATAGTAAGCATAGCTGTTTAAAATGCCAGAATATGGCATTTTTAATCAATAGAAATCGAGGTCAGAATATGATCAATAAGTAGGCATTTTTCCCAAACACCAACCAAACATATTTTAGCAAATATTAAAATTTAATTATAGTAATAATAGCTATATAACAATGTCAGATTATAACATTTTAAGACAACAAAAATTAAGAGGAAAAAATATGTTTTATTATCACTTTGTTTCAAAATTAAACTAAAATTGGATAGTTTTATTTCGCTTATTTTTACTATAATATTGCCAAAATATGCCACATTTTCAAATTTACGGTGATAACCTATAATACTATACTTAACCAAACTGAAGATATATTTAGAAAAACGAAATATAAATTATTTACCATACAAAATGTCTAATAAAAAGATTAAATATTCCACCACATATAACGGAAAAACGTCGTCTTGGGGTAATCCTCGTTTAATTTTGTTACGCTGGCTCCTGGGTCTTAAATTAGCCATTTTTTAGAGGCAAACCAAGTAGGCATTTTTATTGACAAATTTTTAGTAAATTTTGCAAAATTTTACTACATTTGAAAATTATTGCCATTTGATAAATATTTGCTTACAAAGTGGCCAATTTCAAGAAATATTTGCTTAAAAAATAACCCAAAGCTTTTTATGATCCGCCATGATTGAAATTAAAATTAAACTAAGTTCCTAGCAGCCATTACTTGACCACTTTAAACAAACATATTCTTTCTACCTATAAATACGTATTTTCATGCATGTTTTTTTTACGACATGAACCCTTTAAACAATTTTCTTAGTAAAATACATTTCCAAACTAAAAAATAAAAAAAAATATTTGTAGAAATCGAAATTTTTAGTTTCAAGAAGGAGCGCGTGTTTTACATGGCTATCTTAGATTCTTTTAACAGTTAAAGGTCCTGAGCAAGTGTTTTTTGTCCCTACCAACCGTCAAACCATGACTTGTTATCTTTGCATTTCCTCTTGGCTCATAAATTCTTACACTGATTGGCTCTGTCAATACTATTTCTACATAATTTGAAACAATTGATGATTTATTGTATAAAAATGTTATCATTTCGGCTAAAAAACAAGTCAGTTCGATTTTAAAGTCAAAAAGTAGCTAATAAACCCAACTATAAGATCAAAAGAGAGGGTCGTATAATTGCCAATTGGCCATTTTTACCCCATTATGGCCAAATTATTATTCCCCAAATATTTTCGTCTTTATACTGTAATAGAACTGTTATTTTGGCTAACCATTTTAGCTAATTAGCCATGGATATTAGCCAATATCACAGCATTTTTGCCCATCTTTGATTATATGTGCTACTTGGGCTGCTGCTTCAATAGAAAACGTTAAACAAATTATGTACTTACCGTTTCCGTTGCTATGTTGCTGACATATAAACATAACAGCGTCCGCCTTGAGGGTCGTTCTATTAAAATGGCAAAAGCACTTGATAAGAACGCGGGAAAGAAAGACACTGTAAGCAAATTGAAGTGGCCCATCAACCTCCTGGAATTAATGAACATGTCTTAAAAATTAAAATTTGTATGAGGTAGAATAGAAACTATTTTTTACAAACAGTTACACTATATTGGGTAAGTTTCGCTACATAGTATCTTTTTCGGACGTCACATCTCAAATGAAAGTCCGAATAAGCGAAGCCATTGTGTAGCAAAACTGACATTTTAAACAAATATAATATAAATTTATTAGTGTATTTTATGCTTTTGCTCAAACTTGTAAATACTACTTATTAAACAAAAAATAACATAGGAATAAAGTTTTCAACTGAACTTTTTGTTTTAAGAAAAAGGGTAGTCTTCGATCCGAACCTGTGTCTGAAAAAAGGTTCTCACCTTAACAAATATGTAACCCATTTATAATTTCATAACTATTGACAATTATCAGGTACCTGTCCGTATTATTGGATGCCCATCAGTAATTATTTGCTAACTATCGATATGTTTTATTTGCCTACTGTTATTCGATATGTCGATAACCCATCGGTATATCGATAAAATGTCCATCCCTAGTCTTTATATCTACCCAGGGTACAATTAAAATGGTTTTATTTCAATAACACCAAATTTTCGGTCCAAACATTGTCACCCCAAGACTTTCCCCTATGTCTAGATTTTTGTCAATGTGTTCCCCAAATACTCTCCCGAAAAGAACCTTGAAGAAAACACTTTACTCCAACGAAGCCAATTTTTCGAGAAACTCATTATTGAATTTCTGTACTAACCACTTGTGGTCCAAACAAAACCCATATGCCATAGTAGAGTCTAGATTCCAGCACTAAATTTCATTCAACACATGGGCTGGAATGATCGGAGCCCATCTTATTAGGCAGTACTGAAACACAAACTTTCCTCATCGGTGGATAGGCCGTAATTCGCGAAGAGGAATTGAGGATCTAGCAGCCCAAGCATGGCCTCCGCGCTCGCCTGATATAAATCCCTTCGACTATTTTTTCTAGGGTTATTTAAAATTATTAGAGTATACAAAACCAATTGCGACGAAAACAATTTGGGGAACCGAATTATTGAATCGTTTGAAATTATTAAGTACACGTCAAACATTTTTCGAAATGTTAGGGAATCAATGATTGGGCGAATGACAGCGAGTGTACTGGCACGTGGTGAACATACACAAAATTTAATTTAAGCATTTTTAAAGTTCATTATTACATTTGGAGTTAATAAAATTATTATTAGAAGTATATTGCTCTCAGTTTAATTTCCTTTTCCTCGAAAACGGTTTATTTTAGTCAGGTTATCTAAAAACACGGATACTTTCTTTTCCATTTAAAATATGCACCAGCACGTCACTGGTGCCATGTTGATAGGAAAAACATCGGATCACATTGGTATATTATTAGACCAAGCCATGTATAAACATATGCCAAGTTTCAAATATAGAGATTCTGTCTTTCAGAAATTGTTTATAAATTTAAAAAAATCACAACTTTCAACACACTGTATCTCGGAAACAAATAATTTTAGGACATATTTTCATATGCAGTTTTTGTCATGAAATAACCCAAATAATCAGATAATTTTGGACATCACTTAGGAAACACCCTGTATATTGGGGAAAAAAATATGAAATATCAGCCCTGGCACAAAGAAAATGAGCCCAGCAAAAAATTTAGTTCTGGCTACGTCCCCGTTGCGGACAGATGTTTATATGAACTTTTAGCCCTACAATAAGACAAAAAATTAGGTCCCCCATTTTTAGCTATCAATTAAAAAAAAACCCTCTACAGATGGGTATTAAAATTTAGTCCCTTATTTAAACTAATTCAATTCATCTTACACTGGGAAACGGATGCGTTTTTTTATATATACAATGTGTCCGAAATTCGTTATGACAGTATTGGGATATCGGAAACCGTAAGAGATACAAGTAAGTTTAAATGGGGAATGTTTTAGACAATTATGTTCGTAAATGAATGCCGTTTTGCTCACGATTCTATCTTTTTTGGTTTTTGAAAAAACCAGAAAACTGCATTTTCGAAAACCCCTCATAATTTCTTTATTTTTCAAAATATTTCTATTCCGTCAAAACATTATTAAGGCAACTTTTTGCGTAGAATACGCCTGTTTAGTCAGATTTTATTTGCAACGTTTCGGTTTTTTAGAAGCATCATCAACTTCGCATTTTCTTATGGCCAATATATTCGATTTTAACAGTTTCTAAAAGAGTTAGCTTTTCAGCGATGTATCACACTTTATAACTAAGTCATTATTAAGATGTAAAAAGTGCGCACTGAAAGTTAATAAACATTTTTGTGAAATATCGAAATAAGAAATTAAAAACTAATAGGGTTAAATAGCAATATTTTTTAATTCAACATTAAAGGGTATTTTTTTAGCTTTTCAGCGATGTATCGCACTTGGCAATTAAAGTATTAATAAGATGGAAAAAGCGCGTAATTGAAAATTAATAAGTATTTTTTTGAATTGTCCACATAAGAAATATAAAATTAATTAGGATAAATAGCAAATACAAGAATATTTCAAATAAAAATTCGATTTCATCTACAAGAAGAAGCGAAACGGATCTGAAGTCAACTATGACGTCTTAAAAGTAACTAAATACAAACTCTACAAGAAGAATTACCTACCTACTCGATGACATTAATTACCTAATATTATGATTAAAAATGTTAACCATTTTGTTCAATGCACTGGATTCATTTCTTCTCAATTGATCTGATTGCCCGCTGAATGGTATTTCGATTGATATTTTCTAAAATAATTCAAGTTCGCTGTTCAAGAACTTGCCTATTTTCAGGAGGGTTAAATTCGTATATCTCATTTTTCGCATATCCTCATAAATAATTATCTAATGGCGTGATACCTAGGGATCTAGCAGACCAGCGCACAGTGTCTCCTTAAGTACGATCTAACGGGACAAAATGCATTACAGAATTTTCAGAATATACCAATAATCCTAGGTAAACAACCCTCTGTAGATACCGGATTGCAAAAATTTATCGCGGTAAACACCTCGATAAGTCGCGTTACCGGGGTTCAAAGGCTACTTGATAAGAAAAGTTGATTTGCATTTGTAAACCAGTTGCATTTTTGTTACATTTAAGATAACACCTGTCAAAATTTGTAGCAAAGTTGAAAGTGATTTTTCTGATGGAATATTCTGTTGAAGGTATGTACAGGGTGGTCCACTTAAGATGCTCCTATACTCTATCTCAATAAATAAGACACTGAGAAAAAAAGTTAAATACAAAAGTATTTGACTCTAATTTAATTTTTTTTTGTAATATTTTTATGTATACAGGGTATTCCATTCCATTTTTTTCTTTTTAATGAAATGGTATGAATATTTTTAGAAATTCTAAGCTTGATTTTGAGTATTTTTTGTCATTACATAGCATACGAAATTTTGAGTAGTTTTTGAGAAAAATTAACTTTTCTATTTTTTTTTTTTTGGAAAAACAGGTTTTTGGAAAAATGGTATTTTTATGATCCATTATACAGGGTGGTCACAAATGACCATCAAAAAAATGTTTTTGTAACTAAAAAAACTTGATTTTTTTAAATGGAACACCCTGTATTTGGCACTTTTATTGGTTTAGGATTTAATTCTGCATCATTCCATATTTATAGTTTATATTCCAAAAATTAGTAGTTTAGAAGTTATGACCAATTTTCTATAATAATTCAGGTATTTTTGTTAAAAATCTAACTAAACCTAAATAATATCCTATTCTAAGTTTTTTTAACATTATAATTAAATTTAACATTAAATCAACAAGTAATGCAAGAAAGAAAGTAACTAATTACTTATTACAAAACATTTTCGACATAACCCCCGTCTTTGGCAATACAAGTAGTATACATGGTTTCAATTCTCGCAATAGCATTTCTAACCGCGTCTGTTGCATTAAGTCTTTCTACCTCTGGCCTAATTCTTTTAAATCTTGAACAGTATTAGACCTATTTTTATACACCTCGTTTTTTAGGTTGCCCCATAAAAAAAATCCAGGGGTGTTAAGTCGGGGCTCCTCGCTGCCCAATCTATGGTCCCGTACCGACCAATCCAAAATAGAAACCGTTGATTCAAACAATTTCTAACAGGCACTACATTGTGATATGGAGCACTATCTTGTTAATAAACAAGCCCTTCTTTAATATCGTTCGACAGATTGTCAATTAACGGAAATATTTCGTTCTCCAACAAATTTAAATACCTCTCACCATTCAGAACAAAGTCATAAAATACTGAACCTATTATTCGATCACGGATAATACCACACCACACATAAACACTTCTTCGACCCTGTTTTTTCATTTCTTTTACACGTTCACATGTTCATTTGAGTTACACCAGTAATGAGTATTTTTTCGGTTGAACATGCCGGCCGTATTGAAAATTGTCTCATCGGTAAATAAAATATTTTTAAAAATGTCAGTTTCAAAATGGTGGTCCAACATGAGAGAACAATAAAAAAGCCTTGTTTGAAAGTCCTGTTGGAATAATTCCTGAACTGGTAAAAATTTGAACAGATGGTAGTTATTATCAGTTAAAGTCCTTTGAACACTAGTCTTACTAATTCCCGGTAGATCTCCGGATGCATCTCTTTGCGAATTTTCGTTGTATTCTTCAAAATACAGGAGAATTTCTAATTGCTTTTCTTCTGTTAGGACAATTTTTGGGCGTTTATTGATTACCACTCCACGTTCAAGATCACAATTCGTAAAAAAATATGTTTCGTGGGTACCCGTCTTGCAGGATACAACAACCGATACTACCGCAGGGCTAATGCTGGACTCTTATTATTTCTTATGTAACATTCATGAAGATTTAAACGCTCTTGGACACTGTATATATTGGTGTACAGGCAACAATTTTACTAGTTTTGTTTTTCCATGGATATCTTGTAAAATTAAGACGCGTTTAGAAATGCTATTATTGCGAAAATTAAAACCGTAACCGTAATATTATACTACTTGTATTGCCAAAGACGGTGGTTATGTCGAAAATGTTTTGTAATAAGTAATTAGTTACTTTCTTTCTTGCATTACTTGTTGATTTAATGTTAAATTTAATTATAATGTAAAAAAAACTTAGAATAGGATATTATTTAGGTTTAGTTAGATTTTTAACAAAAATGAATTGTTATAGAAAATTGGTCATAACTTCTAAACTACTAATTTTTGGAATATAAACTATATATATGGAATGATGCAGAATTAAATCCTAAACATAATTAAAGCGCTAAATACAGGGTGTTCCATTTAAAAAAATTAAGTTTTTTTAGTTACAAAAACATTTTTTTTATGGTCATTTGTGACCACCCTGTATAATGGATTTTCGCTCTTGATAGGTCAGAGTATTAAATATTAACCACTCCCATGGATCCATAACCAAAATTCACAATTTTAGTCTTCAAGTGTGAACAAAATCACATTTTTCCAAAAATCTGTTTTTTCGAAAAAAATTAGAAAAGTTAATTTTTCTCAAAAACTACTCAAAATTTCGTATGCTATGTAATGACAAAAAAATACTCAAAATCAAGCGTAGAATTGGATTTTCTAAAAATATTCATACCATTTCATTAAAAAGAAAAAAGTTGGTTACTGTCCTGGTACAATGGAACACCCTGTATACATAAAAATATTATTAAAAAAATTAAATTAGGGTCAAATACTTTTTGTATTTAAGTTTTTTTCTCAGTGTCTTATTTATTGAGATAAAGTATAGGAGCATCTTAAGTGGACTACCCTGTACACTACTATCTAACCATTTTTTGTATTTTTTATTGTGTTTTTTTGTTCTAATAAGATATTGAAAATTCATATACAATTATTGTATTTGTTTTCCATAAATGTTAATATTGACAGATTGCAATTTTGTTTACCCAAATCTACTCGTTTTGATATTTCTAGATATTATAATTACAACATTTTTGTTTTGATTCGTACATATTTTAGACCCCGAAAGTCCCCGCAAGTAAAATTATATTGTTTTTTTCAGAACGAGTTATAACCATGACCAAAATTGAACTTTTCGAAGAATGGTTCAAGCCTACCATAAGCGAAAACACCCATCATATTTTGAATTACTTATGCAAAAAACATAATATCGGTGATATTTCCGATGAATCTTAGAGGTGGCTTAAGATGAAAATTTCGAGTATTTCTTCGAAGTTCAATTAAAAATGGAGTGGAGCAAAAATGTGCAAAGAAATGTTTTAAACAAGCATAAAAATTGGTTGGAGGGACTCGTCATACACATTTATGTATGTGTAAATCAGCCGTGCCTTTCAACATTATCAGGAGATATCAAGTCTGTAGGCCGACCAAACAAACCCTTCGAGGAGTCTTCGCTGAAAACGAAGAGACGTAGAGTTGATGACCTCTTAAAATCGCAAAGTGCATATGAATTAACTATAGCTGCGGAGCTGGCTACTTAGAAAGAAGGACACGAAATGTCACCAGTCATTTAAGAGACATTAGTGAAAATAGAAATAAAAAAAAATGTAATCTGTAGTGATCAAAGTAGGCAGTTAACCCCGGACGAAGCGTTAGCTTATTATATAGACCCTAAATCGACTAGTCAGTCATATAAACAAACTAGGAAGTGGTCACTGGACATCAAGCGTATCCATCATTTTATAGTTTAGGTAAGTCCAAAGCTTCTTGTTGTCCTTCTGATGAACACATTTCTGTGAAAGAGTCTCGAACTGAAATTAAATTTGAAGCTATTTTAAATAAAACTACCGAACATTTAGTTAAAGCGCAGTCTGAAGTCATTAGAAGTGTTCTATGTCGGTCATCGTTCACGTTAATAGGTAAATGGGATTGTGATGGGAGCTCTGGGCATAGCACATATTTGAGAACACTAGCGCCACAGATTAATTCCTGTTCGTATACTGACTTGTGCCTTTAAGAATGGTTAACGGCAAAACCGTGATCTGGCAAAATCCACGGCTTTTCTCAACTTTGTATTGCCGTCCTATTAAATTTATTTTCGCCAAAGAGATAAATGAGTTCACGAAAGAAGAAACTAACCTAACAAAGTGTTAGATGAAGTATATCATCTTCTTCCAACTTTATGTAGCATTGATGGATCTCAAATCTCTGTTAAGCACGACTTGTTGTTGACGATGACTGATGGTAAAGCGGGTAACGCTTTTAACGGATATCCGTTCAACACAAAAGTGTTACATTTGAGGCGCTACTCCATCAACGATAAACGAGGAATCGAGAAACTTTCCCGGCAACCAAGAACGCTTTCGATTTGGTTTATCTACGTTACATGCATGGATCCGTACTTTTGAATGTATGATTGACATAAGCTATCGCTTAGATGTGCAAAAGTGGCGAGTTAAAGGAGAGAATGATAAAGCTTTTGTGAAACAACAAATGTGGTTCAAAAAGAATTTAAAAGTCGTATGGGTCTTATTGCAGATAAACCAAAACCTCGCTATGGAAACTCAAATGATGGAAACACGGCTCGTTGGTTTTTTGCAAATGCTGAATTTGAAAAGTTTTGCGTTGAAACTCGTAAATTATATTGAGATCTGTATTCGTGGTACTACGTGCCCGTTACTGTACATATAATTTTAGTGCACAGTGCGGAAGTAATTAAATCTTGCCTTCTTCCGATTGGGCAGCTTTCGGAAGAAGCCCAGGAGGCAAGAAATAAAGACTGCCGTAGATTTCGTAAGAGACATACCAGAAAAGGTCACGTATTGCCACGAATACAGACCTCTTGAGAATGCTCTTAATTACGTCCGATCCTGTAATTAATAGCCTCAGAGAATTACCGCGAAAAAAAATAACAACATTGCCTGCGGAAGTGCTACAGCTGATTGTCCCACCATCAAGAACCACTAACTATTCCGAGAACTATTCACGTAATATAAATGAGGAGGATTATTTATTATCGGACTCTTCTGAACGACGAATCATCGGATAACGATAACTAGATAAATTTGTAAATATCTTATTAATATCTATTATATAATTTAATTATAGTTTTGTTTTTTAATATTACTATTGTATGTATTTTAAATGTGTGATTCAATTTGTAATAAAATTTAATATAATTTTTGTAATTTGGTTAATAATTGTATAATTAGTACTGTGTATTTATTTTGTGCCTCAGTTTGTAAAAATATTGTAATATAAGAAAGACGGATTTAACACGAAATACACCCATCTTTCTTTCATTTCATATTGCAGAATATACTTTTCCAACTTGTATAATAATTATAAAATACTGATTTGGTTTTACATAAAGAACATCAACAAACAAATTTTATAAACTGTTTAAATTTTTAAACCTTTCATTTTTTCATAATCATATTTTTTTAAATACAAAAGTAAATTTGTCGGTCTGTTTTCCAATCTCGACTAAATGGCTGAATAGATTTTGATAAAATTTGGTGTGAGGATACTTTGAAACCCGCAAGTAATGACACAAGTAGGACACTTGTTATCCCAAAATTCCCTCGGGAAAGAGAGAAACGCCGAGCCTCCAATAATATATCATATTATAGTTGTAATATACATAAACAATAAAAAAAAAAGCTTGTACTAAACGAGACACTGTGGAGCGTACAGGACCACTATTGGATATTATTTTTTCACCAAATGTTTCCATTAAATAGGTTTGTACATCCCTGGTGTCATGTGCGGGGCAACTGTCTTACTGAAACCATAAGTTGTTAAACTGATCATTTGGGAAAACTTCTCGAATGGCAGGAACTATTGGGTTCTGCAATATGGCAAGATATCTTGAATCTGTCAGTGTCTGATCATAAATAAAAGGCCCAATGAGACGATTTGCTAAAAAGTAATGAAAAATACTGAATTATTATAAACAATCTAATTGGGTTAATACCAGTGTCATTTATTGAAATTATTTCGGGTAGATTTTCGAGATTAAACATACTAATTAACGCGTGGCTCGCGTAGTTGCGGATTTTCAGTGGCCCAATAATAGTGATTCTTTTTATTAAAAACTCCACAGTTGGTGAAATGAGTCACATCTGACCAAAGGACTTTATTAAGAAAAGCGGGATCTTCTCGACATCTATCGATATACCAATTGCAAAAAACAATTCTTCTTTCCAAATCATCTGCTTGAAGTCCTTGTACAATTGTTGGCTTGTAAGGTTAGTATTTCGTTACTTTTAAGGCATCATGAATGGTTGACTTCGGAATGTGAAGTTGCGTTTCGCTTCTTCTTGTAGATGAAGTCGGATTTTAATTAAAATATTCTCGGATTTGCCTATTGCGTTCGGGGTACATGTCCAAATATACATCCATAGACCTGTTGACACTTGTTTCGATTTAATACAACACACTAACATATCGAAAAGTTTAACGCCAGTGTATAGCTTATTAAAATATTATCGGAAGCTGAATAAAACTTCAACGACAGATGACAGATTATAAAAATTCAATTATTTGAAACGCAAAGCCTACTTGACCCAATGTATTAAATTAGTGTTATTTACGGATACTAGTTTGAACATTGAACATGGACACATAGTATGAATGCTATTGAGTACTTCTTCCTGATTTTTTATAAAATTTAATGCTTAATTAAAAAGTATCGCTATTTAACTATTAGTTTTTAATTTCTTATTTGGAAATTACTAAAAAAATGTTTATTAATTTTCAATGCGCACTTTTTACATATTAATAATAACTTAGTTATAAACGGTGATACATCGCTGAAAAGCTAAAAAATACTCTTTTAGAAACTGTTGAAATTGAATATACTGGCCATAAGAAAATGCGAAGTTGATGATGGTTCTAAAAAATCAAAACGTTGCAACTAAAATTGACTAAACAGACATATTATACGTAAAAAGTTGTCTTAATAATATTTTTACGGATTAAAAATATTTTGAAAAATAAAGAAATTATGAGGGGTTTTCGAAAATGCAGTTTTTTGGTTTTTTCAAAATATCTCAAAAACCAAATAAAATCGTGAGCAAAACCACATTCATTTACAAACATAATTGTCTAAAACATTTCCCATTTAAACTTCCTTGTATTCTTTACGGTTTCGGATATTCGGACACATTGTATATATAATTTACATAAATATTTACCTTAAACTACAGAGAAAGAGACTGTATCCAAAACCTGTAAAACTTAAAAAAGCAGTAGACTGCAAAACTCCATATAACGTTCTTTGGATATCATCTTTCCGGGGTATTCGGCCCTTCATCAAAAGAGTACACTGAAAAAAAAATTAATCTAAATCGTAATGTCAAAATTAAATGCATATGAGAAAATTAAATCTTCCTATCAAAAAAAAAATGTATTTGATTTAAAAGCTAGCGTAGATTAACAACAATATACGAGAAAAAACAAATATAGAAACATTCGTTAAACATAACCTCTACTAAATCTCTCCACATGCCTCTACACTAAGAAAGAAACAATAAGGTACTATACCATTTGCAAAATAAAATACATCTTGAATGATCTCCTGATTACAGAAAGCAGCAGTCCAAATGAAAAATCTTCACAATTTGCAAACGTGTGTATATCACCACAATGAATTAGCAGTTTACTTTGACCTGACATTTTTACTCTTAAAGCCAAATACTCAAACTACACTTATACTGTACAATATATATTTTAATAATTAGCTACATTTTATTAGGGTTATCAGCCATTTTTGAACTTTATCTCAAAAAACAATACTCCACTTGGATACACACCATAAATATTGATTGCACAAAATAATTATGCTTTTAATCAATATTCATTGTGTAAAATACATCAATGTTTTTTTGTATTATTCGATGATACTAATAATGGATATCATAATACCAAAGAGAACAATTTCTAAAAACATTAAGAAAAAAACAAATTGTTTAGAACAATTAAACCAAAATACACTTATTACCATCCAGACCCCCCCAAATTAAAAGAAAACGTGGCCCTCGTAGACGTAGACCTTTTCTTTAGTCAGTTTTTGTCCCCAGAAGTGTGTTCTTGTGGGCAATATGCGTAACCTTAACAAAGGCAGTTATAGGATACTTAAATCAACAAAATCGCTAAGCAATATTTTTTAAATTCAAAAATAGCGACAATACAAATAACATTTTTTGTCCCAGTTGGAAGAGCCAAAAATATAATAAGAATAGTATTTTTTTAAGATCTAGGGGTAACTAGAGATAACGTAACTAAAATCCATATGAAGGCATATTGAATTCCAATGGAAACTATTAAGTGAAATATTTACAAAAAATAATAAATATCGATTTGAAAAAAAACCAAAACAGTTTTCTTTTTGGTTTTTTAATTCCCGCGGAAAAGGGAAGTATTGTAATCGTGAAAAAATCACCCTCCGAGATTTTTCCAGATCTTTACGTTTCAGGATCCCTAGATGATGAAAAACATGTTTTCTCGATTTCGTCGGTCTGTCTGTTCGCGGCATAGTCATATAGTGATGACCTGGCATCATTTTGATAAAAATCCAATACGGCAAAACAAAATAGTGGCCTAGTTAAACGTTAAAAAAATTATTACTAAAAAAGTACTATTCCGTCGATCCGTGCGTCAGTTAGCGGCATAGCTTAAAAACTACTTATCAGCTGACTTCAAATTTGAATAAAAAATTAAGGGTCATATGGTGATGACCTGGTAATATATTGGTAAAAATCCAATATGCCGAAACAAGATAGCGGAATAGTATAAAATTAAAAAAATTAATATTAAAAAAACTAATTATCCAATTTACCTCAAATTTTACACAAAAATCAAGTGTTCCATAAGAATGAACTGGTAACATTTTGGTATGAACATACGACAGAAAAACAAAATTTTGTGTAAGCATTAAGTGTGATCTAGAGATAAACTGGTATTGTATTACGAATCCAAGATGGCGGAATAAAATGGCGGCTAAATATTTTTTTTTATTAACATAAAAAAAATCTTATTCAACTTAAATTTGACAGAAAAATTAAATACGATATAAGGACAAACTGGTACGAATTCAATATGACGTAACTAAATCGCGGTGTGTGAATGTAAAAACGACTTATTGAATTTATTTTAAATTATGCCCAAAAATCAAGGGAGGCATAGGTAGAAAGTGGTAAAATATTGGTAGGAATCCAATATGATAGAACAAAATGGCACCCAATAAAAATGTTTGAAAAGACAGTATATATGTGTTCCTAAATATCCATGTACTAAGCTAAATTAGGTCACACTTCATTATTCTTAATAAAAGGAAATTTTCATAACGAGGGAATTTCCGGGTAAAGGAAATATACCGATTTTTCCGAAATAAGCAAAATTTTCGAATCTTGTTATAATTTTTATAAAACAAAAATATGGTAAAAGCAATTTACTTTTCTATGTTAACAGCACAGGCATACACACAACACGTTTAAATCAATAGATGACAACAGAACTGTGTAACCAAAGTACAATACCGGAACACATTAAAAATAATTAATCTTTTTTTTTATAAAATTATACTTCTTTTTTTTAACATTTTGTAATTAGCATGTGCATCTTGCCAATTACTATTTGAGCTCTAATAGCAACTAACAGCACAGGAATCATCTTATTAATTAATAAACATGTTAATATGCATTTATTTTTTATTTAAGAAAAGAAATTAATTAAATAAGTAAAAATTCATTCAATATATTTGCATTGTTAAGAAAAACCAAACTATTGCTTAATTGCTTCATAGCTATTTCTAGTCAAAAATTTGCTTACAAATAGAAGACACATCACTAAACAGGTCAATCTCAGAGATGTAGCTATCGGGGTTGCAATGCAACATGGGCGCCGGGTCAAAATCAGTGCAGCACACGCCACTGTGCTTTGGTCTTGATCCCCTATTTAACTCTTATATTTATATGGTCATAAAATAATATGTAACTTGAGTAAAAACTTGTTTTCTTAAAATCGTAATATTCTATTTCGTAAATAATTATTTTTCACTTTTATTGGAATCCTATTAAGTTTTTGACCAATCCTGGTAGTTTCTAAGAAATTATTAACAATTAGTAATTACTAATTTGGTGGTCATATTTTTGGGTTAAAACAAAACCACCTCACCTACCTTTCAACTTATGAGTACCGCTCTTTTAATAAGAAAACTTGCATACAAAATAAAATTAATTTTTCTTTATTGCAAGCTGCAGAAAATTGAAGAAAAATCTATACATGTTTTTTTTTATTTTTTCCTAGCTCAATTATTACGGAACTTTCATAAGATTTTAGTTTTATATATATATATATATATATATATATATATATATATATATATATATATATATATATATATATATATATATACTGACTATGGAGTGACGTTATATCTCCGTTAATTTTTGACGCATGACAAAAAGAAAAAATACGTAGGTGTTTATTTTCCACCCACTATCACAAACAACAATACTTTTTTTTTGCAAGTTCTCAATTAACTTTTGTTTTGCCCGAAAAGGAAGGTAATATGTTAATATTTCGCATGTACTCGAGAGCATTCTCAGCTAGATTTGTTTAAAAAAATTACGAAAGTTTCACAAGATTTTTGTTTTATATATACAGGTATACTGACTATGGAGTGACGTCATAATGTATGTATGGTGTGACGTCATGAGCACTTTTCAAAACGTTATATCTCCGTTAATTTTTGACACATGACAAAAAGAAAAAAATACGTATCTATTTATTTTCCACCCACTATCACAATCAACAATACTTTTTTTATGCAAGTTCTCAATTAACTTTTCTTTTGCCCGAAAAGGAAGGTAATATGTTAAAATTTCGCATGTACTCGAGAGCATTCTCAGCTAGATTTGTTTAAAAAAAATTACGAAAGTTTCACAAGATTTTTGTTTTATATATATATAGGTATACTGACTATGGAGTGACGTCATAATGTATGTATGGTGTGACGTCATGAGCACTTTTCAAAACGTTATATCTCCGTTAATTTTTGACACATGACAAAAAGAAAAAAATACGTATCTATTTATTTTCCACCCACTATCACAATCAACAATACTTTTTTTATGCAAGTTCTCAATTAACTTTTGGTTTGCCCGAAAAGGAAGGTAATATGTTAAAATTTCGCATGTACTCGAGAGCATTCTCAGCTAGATTTGTTTAAAAAAAATTACGAAAGTTTCACAAGATTTTTGTTTTATATATATATAGGTATACTGACTATGGAGTGACGTCATAATGTATGTATGGTGTGACGTCATGAGCACTTTTCAAAACGTTATATCTCCGTTAATTTTTGACATATGACAAAAAGAAAAAATACGTATCTATTTATTTTCCACCCACTATCACAATCAACAATACTTTTTTTTGACAAGTTCTCAATTAACTTTTGTTTTGCCCGAAAAGGAAGGTAATATGTTAATATTTCGCATGTACTGGAGAGCATTCTCAGCTAGATTTGTTTAATAAAATTACGAAAGTTTCACAAGATTTTTGTTTTATATATATATAGGTATACTGACTATGGAGTGACGTCATAATGTATGTATGGTGTGACGTCATGAGCACTTTTCAAAACGTTATATCGCCGTTAATTTTTGACATATGACAAAAAGAAAAAATACGTATCTATTTATTTTCCACCCACTATCACAATCAACAATACTTTTTTTTGCAAGTTCTCAATTAACTTTTGTTTTGCCCGAAAAAGAAGGTAATATGTTAATATTTCGCATGTACTGGAGAGCATTCTCAGCTAGATTTGTTTAATAAAATTACGAAAGTTTCACAAGATTTTTGTTTTATATATATATAGGTATACTGACTATGGAGTGACGTCATAATGTATGTATGGTGTGACGTCATGAGCACTTTTCAAAACGTTATATCGCCGTTAATTTTTGACATATGACAAAAAGAAAAAATACGTATCTATTTATTTTCCACCCACTATCAAAATCAAGAATACTTTTTTTTATGCAAGTTCCCAATAAACTTTTGTTTTGCCCGAAAAGGAAGGTAATGTGTTAACATTTCACATGCACTTGAGAGCATACTCACACAAAATGTCCAACAAAAAAAAATAAAAAAATTTATAACACTTTGTGATAGGTGTCTCAAAAACGGATTATTTTGAGCGAACGAACTAAATACATCGAAAAAATGTATACGTTTCCTTTAGAGACTGTTAATAAATATACAATTCTAGGTGTTAAGAGTGATTTTTCAGATACATTTTTAATGTATCGTGCACGAATGTTTTTGCTTGATTTTGAGCCTTTTGCGTTTTACTACAAAATATAGATTTACATTTTTTTGTCTAAAAACCGCCACTTTTTCAAGGCGTGCTTTGCTGACGTGAAGATAAACATTTTGAAAAGACGGACTTTCTAGCCCCACATGGTCCCAGAAATTTGCAATGTCTCTTAAAATTCTTTTAGGGGCTCTGAAAATGGATATAAACCGAAACGTAGAGTAAGTTTCACGAACCCTGTCTAAACTTTGTAAGTCCTAACAAATACTTCAGGGCGAATTTTGTTTATCAAATAAATAATTATAATTAAAATAAACTTAAAAATTATTTTATTTTTAATTTTTGCATATACGGGTACAGGTACCTATATAAAGTGTCGCTCAGTTTAGTGGTTTTATTTCAGATAATAATATCTAAAAAGTCGTTTTCCTTTTTTTTTTTTTAAATAATTTAGAAATATATTACCCCGAAACACTGAAGCCTGTATATGTATATAGGGTATATATTTTTAAGTAAGTAAGAGCCTTATATAACCGAGGTTTAGACTTAACTATATCTGAGGAAAACATGTAAACATTTTATTTATATTGTGGTAGTCTAAACAAATTACTAAATATTGTATTCATTTTATTGTCCAGTTTAGTTACACGTTCGTTAATTAAATGTTTTTTTTTGAAAGTCGTAAAATTAAAAAAAAGTGTTGAATGACCCTTATTTTAACACGGAATCAACCACCTGCCGCTGCAGCTGTTTTTCCCTAAATTGCTACTGGAAACAGATTAAAACTTTCCATTATCGAACAAAAAAAAACTATTTTATTCATCCTACTTATGTTATTGTAAATACCTTCTTATGTTCATGTAAATTTCGGACTCGAAGATTTTGTGCTACAGTCATATTCCTGTATGTTAGAAAATTTATACAACAATTATGTATGGGGACCAGGCAGAAGACTACCAAATAATATAAATTTGTGTCAGTATCAACGCGTACTACAAACAGGAAACGTAAGTCCAGCGAGCTAATTTAATTAAATTATGTAAATGCAATTTATTATTCATGTATTATTAGTGTGCTGTAGCTGATAAAATTGTTTTGACGAAAACGATCTTCACAATCGAATTTTCGCTCTAGATAAAAACACTTCAAATATTCTTTAAGCTGTTTGTCAAAACTTGATTCGCCGTTGCCTTGTTGGTGAAAATAGTGTTCAGCCCAACATTTCTAAAAGCTTTCCAAAAAGCATTTTAACTGCTTAATTGGGACGTTCTTTTTGGATTGTGCCAGAATTGTTCCATTTTTGTTTCGGCTTAGTTTGAAACAAGTCTTTAATTTATTCCGAATTAGTTTTCCGATGAGACATATTCGAAATGTTGCCTCTGAAATATAATTTTTTGGCAAAAGATATATTCTATTTGTTATATTTCCGAAATATACTCCAACAGCACAATATAGCTTATTTAAGTAGCATTTTTTTCAAAACTGGAAATATTTAAATTTTAACATGACTAAAATTGAGTATATTGAATGATCAAAATTTATCATTCCAACTTCCCATGAATAACGTTTCTCCAGAAAAGTAAAAGTTCCCAAAGGTGTAGAATTCTTACAGTGATTGATTGAATAAATTAACATCAACCGCAGAATCTTAAAACGGAACGCGGCTAATCTATGATTACTTAGGTTGACATTACATTTTTAGAAGCTTAATTTTTTCCTCACATTTTGCGGAAATGCGGTACAAGGAAATATTTTACTTTCATTTTCTTCTAATATTGAGTAGATGAGAGTAGAGATGGGTGATGCAAAATAAAGCGGTAAGTCCATTGTTTGAAGATGTTCAATTTATCCTATATACTCTTGAGTTCCCTTAAGCCCTGTTAGATTTAAACAAAACTTAACAACATAAAATAATATTTTTCCCAAATATATTTTACTTACTGGCGCATAATTACAAAAATTATAAGTGTTTCTTATTACCAATTTGTATGTATTCGTTAATATTGGTTTCTTAATTTAAAAAAAATATATATATTAGCTCCAAGCCCTATAAATCAATAATAAAGTGTGTTAAGTCTTTGTTACATAAGGCCTTTTTGCTCTAAACTATGTGTACTTTCACCTGCTATAATATTTGTAGTTGTTTCCATTTCACCCTGTATATATACATATAAAGGGTGTCCCCCATTGATGAGATGAGAAACGATGAGTAAAAATTTTATTTGTAGGTTTACGAACAAAACTTACTCTTAACAAAAGATTTTGCTTTTCTTGAAACTCAAAAGTTGTTTTACTTTTCAAATTTAATGTACAAGGTTTTCAAAATATCAAAAAAGTCAATAGTAAAGTGCCTTTATTTTACGCAAAAATGTATTTAGGAAAAGTTGTTTATGATGTATTTTTACATCTAAATATAAAATCGTAGGTCGCTATTTGACTTCATTTTATGAACGACCTGTACTCTAAATTTAGTATATGGGACATTTTTTTTAGAGATTGAAATATTAGATTTCTTTCGGCTACGAAAAAGTCCCTATATGCTATAATTTAATTTTTATATATAAATATTGTCAAGCACAGAATTATATGCATAAAATATTACTTTCAAATATCAAGTACAAGAATAATATCTCTTATATCTCAAATAAAATAAATGCTAAAAGACGATCAATATACCATACATAAAAACAAGTAATTCTAAAATATTTTGCAATGGCCTAAATTACACATCTATTGTTTTAAAGTCAATACTCTCTCTATACTCTGCATAGTTTAAACAACTTTTCTGCGTATATTTTTAAAAATAAAAGCACTTTGGTCTTCAATATTTTTTAACTTTTTGAAGTTTTGAACACCCTGTACATTAAATTTGAAAGATTAATTTTTGAAGCTTTATTTATTAGATTTCTTTTAACTATGAAAAAGTAATTATTTTCCAAATAGTGTAAAATCAAAGAGTTTTGGAAAAATTCAAATTCTGAATAGTGTACTACGATTTCATATTTTATTACTTTCTTTAAAAATACTTTCACTATCTTTTAAAATAAAAGTCCTTGAGTTCTGACTTGTATACATTTTTTCATATTTTGAACACCATGTACATTAAATTTGAAAGCTTTATTTATTAGATTTCTTTGAGCTATGAAAATATCATATATTCATACGATATTCTTCGCCATTAAAGAGTTCTGTACATTAAAATTGAAAAATGAAGTTATCTTTGAGAATTTAAAAAAAGCAAAAATTTTTAAACCCACAAATAAAAAAGTTTTTACTATCATCAAAACAATCGAGGGACACGCTAGTATACAGTTTGTCTACAAGTGGGGTTGACAAGAGAGTATATAGGCGAAGACGAGAAAAAGTTATTCTTCCCAACACAAAAATGCCTGTTTGCCTCAGTGTTGCTTATACTTCTATAGAAATTTTCAATCACCTACCAATGCTTATTAAAAAAGAAATTGTAAATAAACATTTTAAAACAAAGCAAAAAATGTTCTTACTCTCAGGGCTTTATACAATTTGGATGAGTATTTTAACCAAGTTTTGTAATTTTAGATATGTAGTTACTATAAATTTACACTTTTTTAACTTGACGTGTCCTATACTTAGGAAATGTACACTTATTTGTATTCCGTCTTTAAAAAAAAAGTATTTTATTTTGTATTTTTTTATAACTTACGCTGACATATTACATTTTTAGACGATTAATTTTTGGGTAGCATTTTCCGGGAATAGGACATAAGGATTTACTTTCTTTTTCTTCCACTATTTTGCTCGTGAACCTGGTGATATATAGATTAGGTGATGCAAAATAAAGAGATAAGTCCATTATTTGTTTGAAAATGTTCAATTTCTCTTATATATACTCTTGACTTCATTTAAGCCCTGTTAGATTTGAACAAAGCTTAACAACATGAAATAATATTTTTCCTAAATATATTTTACTTTAAAAATGTTTTCGTTAGTGTATGTGTATTTCTTATTACGAATTTGTATTTATTCGAAAGTATTGGTTCTTAATTTAAAAAAAAAATACTAGCCAAAACAATAATAGAATCTAGTTACATAAGGCCTTTTTGCTCTAAATTATGCGCACTTTCATCTGCTATAATATTTGTAGTTCTTTCCATTTCACCCCGTATATACATATATTGTTTTGACGAAAAGAAAAACTTTTTTATTTGTGGTTTTACGAACAAAAATTACTCTTAACAAAAATGTTTGCTTTTCTTGAAACTCTCAAAAGTTGTTTTACTTTTCACATTTAATGTAAAGGGTGTTCAAAATATCAAAAAGTTTCAAAAAAAGTCAATAGTTAAGTACCTATCTTTATTTTTAAAGATACGCAAAATTTTAGTAAGAAAAGTTGTTTATGATCTAAATATAAAAACATAGGTCGCTATTCAAAATTTCACTTCATTTTAGGAACGAGCTGTACTCAAAATTTAGGAAATGGGAATTTTTTTTCAGAAATTTATATATTAGATTTCTTTGAGCTATGAAAAAGCTATAATTTCATATTTAGATATAAATATTTATAACTTCATATTTAAATATAAAAATTAATTTTAAAGAACTTTTCTTTAGTGACGCCGCCGGATCCATTTTCTGAACATACCGGATACCGGAATCTACTGCAACATTTTTGCCGAATCCTGTACCGGAACCAATGTCAATATTTGGCACGGATACCAGACCGAAACCGAATCTTAAACGCATTAAAAATATTGATGGTTTCTTCGTGCTTGTTTGTTCCTCGATGGTAATTTTTTTATCCGTTCGCGTTTAGTCTTCCATGGCTTTTTATTATCGATTTTTGTTGTAACTTGTTTACCGATCGGTCCGAAAGCGAAGAATTTGCAGATTCGGACCAGTATCGAAACGAGTTTTTGTGTTTTTGTGGCTAAGTTTAACCTTACAGACAGTATATTTTTGTATTAAAGTGGTTTATATCCGTATTTTTGTATTAAAGTGGTTTATATCCGTATTTTTGCACAATGAGTATAAGAGGAAAAAGTTCGGTTTGGGGATATTTGGAAATTGACAAAGCCAACAAAGTAAAGTGGTTTTTAAAATATGTACCACAAGGATTTCTCGCGGTGGAGTGGGAAAAAGTGCATAAACTGACTTAGTGTTGACTTTTAACAATTACTATTTTTGAAACTCGGTTCCGGCTGGATCTAGTGTAAAATCCGGCCAAACTAGATTTCCTTCACAATAAGATCCGGCAAAACCGAATATTTGAGAAATAAGCCAAATCCGCCGGATACCGGATCTAGATCCGGTTCTGGCGGCATCACTACTTTATTACTTTTCTGCGTATTTTTAAAAATAAAGGCACTTTGATCTTCACTTTTTTAACTATCTGAAGTTTTGAACACGCTGCACATTAAATTTGAAAGAATAATTTTTGAAGCTTTATTTAGGTATTAGATTTTTTTGAGCTGGTTTTCCCAATTTAGTGTAACATCATAGAGTTTTGGCAAAGATTCAAATTCTGAATACTGTGCTCCGATTTCATATTTTAGTTACTTTCTGCGCATCTTTAAAAATAAAGATCCTTTAGTCCTGACTTTTTTAAACCTTCTGATATTTTGAACACCCTGTATACATTAAAGTTGAATGCCACTTTTGAAACTTTTTTTATTTTATTTTATTATGAAAATATCGTTTTTATACGATATCCTTCACCATTAAAAAGTAAAATTTTTGAACACCCTGCACATTAAAATTGAAAAATGAAGTTATCTTTCAGTTTTTAAAAAGCAAAAATTTTTTGGAGAAGAATGTTCGTAAACCCACAAATAAAAGTTTTTACTATGGTCAAGAAAAATCGGGAGACACCTTATTATACAGGTTGTCTATGAGTGGGGTTGACAAGAGAATATATAGGCTAAGACGAAAAAAAGTTATTCTTCCCAACACAAAAATGTGCGTTTGTTAGTAAACAAAACTCACGTGGAGAACCTTTCATTCTTTTATTACCCTCAAAAAAGCGAAAATATTGAAATCAGTTAAAATGTAACTTACCATAGTTGTAATTTCCGAAAAAAAGACGTTGCACTAATAATAATCTACTTTTTATAAAAAGGATTTACTTTAAATTAAGGCTTATATCTCAAAAAAGTAGGTGAGGAGTAATAGATTAGAATTCGTGTTTTAAAAAAATCGGTATACTCATGCGAAATTTTTGGTATTAAATTTATTAGCTTTGTTATTAAATTTAAGCAACTTTTCTGTAAAGTTGTCTGGTTGATGTTTTTGTATTTCTTGAGTGTTTTTTTACCCATAAGCCCTTTTGTCAACCTCGTCCATGGACACCCACTAATACTAAAGATTATTTTTTCTCTCTCAATCGCCTTTTTTGTCAAACAAATTTCAAGTAAATACAATTCCATTTATTTCTAAATATAACACTAATTAGACTACCAACGCAACCCTGTACACACAACACGTTCAATTCACTACATGAAAGCAAAACTATTAGCCAAAGTAGGTATAATTATACCGAGACCTCTTAAAACCAATTAACAACGTAACTACCGAAATTACTTTTTTTTATAAAAAAAAACACAAATTTGCATGTGCACTTTGCTCACTGTTGTAGATGCTTTAACAGTAATTCTAGAGCGCTCCAAGAAAATACTTTACGCATTAGATAAACATGTTAATCTGAATTTATCGAAAGATAAACTATATAGATCGTAATTTTAATTTGCTATGGCGTCGAAAAACATATGGTGACTAATTTATTAGTTTTAGTTCAATTGGTTCATTCAGGATTGTTTCGGCATTAGTGATAGAAATGTAGAAACAAGTCAAATGAGAGACGAAGCGACACGGAAGATTGTCAGCTATCTTCAGCCAGTGCCGGATTAAGCAGTAGTGGCCAGCGTCGAGTCAGTAGAAAACCTAAGGTAATCTACCTGGGTGCAAAACTTGTTTTATGCGCATTTAAAGAACTAGAGGTTTTCTACCAAGGTAAAATATATTAAGCATCAAGTTTATAAATAGCATAATTTTTATCATATTTTTTATTAAAAACCTTAGTAAACCCTGTGTTAAAGGTCAACCTTCTAAAGCGCCTGTTTGAAATGATCTACTTAATGACAATCCCATAAACAGAAACTCTTTAATATCGGCTACTCTTAGACAACGACCGCGGCCAGGCGGGCCAAAAATTTTTATGGCCTATAGTCACAGATAAATGTACCTTGTGACCGGAAATTTTGGCTTAAATATTTATTTTATTTGTTATGGATATTTTATTATTATGGGTTGAAATACCCATTATTATTTGTCATTTGGTTTAAGTGATTTTATTTGTTAGGGAATTTATATTCACAATACGTCTTTAAGTATTGTCTTTACAAGACTGCTGTTGAGTTGCCATCGTCTTCGCTTCGTATTCATAAAGTTTTTAATTATGTCGCTGAAAAGAAAACGATTGTCAATGAAAGACAAAACTGAAATCAATGCGAAAAGTGCATTGAGTTCCCGAAAGTTAGCCGAAAAATTTGTCGGCAAAACCCAAATAAACGGTAATATGAAAAATAAGTGATCTAAAGAAAATTTTCCATGAAGGTGGTCAATAAATATTTCCAAAAAGAAACAAATAAATAAAATAATACATAATTTGGCATCGATCACGGCTGGTGGCCCGCGTTGACCTCATGATTTTTAAACGGAGGCGAGTTTTTCCCGAGTGTTCTCGATCCCATTTTCACAGGGGCGCATAGGTAATATACGGCTAACGTTGGCAAAGTTTGGGTCAACAGCCGCGAAGAGGAAACTTAAATATTTTTGTTGTTGCATTTAATGTGGATCGTGTAATAGGTTGTGGTTACGATTGCCTATTTTTATAGATTTTATTTTCAAAACTTTACATTTTGTTTGTTTATTTTGTGGTTTAAATTAATGTTTTAAAGAAAGGTAGCCATAGTGTTTTAGAATATTAAGACTTTAAAAGCCGTTTTCAATTATTTTGGCGACCTGAACTTTGAAAAACGACTCGAATTTAAGATCAGTAGTCGACCTTTGCCGAAATATAAAATTCAGCAAACAAGTAAAAACAAAGACAAAGAAGTAAATCGTTATTTTTGTAAAAATAGGTACGATTTATCTGCTCGGACATGCAGTTGCGAAGTAACAATTTTATTGTTTCGTGTGTCTGATTTTTTCAGATGACTCTTTGTGTTGTGTATATATATATATATATATATATATATATATATATATTATATATATATATATATATATATATATATATATATATATATATATATATATATATATATATATATATATATATATATATATATATATATATATATATATATATATATATATATATATATATATATATATATATATATATATATATATATATATATATATATATATATATATATATATATATATATATATATATATATATATATATATATATATATATATATATATATATATATATATATATATATATATATATATATATATATATATATATATATATATATATATATATATATATATATATATATATATATATATATATATATATATATATATATATATATATATATATATATATATATATATATATATATATATATATATATATATATATATATATATATATATATATATATATATATATATATATATATATATATATATATATATATATATATATATATATATATATATATATATATATATATATATATATATATATATATATATATATATATATATATATATATATATATATATATATATATATATATATATATTGACCCCCTGAAAAGTTGACCACGAGCCGCGAAACAGTTGTCTACAGTTGGATCTGCAAGGGTAGAAATAAGAATATTCCAATATCTGGGCCACTAATTAAACAAAAAGCACTTAAGGCCGCAAGCAATTTAAAAGTGGAATATTTTGCACGTCAAGTTGTAGTTTGTGTTTTGTTCTGTATAATGTATGTATTTTTTTTTGATTTTGTTGTTAGTTGTAAAATCAATCATGTTTTTATATGTTCATTGATTCTTTTTAAGTTTAAAAGTAATGACGAGTGTAAGACAATATATTTGTCAAAACATCTATTTATCTATCTACAGAGAGTCCATTTCGGCATATCGGAAATTGTTGAGGAAGTATCCAGTAATAGTAAGTAAGTAATGATGACCAGCAAAACTCTGATTACAGTAGTGATGTGAACGAATGTAAAGGATCAAAATAGACTTTGTCGAGTATGAATGAAATGGGTGCAAGTAATAACCATGATAAACTGGTGATAGATATTCTCCGAACTTTAATAAAATGTGAGGGTGACATTTTTAAAACAAAACCTTCAAAAATTCACATGTATTTAAAAAAAAATCAAAAAAATGTTTATTATTATTTGTAAAAACGTTAGTACGTATGTAAATAATATCCAAAAAAACTTTGTAATTTTTAATTGTATCCTAAAACTATCATAGTTTATTACCTTACTATTTTACTAAACGTTTTATTATTATCTACAAAGATCGACAAAGTATATTTATGTTTTAGTTTTCGACAAATAAGTGTTTAAATACTACCACAGTCTACTATCACGAATATCTGAAAAATACTAAAAAATAAATATGTGATATTACATAGTAGTATTATTTGGCTTCAGAAGTAAAAGCTGCATCGAGCAGTATCAGAATGTTATTGGGTTATGCAGGAAAATTCTGTTTTTTTATGTGAAATTTTAAAACCGAATACGTTAAAATGCTTAATAATACTGGAATAAGGAGCAATATGTATAATTTAATTAAAATTTATCTAAGTAAACGAAGACAATTTGTCCACATAAAAAAATAATGAAAAAATATAGTTTTTGGAGTGCCACAGGGATCAATATTGGGGCCAATTTTATTTTTAGTTTATATAAATTCATTTTTCAAACTACATTTAAAAGGCCATAATATTACATTATTTGCAGATTACATAACAGTTATTTATTTTACTGGTCATTTAAATGAGTTGTTTTCTGGTATAAATCATTATATACGGGTAATTTGTTTTTGGCTTACATCTCACAAGCTTATTTAAAATTTCAGAAAATTTATGTTAATAAGTAAAACGTAGATACATTCTGGCATTTTTCCGCTACGAATAAGCAATAACATCTATCTATCTATCTACCTACAGAGAGTCCATATTTTAGCATATCGGAAATTGTTGAAGAACTGTCCAGTAATGATGGCCAGCAAAGATCTGATTACAGTAGTGATGTGGACGAATGTAAAGGATCAAAATCGACTTTGTCGAGTATGAGTGAAATGTGTGCAAGTAATAACCATGATAAACTGGTGATAGACACTCCCCGAACTTTAATAAGATGTGAAGGTGATATTTTTAAAACAAAGCCTTCAAAAATTCATATGTATTTAAAAAAAATAAAAATATGTTTATTATAATTTGTAAAAACGTTAGTACGAATGTAAATAATTTTCAAAAAAACTTTGTAATATGTAGTTAGATAATTGAACAATTATATTAAAAAATTTAAACAGACCTATCATTACTATTGACACAATATGTTTGTAAATTTTTTTAATTGTATCCTAAAAGTATCAGAGAGTATTAACTTAGTGTTTTGTACAAGTAAAAGCTTCATCGAGCTGTATTAGAATTTCATTGGGATATGCAGGAAAATTCTGATTTTTTTATGTGAAATTTTAAAACCGAATATGTATAATTTAATTAAAATCTAAGTAAACGAAGACAATTTGTCCACATAAAAAGTAATGAAAAAAATAGTTTGTGGAGTGCCACAGAGATCAATATTGAGGCCAATTTTATTTTTAGTTCATATAAATTCATTTTTCAAACTAAATTTAAAAGGCCAGAATATTACATTGTTCGCAGTTGATAATTTAAATGAGTCATTTTCTGGTATCAAACATGATATACAAGTAATTTGTTTTTGGCCATCTCACAAGTTTATTTCAAATTTTAGAAAATCTTCTTTTATATTAAAAAGTAAAACAAAGATACATTCTGGCATTTTCCCACTACGAATAAGCAATAACACAATTAAATATTTAAACACAATAGAATTTTTAGGATTA
Organism: Kuschelorhynchus macadamiae; assembly: GCA_030620095.1. Classification (NCBI taxonomy): domain Eukaryota; kingdom Metazoa; phylum Arthropoda; class Insecta; order Coleoptera; family Curculionidae; genus Kuschelorhynchus; species Kuschelorhynchus macadamiae. Next base: position 1,778,831 of record JAUTXW010004204.1, on the reverse strand, counting down.
ATTATAGATAAAAAACTATAAAAATCACATTCTGATTGTAAAAAACGCTATAACTCCGTTAATAGGAGTACTAAAGGTCACCAACATTATGAATCAAATCAGAAAACACAGTGAATACCAAAATGTTGTGTGATTCTTTTATCGACCTATTAAATCTCGATGGGCTATTTACAAATATACAGGGAGAAAGAAAATAGTTTTTTTTTATTGTATTACGCAATTAATAAGACTAATATAATCCATCAGAAACTTTTTAATATTATAGACTAAAAAATATCATCATCACTTAAAAAGTCCTGATCTTCTGAGTCGTCCTCAAATGGCGCAATGATCATTGGTGCTATTTCGACATCTAGAACTCGTTCTCGATTCCACCAATCCCATATTAATTTCTCCGTATGTTCCACAGATTTCTTCCAGTACTCCGGCGTAATATAATTTAGTGAATCTTGCCAAACAATGTACACTTCATCTGATGTGAGACCATCGTTCACGTGTTTTTCGTAATATGATTTTGCCCCAGCCCATATTAATTCTATTGCGTTAAACTGGCAATGGTATGGCGGCAGTCGTAAAACCTCTTGTCCATTTTCCCGTAATATTTCATCTACGTCATATATTGTTGGTTTTTTAATAGATTTTGCCATTAAAAGAAGTTCTAGTTTCAACAAATTGGGTAAAGGATTTTGTTTTTGTTTTACTAGCCAGTCATAAATATCATTTTTCTTCCAGGATGAAGTAGGTTGTTTATTTAAGATTCTTGAATGATAAGATGCATTGTCCAGAATGATTAAAGATGGAGAAGTTGTTCTTTTAACCACTTTCACACTACCATTATTTGACATTTTATGAATTTTATGAAATGAAAATCCTAAAAGCTGTGAAATGATTTGGCAAGCCTGTGAAGGGTGTCAAATTTGTAATAATAGTAATACTATATACATTTTTTTTTAAATTTCATAATAAATTAAAGAAACATAATTTTACATGGAAAAGAACATTTAAACTTTTTTTAAAAGTTTAGATTTTTTTTAAATGTGAAGAACTCTGTGGGATTATTGATATCTTCTTTAAACCTCTTAGGTTTTCATGCTTTTAATGCAAAACGCATTTGCTTATTTTTGATTTGCATTGTCTCAACTTCTATCCAGTTTTCAGTACATTTCTGTTCAGTGGCGGCTCGTGGTCAACTTTTCAAGGGGGGTCAATATATATATATATATATATATATATATATATATATATATATATATATATATATATATATATATATATATATATATATATATATATATATATATATATATATATATATATATATATATATAGGGTGTTTCAGAATAACATGCTAATAATAAAGAGGGTGATTCTTGGGCTCATTTTAGGAAAAAAAGTTCATATGAACGTATGTCCTAAACGCCTAAACTTTTGAGATACAGGGTGTCAAAGTTTTAAAAAATAAATACTTTTTTTACAATAAGTTTGTCACTACTGTAGATATCTTTATGAAATTTGGGTCATGTATTTTAGGAATTAATACGCATTTTTTGATGCATCAAGAATTCAATTATTCTGACCAGTGCCGTCCATGCGGGTTTTGCTTTGCATATTTTTTGGGAAAAAAATAGTACGCCACTGGTTTTTCTTGAAATAAAAATTATTTTTGAAATCTTCATTCATTTCTGAACAAATTTGCTCTCTTGGTATTTTTTCGTCAGATGCATAGTTTCCGCTTAAAAAAATAAAATAGATTTTACTGCAAAGTCATTATGAATTGGTGTTCTGTTATTCAATGTTTTAAGATCACCTCACAAGATATGATAACCTATTGAGGTCCGGGGCGGCCGGGGCCGGTCGGTCGCCATGCTTGTGGCATTTGTTTTATAAACATAAATAATTTTGACAGTTGTCTAATTAATTCATTTTATTTGGATTTTTTGTAACGAAAAATGTTTCATTATACGAATTCCGAGTTAGCAGACATGCATTACATGTATGGCCTAGCTGACGGTAACGCACTACAAGCGAAGTGGTTGTATGAAGAACGTTTTCCCAATAGAAATGTTCCGGATGCCAGAACATTTTCAAAACTTCATAGAAGGTTGTGCGAAAAAGGAAGTTTTGATCAAGACAATCACCTAAAAGGAGTACAACGTACTGCAAGAACTCCAGAAATTGAGGATGCGGTTTTGAACGCAATTGAGGAAGATCCCGGATTAAGCACTAGAAAAATTGCGAATAATTTGAATATCACTCATGTTCTTGTGTGGCGAGTACTTCACGACTTTCTATTGTATCCCTACCATATCCAACGGGTTCAAGCTCTACTTCCCCATGACTTTCCATTACGGATGAACTTTTGTCAATGGTTTCTTCAGAAGGTGCATGAAAATCCCTTGTTTGACAACGAAATTTTATTCAGCGATGAAGCCAATTTTTCCAGAAATGCCATTCAAAACTTCCACAACAATCATTTTTGGGCGGAAGAAAACCCACATGCTATATCAGAGTCTCGCCACCAGGAACAGTTTTCCGTTAATGTGTGGGCTGGAATATGCGGTGACTATTTGATTGGCCCGTATTTTCTTCATGAGAGGTTGAATGGGCAAAATTACAGAAAGTTCCTTGAAGAAGAATTACCAGCTTTGATGGAGGATGTTCCTATTTTAGTAAGAAATCGTCTATGGTTTATGCACGACTATAACAATCGGTGGATAGGTCGCGGAGGACCACAAGCATGGCCACCCAGGTCCCCGGACCTTAATAGTTTGGATTATTTCTTGTGGGGTCATCTAAAAACATTGGTCTACAGCACACCTATTCACACTGTAGAAGAGCTGAGGAATCGCATAATAGTTTGTTGCGAAACTATTCGAAATACACCCGACATTTTCCAAAGAGTTCGTGAGTCCATGAGAAAGAGAGCAGATGCATGCATTTATGCTGGAGGTGGACATTTCCAACATCTCATTTAATTTATTTTGCTTTACTTCTAAGTTAATTTTCTCTTTAATTTAATTTCAAAATAAAAAAAATGTGTTGTACACCAGAAAATGCGTTTTGATGAGTACATGGAAAGTGTGTAACAAATTTCTCAAAAATACCTTATTAATTTGTATCACAAACATTAATTTAAACAAAGATAATCTGAGCTTGCAGATTGTTTACTCCGAAGCTTTTGACTTTGCAGTAAAATCTATTTTATTTTTTTAAGCGGAAACTATGCATCTGACGAAAAAATACCAAGAGAGCAAATTTGTTCAGAAATGTATGAAGATTTCAAAAATAATTTTTATTTCAAGAAAAACCAGTGGCGTACTATTTTTTTCCCAAAAAATATGCAAAGCAAAACCCGCATGGACGGCACTGGTCAGAATAATTGAATTCTTGATGCATCAAAAAATGCGTATTAATTCCTAAAATACATGACCCAAATTTCATAAAGATATCTACAGTAGTGACAAACTTATTGTAAAAAAAGTATTTATTTTTTAAAACTTTGACACCCTGTATCTCAAAAGTTTAGGCGTTTAGGACATACGTTCATATGAACTTTTTTTCCTAAAATGAGCCCAAGAATCACCCTCTTTATTATTATCATGTTATTCTGAAACACCCTGTATATATATATATATATATACAGGGTGCCCCAAACTCGTTGGTACGTTAGCCGTAAATCCAGATGTAGTCTTTGAATTTAATTCAAATTTGGAACGGAGATAAGAGGTCAACTGAACTCTCGAAGCAAAATATTTTGACATTTCTGTTACTTTCGGTTTGAGCGGAAGTGACGTCACCTTTGTTATCTTAAATGGGACACCCTGTATTTATTAATTAATTTTGTTTCGTTGTTTAATTCTGAACATTTTTTTATAACATACTTGTACCTTTATCTTTAACCGTTTTTGAGATAATTGAGATTAAATAAAAAATTGAAAGAAAAGATGGCACTAATTAAATGGCAATTTTTTAGAAACTACTAAACATAAAGAGACAAAAATTTGATGGGTTGAAATATTAATATGACCCAACAAGATAAATGTCATATTATACATTTATTTTATACAGGGTGGTTCAAAAATCGTATCATGTTAACACATTTTCTTTTTACAATAACTATGATTTTTCAAACGGAACACCCTGTATATTTTCTAAGTAATGTTTTCTCTGTAGAATGCTTAATTCAAAAAGTTTTAATGTTACTATACCCATCTTCAACGGTTTTTTAGATATTCAGGTTTTTATACTGGAACGAACTAAATATCCTAAAATTTGTAAAATTTAGTAGTTGGCTATGCATGATATGACAAGTTCTGGAAAAAGAAAAGTACAGTTGACTGTCAGAACAGTAACAAGCTTTGACCTTTTCTTCTCCTAATTTCAAAAATGGCAAATAATTATTCACATTCTGATATTCTTAATCTGTTTATTATTCATGGAGAATGTAATCGAATAGTGGCAAGAACATGTAGAACATTTAACGAACGATATCCCCAACTACCACCAATAAACGAAAGAAAATTTAGAAAATTTGAGGCTAATTTTAAAAACCATGGCGATATTAAAACCGAACGGATTCAGGTTAGTCCGATTACTGGAAATGAAGACAATACCATTAACGTTTTAGGATATTTTGAAGCTTACCCTCACGCTTCGATTTACAGTGCAGAAAGTGGTTTGGGAATTTCCTATTCGTCTATTGAAAGAATTTTAAACAAAAACGGAATGCAAAATTATAAGTTTGAAACAGCGCAATTTTTAAGAGAGGGAGATGCTATTCAGCGCGTTGAGTTTTGCGAGATGTTTTTAATAAAAATGCAGGAAGATCCCAGTTTTGTACAAAAAGTTATTTGGTCGGACGAGTCAAAATTTACACGAGAAGGAATTTTTAACACAAGGAACTCTCATTTTTGGGCAAAAGAAAACCCACATTTTATAAAGGAAAGAGGATTTCAAGACAAATTTGGCTTCAATGTTTTTTGTATACCAATGGACAATAAGTTTCAGTATTGCATCTACGATGAAAATCTTAATTCAGAAAAGTATTCAGATATTCTTAACAATACTTTAGGGCCATTTTTAAATACCTTAACCCCTGACGTAAGGTCATTCTGCTGGTATCAATTAAATGGTGCACCGGCACATTGCACTCAACAAATTTCAACTTTGTTGTATAACTTATTCGATGACAGGTGGTTTAGACGAATGGGTCCTTGGTTATGGCCACCTCGGTCACCTGATCTTACACCATTAGATTTTTATCACACTTCATATTATCATGATAGTCCATACTTTTGGATGTTGAAGAAAACAGTAAACTTGCACCTGGGAGAAATCCTGTTGAAGAACCTGCATGCAAAATGATGAACCGTTCTCCCGTCCCACATCCCTTTTTTCTCTGACACTTTTTACAGACTCGTCCTGCCAAGATTTCGAACCACTTCCATTAGAAAATATCCAAGTCTCGTCTAAAAATACTATTTTTCTAAATTTTGAATTAACATTTTCCGTGTATTTCTTTAAAAACTGGATACGCTGACTTGCTATATTTGGCAACTCGCATAAAAATCTTCGATTACAGCCCTTTTTATACCGGAAACCCAACATTTTTATTAATTTTGACGATTTTAGTCCAATTTCCAAAATGCCTCGATTTTTTAAAGCTTCTTTTAAAACTTGAAGGGTTATATTAGTTTCTGATGTGTATAAATCGTAAATTGCATTACGAACATCCATTTTTACATTGTCACTTAAGTCTTCTGTCTTTGGCTTTTTTCGTGTACATTTCTTAATCTTCTTCGAATTTTCATTTTCGTAATATTTTATTAGATTTAATACCATTTTTTTCGCTTGTGGGTGCAAAAAACCCGAAAATTCTTTTCTATTACTCATTTTGTCACTCACTTGTCAATCTGATTTTGAAGTGACATCGCTCAAAGATTTTTGCAACTGCTGGTATTTATGTTTATCCTCTTTTTTCATATGAAAATATCATAGGTCTATCGAATTCATCTTCCGGATTTTATCATATCCTCCGCTATGATTACACGTAATAAAAGAAAAAAAACTTAAAAAGTTTGTCGTTGATAAATCGTATGACCCACACGATAACTGCTTTTGACTATATACAAAGTAAAATATTTCATATCATCAAAAATGTAAAAAGTCATTATAGTCTAAATTACAATTTAATTTCAATTTGGGGTTGCAAGCAGCGGCATATAATAAACCTTTAAAAAATGCAAAATAAAACTCTAAGATGTATTCAAAAACTACCATATTTGAAACCTTCAATTAACCTATATAACCCTAAGGGCCCAATTATGAATAGGCTGGTAACTTTACCAAGCAGATAACTGTCAAGGATACCATTGTTGAGACAATTGTACCTATGGTAAATATCTGTTTGGTAAAATTATCAGCCTATTCATAATTTGACCCTAAAGGATAAATTAATAATGATGTAGCTAATAGTATTGCATAATAAAATGGGGAAAAACAGTAATTTGCTTAAATTACAACACAATAAGTTTTATGTTTACCATTTTTTTCTCAGAAATGATTAAGTTTGAACCCCTTTGAAGCCTTTTTTACTTCAAATGATCGGTACTTTCACGTGTTAAAATATTTGCACTCATATCCTTTCCACCCTGTTTAAAGATCAAACAAATAAAATTGCATCAAATAAATGTATGGGCAGGTATTATTGATGGCTCCTGTGGAGATTCCAGACATATTAGATAGAAATACTTACTTAAATTTCTTGCAAAATACGACAGGAATTATGATATATGCACGATGGTGCCTACCCCACCTCATTTTCGATAATGGCGAACCAGTAAGATGGTCACCACGTTCCCCGGAGTTAAATATATGCGATTTCTTTACTTGACTTGAATCTAGCCGGACCGCTCAACTTTCGTACCCGCAGTTCCGAATGTATACGAAACACTTTCCTTTGATGTTAGTTAAAATGGCGCCGAACCATGTTTTTACACTTTCTATTACGCTTGCCACTTACAATTTGCAATAAAACCTGAAACAAAACAGTCAAAACGAACCTGGGCTAACCTAAAGCCTAACGGACAGATCCACTTAACAGTATAGAATTTGTTACAAAAAACTCGTTTTTTTATTATAAATTAATTTTTTACATCACCTCAACCTAACCTAACCTAACTAGGGCTAACCAAAACGGAATCCGATTTTCAAAATACAACTGCTTACGAAATTAAAAGTTTCATTAAAAAAAAGTCACCCGCCTAAACATAGATTCGAACCTACTACCTCCCGACCCCAGCCAAACATAATACCACTTCACTAACGAATGGTCAAACTTGAAACGTAATAAAACTTCTTGAAAATCCGCCGAAATAAATCGGTTTTGGCGAAAGGCCGCTAGCGGCGCTCAGGCATCCACGGAACTGCGGGTTGCCAATGAATGAATGGTCCGGCTAAAAGCAATTCTTTTTGTGGGGTGCTTTCAAAACAGAAATTTATAAGACTCCATTACATATTCGTAACGATGTATTGGAGCAAAGTTTAAATACTGGCACCCTCTTTAATAATCCTCAGACATTGGATAAAGTCCACTTTCATTTTTTAAAGAGTGTTACTATGTGTATTCAGCGAAATGAAGACCAATTTGCACATTTCCTTAATTAATGTTTTCTTCTTACATAGTTTTTCATTTTCAAAAAATAAAGTATACTTTCCATTTGCTCTCTGCTTTATTACCGTAGTCATTTAGTGTATACATGTAATTGATTTTTTTTTGTAAAAACGCCTGTCCAAAGAAAATTTTTCAAGAGATAAAAAAATTCTAAATTTGTCGAGTTACCCGATAAAAATATCTGACTTGTCATAAAGTTGATGATACAAAAAATATCAGAACGTATCTTTAGATGGATCGTCATTCTTTATAACACTTCCACGTTATTATACCCAACCACTATACCATCAGAAAGCGGGATTTTATAGTGTTAAACCATACACCAAAAAGTCGTTAACATCAATTAGCACGTTCAAATTCAAAATTTAAATTCAAAAATTGCTTTATTGTCTGAAATACAGAGTATTTATTGACAAAGCTACTTAAAATTAAAACTGTGAATACAATATATAAATATAATCAAGTGAATATAAAACTAAGCAAGTAAAAATAAAACTAAATTTAATACACATAAAGGCAACAACAAGGCATAGTCAAAAACACTCCAATCTGTCATTTTAATTACAGGCACAAACAAAAAAGACATTAAAATAAAATTGTGTCAATAACTTAAAATGAAATAAGAATAGTGCTAATTAAATCTGTCTAATCTGTGTAAAGAGTTTCTTTGTTTGTTTTCTAAATTTTGTTTTACACTGTTGCCCTCTAAGACTTAAAGGAAGATGATTAAAATTTTTTATACCACCATATACAAGTGGTTTTTTGATTAATTCTGTTCGAGGAATAGACTGGTTAAGATAACGTGAATGCCGCGTATTTTAATGTGAGGGCAAATATAATTTATGCTTATATTTTTTATAAACTAGAAGACAGGAGATTTCCAAAATAAAAATACAACAAACAGTTAAAATTTTATACTTAACAAACAAGGGACGGCAAGAATCACGAATATTAATACAACACATATATCTTACTGCTCGTTTTTGTAGGGCAAATACAGAAATAAACATACCATACCTAAGGTGGGATTCCACTAGTGCAAAATAGGAATTCCTCGATATAGCAATGTATAAATTATTAGATATAACTCTCAGGTCATAACAGCCGGATGAAATTTTGTGACACAAACTGATCATATGGCTTTCAAATTTTAAAGACTCATCTATTGTTAGTCCTAAGAATGTAACTACATTAGGCCTGCAAATAAACTCGTTTTCCAAGGATATTTCTTCTATATCACATTTAAAACTTAACACGTTAGTTTTACGGATGTTAAACGATAAAAAATTTGCGTCACGCCAGTGGTTTATTTTAGTTATATCCCTATCAATCTGCATTTCAAGTGTATCGATACTACAACCATGCCAAAGAATTGTAGTATCCTCTGCAAAAGCAGTAAATTTTCCTGATATTGAAAGGTGTGGAAGATCATTAACGTAAATAAGAAAGAGTAATGGTCCCAAAACGGACCCCTGTGGCACACCCGAGTCTACATTTAATTCGGAAGAAAAGTTGGTTTTGAAAGATGATACAGTCTGAACACGCCCCGCCAAATAAGGACGAAACCATTCCACTGCTACTTCCCTAATTCCATACACCCCCAGTTTCCACAGCAGTGCTCGGTGATTTACACAGTCAAATGCCTTTGATAAATCACAGAACACTACCACAGCGAACTCGCCGGAGATTAAATGGAGGTAGAGACTTTCCAAAAATCCAATGATGGCATAGCCTGCGCCCAGGTTGTCCTGAAATCCAAACTGTGGTAGGCTTAAAAGATCAGTGGCGGCTATTCAGGTAGGTGAAGTGCTACTTCACCAGGAAAAATAAACAACCAAACATCTAACTATATTTATTATATATCTCTTTAAATTTTAGTTTTTACATTCATTTATTCACCTAATTCGTAAAAAATAAACTGTACATCTCGAATAAATATTTTACTTGACCGTTGGCGGCATGTCTTTTTAAATCTTTTAATTGAACTTTATTATAACAACTATAACAGTGGCGCAAACCGCTTTGACTTTACTGGAGGTGCTATGTTTAGTTTACGATTTTCCTACTATGTTGCCATGACAACGCGTTCCCGATGACGTCGAGCCCAGCGCCATACAACGCTCTCGATGAATTGCAGGCGCAGTACACTACACCCAAGTGTCGTTTAGTTTGCGGTGGTTGTTTACTTTTATTTTCGCGGATTTCGCTGCAACCGGTGAGTTCCTTTGCAGTTAACTTGACTGTTTTGTGTTATATTTATTTATGATGTTGTTACAACTTCAAATTCGAAGTTAGTAAATGTGATTGTTCAAGACTGAAATAAATTAAAAGACGTCTTTGAATTTATTACAAACTGTGACAAATTGATGAAAAATCAATCCGCCTTGCGAAAGGATTTTTAGGTGAGATGAACGATTTTGATTTCACGTTTCTGGCATTAGTGTTTAATGACATTTTCTCAATCAAGGGCAAATAGTATGTATTTGACGTTCTTCAAAAAAAATCGCTTGACATTCATTTTTGCATATCCAATATAAAACGCTGTCGTGAGGCGCTCTGTAAAAAAAGAAATGAACATTTTTTTAATACCATGTTTGATAAAGCAAATTCTATTACAGACATAAATCAATAAATTACATTACGTGAGCTTGCTAAGCTTTTACCCGAAGAAATTAGGGCTAAGTATAGCACCCTTTTTTATGAAATATTGGACCATATTTTAATGGAAATTACACTAAGATTTCAAGACCATGAAAAACTTACATTTTCATGTTTGGCAGGTTCTGCTAAAATTTCCGAATATAGTTTAAATTTTCCGACTGGCCCGTTTGAAAATGTGTTACAGTTATATGGGGAAATATTTTCAAAAAGTCAACGACTTAAAAATGAGCTTGGTCTTATTTTTGCCAATGAGAGTAATTGGAATATATCGCTGCAAGAGCAAGTGAAAAAAATTAATAAAAATAAATATATTTTTATCGAAGCATATAAATTGTTTTCCCTTATTTTGACAATAGTACCGTCGACAAGTGCTTCAGTGGAAAAAAGTTTTTCTTGCTGCAAATGTGTAAAAGCTTATTTAAGAAATATAATATCTCAAGAAAGACTTACTTCTCTTGGCAATATTTCAATTCAAAAGGAATTTCTGGAGGAGATTAGAGCAACTCATCCATTTTATGAGGATGTTATAAATAAATTTGCTGCTATGAAGGATAGGAGAATTGATTTAGTATACATATTAGGTAAGTCATAAAAAATATTCTACCCCCTCCACATATAAAAAATTCTGGAAAAAAAATTATTGCGATATTTTCACCCGCGAGCCGCCACTGTAAAAGATTGTTCCTATTTAGAAAGCATATTACTTTTATTTTAACAATTTTTTTCTAGAATTTTTGGTAGTGTAGGCAACAGTGCTATTGATCTAAAATTTGAAGGGTTATCGCGATCACCACCCTTAAAAACTGGGATAATTATAGGTTTCTTTAGGCAGGAGGAAAAGCTGCCGGTAAGAAAGGACGCATTAATTGCCTCAGTTAAGACCTGTGGTCTTTGTTGGTAGTGCCTGAAATATTCTCGAGGAAAGCCTTTCCCAACCTGAGGCATTTTTATTTTTTACCTTATTTTAATATTTCCTTAATTTCCACAACAGTAGTTGGAGTAAGGAAAACAGATTCACGCACCGATATGTGATCCATATATTCCCTGAATTCATTTCCCTGAGGTAACATTTGAGCTAAATCATTAGAAATACTACAATAAAAAGGATTAATTTCACCAGCATTTAAGTTATTAGAAACAGGAGCAATGCTATTTTTCCCTCTCAAGTCGTTTACAATTTCGCAAGATGTCCTCGACTTATTTGCAGATTGAGCAATTCTATTTTGAAAGTAATTTTTTTTAGCAAGTTTAATAGTTGTTCTGTAAATTTTACGGTAACGATAAAAGTAATTCATAAAATTGAGGTGGCTGAGTGGAAACTTTCTTATGTATTGAAGTGAGTGCATGTTTTTTCCCGAAACGTTCAACGATCTGGTAATACAAGGCATCTTTTTTTATGTTTTAATTTTTTCATGGGAAAAGAAAGATTGAATTTTGAACATAAAACAGAGTGAAACTCTTGCCGGGGATCAACAGTGGCCAAAACACCATTCCAGTCAGTTTTTTCACACAAAAGTACAAATTAATTCAAATTCCCTTGTGTGAAAAGTCTACCATAATATGAGTTATTTTTTTTTCGTTTAGTATTAGTACGTTTCTATGAAATGTAAGAAAAACCAATTTTTTAATCTGAATCCCTCTGAACGCTAAACGAAGCAATTTCGGGTATACCTAAGAAGGCTTAAATCAGCCTATTTTGAATTCCGTAACCTGTCATTAAAACCGCTAAAAAACTGCAAAATAAAATAATTATAAACTACCAAATTTGGAACCTTCTGTTAATATATATAAACGTTTTTTACTTAAAAAAAATAAAATATTTGCAGTCATTTCCCCTCCATTCCACCCTGTATAAAATTCAAAAAGATAAAATTGCATAAAGCATTGTTTAATAAAGCCCATTTAGAACAAGAGCACTATTGTTTAATCTGTTTATTAAGGACATTATAACACGTTTTCCGGCCGCTAAAAAAAATTGTCACTCAGATTAAGTCTAGAAAACGTAAATAAATATAACACAATTCTTGTAATTTACTTTTTCTAGAAAAACATCCCACCACCTTTTACACAAAAACCCTGCTATTTTCAAAATTTCAGCCATATTATTCATAGAAAACAGGTCTTACCAAAAATGCCTTTATAATATGCGCTAATAAAATATGCTGATAGTCAAAAATAAAAAAAGCACAAGACAAACAACTTTTTGTCCAACCATGTAAATCCGAACATTCTGTATGAAGGGGCTTACTCCATAAGGCCATGTTATGCGTACTTAAAGGAATTTATCCGTAAAATATACATAGCATTACATATTTGTAGATACGTATATTGCACTACTATTATTGGAGTAAGTTATAATAGGTTGTGCTATAACAGATAGGACTAAACCCATTATAGTGGATTACATTTAAATATACGTGTCGTTAAATGTTAGGAATGTTTACTACATGTCAAGCGGATTAAATTGATGAAAACATTAAAGAATTATTTTTGTTTGTAGAACGTCGCTAACTCATAGTTCAAAAGGTCTACTAAAAACAACGCGGGGCCGCGAGAACGGTTGGTGCGCCGGAAGCATTTAAGCAAAATGTACCATTATATAGTCAATATTGCGATTTTCGCTGCTCTGATTGGACGAGTCCAAACGCTGGTACGTTTTGCCAAACGTGACTAAAACGCGGTACGTTTTGCCATATCTCCTTCCGCATAGCTTGGTCGGACCAAACGCAGGTACGTTTTGTCAAACTTTACTAAATCGTGGTGCATTACGCCTTAGACCAAATAACGATTAGCCTTTCACGCGCTCTAATGAAAATACTATACAGAAACTGCAAATGTTATAAGGATGTTTTTAAACATGTAATGCAGATTAGACGAATATGTTATAAATAAAATGGAATGGATGGCTGTTATATATACATATAAAGCTATATGGGTATATATATATAATATACACGGTGGTTCTTATAACCATATTTTCATATTGAGGTTCACATAAACATAGGTCTGTAAAAGATTCGTTCGCGAGGTAAAAGGTGTTAGAATTTTAAAGTAAATAAAAATAATTATAATTAATAAAATTTAGAAGCTAATTTGGCATATTATACATACAGTGTGTCTACGTAAATGGTCTACATACTTCTATTATGAAGTGGGGATTATTATCATTTATTAATACCAAAAATATAATAAAATCATTTATTAATAATTAATAATGTCATTATGTTTTTGGTATTAGATAAATTTTGCGAATCTAAACACATTGTATCTTGTAAAAGAAGCGTTTGCGGACTATAATTTTTTATTCTTAGAACTGCCCATAGACTAATCATATCTAATATTTGATAGTAATTTCAGGACCTTGTGCGGGCTTCTTTGGTTTTTGAGATATTTTGAAAAAATTTTAATTTCTGCTTGGTAAATTTATAATACTTTTTAAAAACTGTAAAAACATTTTCAAAGCAATTTTTCACGTAGGAAACCATTATTACATTCGTTTTTAATTTCGACGATTCGGTTATTGTGAACCATCATCAACTTCATTTTTTCTTGTGGGCGACATATTGAATTATAATAATTTTAAATAGCTTTTTTAAATTAAAAACCGCTGATTATTGCTACAATTAATTAATTAATTTAAGCAATAACCAATTCAACGATCTATCACACTAAAAATACGACGTCATTCGGGTTCGTCCTATAAAATTGATATACCCATCTCTCTTGCTCTTATATAGCTGTTATGGGAAGACTGAAGAACAACTTGACTTAAAAGTGTGATATTCTCGGTGAATTGGTTCTTAAAAAAATCTATTAAAATTGGAATAATTCATTACGGCGCCTATAAGAAAAAATGAAGTTTATGATGGTCATAATGAAAACGTCGAAATTAAAAACTAATATAACAATTGGTTTTTACGTGGAAAGTTGGATCAAAAATGTTTTTACAGATTTTAAAAATTATTACAAATAAAAAAGTTTTAAAGAAAATCGCGCTTTTCAGATTTTCAAATTATTTCAAAGACCAAAAAAGTAAAAAGTACACCGCTGGCACCTTTAAACTACTTATAAAATTCTTTAAACTTTGCCCATTTTTTTAATAACGACGGCGTGACTGTATTCCTGGCGAAGTTGTCATATCAATCCGCCAACTTGGATTTATTTAGTATAATATTGCCTTTAAAGCAATACATTTTATTGCATATCTATCAGTGACGGCTCGTACTCGTACTTTAGGATCGGCCGAGGCTTAAGGCCAATCAAGGGCGGTTTTACGGTGAGGAAGAAATGAGGCAATTACCCCCCATTCCCCTCGAGACCGGTCAAACGTCATGTGTAATTACATATTTTTACGTGAAAATTTCGATTAAAAACTTGGCTAGGAAACACTATAGCACAAGAGCGACATGTTGCATTGGGTCTCTTGCATATACATAGGGAGAGTATTGATGTAAATATAAACAATGTAGTTAATAAATTTGCTGCAGGAAAAAAACTGGACGTTATTCTATAACTATTTATTAGAGGCTGTTTTTTTTCACTTATGCCACAACAAGTATGATGAAAAATATGAGTATTTATGTTGTTCTCATACCATTTACTACATACACGACCAAAAAAGTATATTGTCCAGCAAGAAATACGATGCGGCCAGCCGACTTATAAAACAAATTGTAAATGATATTTTAAAATGTTCACTTCACATTTAAACATTTAACATGGAGTGAAAATTACTAATATAATAATTAACCACCATCGATAGTCATGACTAATGTAAAGCAGTGGCGGCTCGCGGGAGAAGTGCAAATGAAGCAAGAAAATATCGCAATAATTTTTTTTCCAGAATTTTTTTATATGTGGAGGGGGAAGAATATTTTTTTACGACTTAACTAAATTTTGTATACTAAATCAATTCTCCTATCCTTCATAGCAGCAAATATATTTATAACATCCTCATAAAATGGATTAGTTGCACTAATCTCCTTCAGAAATTCACATTGTTTTTCACACAGGGACGTAGACCAGGAAGGCATGGGGGGCCGCGGCCCCCCTTTTTATCATCTGGCCCCCCCCCACTGGTCTCCCTTTGGCCTGTCTAAATATATTATACAATACGCTCATACAAAAACAATATGTTTAACAAATAAAATACTCAAACCACAACACAAAATATCTCTACTAGTAAGAATCCCAAATATAAGCTGACTTACCAAATTAAAACAAAGAAAATATAAACATTAATAATCGCTGTAACCATCCCGGTCTCTAGTGCTTCATGTGAGCGAACTTTAAGAATAATAAAATTATTTTTAAGAAATAGAATTGGAAATGACAGACTATCAAACTTGGCTATCAATTGACAAGTCATTGATAAAAAACATAGATCTTCAAAGAGTAATAGATATTTTCGCAGAAAATAAGAGAAGAATAAATTTAATTTTATGAATTGTTTTTTTTTGTATTTTTTAGTTAACGGTTTATATTATTCATGTTTATATTTTATTAGTTTTCGTAACACTTCCACAATTCTAAATTAAATAAAAGTGAAAAAAAAACATGTCTCTTCAAATGTGTTTAATTAAGTTACTTTTGTAAAAAATTTGTTAATTAATTCAAAAACCTAAAATAAATGTAGAAAATTCGTTTAAATTTTTTTACTGGCACATATTATTTGTTACAGGATCCATCATTAATGTAAAAAAAATCCTTAGTAGGAAAGTATGCTACTTTGACACATTAATGACAGACCCTGTATAGAGGCCCATCTAGAACTACAACCAGTGCCCCCAACTGGCCCCCCAAAATAAATTTTTCTTCTATCTACGTCCCTGTAATTTCACAGTCTTAAAATCTTAGTGTCATTTCCATTAAAATATGGTCCAATATTTCATAAAAAAGGTTTCTATACTTAGCCCTAATTTCTTCAAGTGAAAGCTTAGCAAGCTCACGTTGGTAATGATTTCTGTAATAGAATTTGCTTTATCAAACATGGTATTAAAAAAATATTCATTTCTTTTTTTTATTGTATATGCACAAATGAATGTTAAGCGATTTTTTTTTGAAGAACGTCAAATAGTATGTCCGTGATTGAGAAAATGTCAGTAAACACTAATGCCAGAAACGTGAATTCAAAATCGTTCATCTCACCTAAAGAATCATCAGATTTGTCACAGTTTGTAATAAATTCAAAGACGTCTTTTAATTTATTCCAGTCTTGAACAATCACATTTACTAACTTTGAATTTGCAGTTGTAACAAAACCATAAATAAATATAACACAAAACAGTCAAGTTAACTGCAAAGGAACTCACCGGTTACAGCGAAACCCGCGAAAATAAAAGTAAACAACCACCGCAAACTTGGGCTTTTGCTACCATATCAGTTGTATCATCTACTATTAATGAAAAAGTTCGGCATTACGTTTAAACAATAAAAAACTTCTTAAAAATCTCCCTTGTTAAATAAAAATTCTGATTCGTCATGCCCCCTAAAAGCAAGTTATTGTTTCCGCGGTAATATTGTTGTATCTATAAGATATGTTAAAAGTAAACGGTTTTTCCTAACATCTTCATTGTATAATAGTTTAGATAAGTGGGAATTTGCCATTAGTGCATCTTTAATTGTGGTCATATTTTGAGACAAGCATACAACACCTAAAGTATTCTGAATATGTTCTTTAGACGCTTCCTGTATTTTAACCGCTCTTTCTCAGTTAATATTTATCCAAAGGGAAAAACAGTCAGTTGACCCGTTATGGTACAGGATCTGATCAAAACTTGAAAACTCGATTTGCGAAAAACACATTTTTTTAAAACTCGGAACATTTTCTTTTTTGACATTTTGTTGGATGAAGGCTTGAATAATGAGTAAATAACCATGAATGTTTTTATCCTGGCCTACTCCGTTTTTCAATAAAATACAATTAAGTTGGAATTATGGCACATTTTTAAGTGGTATAGTATACACTTTTGATATTCCATATTTTTATCTCTAGCCGTTTTCAAATAGCGCCCTGGGTAGTAGTTTTAATGTCACCCGGTATATTAACTTATGTTTCAAAATATCAATACATTATATTTAATTAGTTAATTTAGTTATTTATGTTAAAGGAGGTTTGTAATATTTATTTAATGTTTATTCAATCTGATAAAAAGTCCTAGTGGTTTAGGATAAACGCTATAAGTTTTTTTGTTACTTTCCTTTATGCAAGTGTACATGTAATACCCTACAAAAACAACAGAAACAAAGTCTGTAGCTTTGCAAGGGGTATGGAAAAGTTCGGGAATCATTATCAGGAATCATTCTTACCTATACACCTCTAACTCCCAGTGCAACCGTTGTGCTGTATGTGTGTATAACTTCAAAACACATTTTAATTTCTTAATTTTTCTAGACCTGAAAACAGATATTATTTTTTTCTCATTAATTTAATTGCAATGTGCATAGATATTTTTACTAAAACGGAAGAATTTGATTGTTTCTACCTGATCCCCATTAAACTCTTTCTATACCGCATTCACCATTCTATACAGAATTAAATCACCACAAAAATTATCCTCGTTACAGGCTGCCGTAACAGATTTGTCAAAGACTGAAAGCATGCTGGTCACAATCCATAAGCGGGACACTCTAAGTCTAAAGGATCAAACAAAATGGAAAGTTTTTAACCACTCCAGTTGATGGTGAAAAGATGCATGTCTGTATCTGTTCTTGTTTCTATGACAGGCATGTCTAAACAAGGCATGTATGTATTTAGTGCTAGCTGCTTAGTTTTTAACAGTTTCAGATTATTATTGTCCAATTTTGTTCAAATGTACCATAAATAGAATAACAACCACATGAAAGCGAGTAAGAAATATTATTTTACACTTAGCTATATGTTTTTTCATTTTGAACTAAACATTTTCAATATCTATTTCTGTAGTTTATTTTATATTTCCTTAAACAACTAAAAATTGCAAACAAAATCAAAGTCCAGGTAATATCCAGACATTCCCTGATATACCTTGGTTACTCAGTAAGAATATTAATTTTTGTAAAAAAATAGAAATGTTGTAAGGGATAATATTTTTTGATTATGCTTAAAAAGGCTTTAATAAATAACTTTTCAATGGGGAATATTTAATTTATTACAATTAGACATCAATTATTTCATTCACCAGTACCTTGTAAATACTTACCAAGTATACAGTTCCATAAATTCTCAATGAATCAAAAATACAATACAAAAAACATCCTGCAATTGCAATACTACATGACTCCTTCCATGGATGGACATATTCAAAACAAGATACGTGAACAGGTGCATTCAAAGAAATTTTACTCAAAACATGTGGCATTTTGATAATACTGCTCTACCTCATGTATAAAACCTAAAATAATCAAGGATTGCCTTTAAGAAAAGAGGAAAAAAAAGTTTTACTTATACAAAATATAAAAACATAATATAAAATATTCTACACTAAAACCCACAAAATATATTGCGTCAGTCAATGCTTCAAATTGTTTACTCTATCATCCTGCTTACAATTTACTGGCAATGGGTTTGTTAAGTCTTTTGTAAAAAAAGCAATTTATTACCACATTGGTATTTACTCTTGGTATATACAAATCTTTAATTCCTCTTGTAAAATGATCATGAATTTCATTTCTTAGTATAACAAATTCATTTAAATATGATGGAAGCAAGCCTTTACTTAGTTTAAAAAAAAGTACCTTTTTACCCAGTTCGGATACCATCTGATAGAGCTCATCAAATACAGATGACTCTAAAAGTTAGGACAGTGAAAGGCAATCATTTTTTACTCCACATTTCTGAAAGGACTCGAATTTGGAAAAATGATAAAATTCAACTCTATCTGAATATTTTTACACCTAGGTAACCTAATGAAGCAAACCCGAATTAAACTATCACTACACTATCATTAATAGAATTGTTGGATACAGAGTTAATTTCATAATATTAATAGAATTATTTTGATAGGCTACTTGTAATTTAGGCTTCATTTGATTATTTCACAATTTTAATAAAAATGATCTATTTATTTTTAGAAAGGACATTTTTAGAAATAGAAAAATAGAGTTTTCTCAGGTTTGTTTTTTTTGCATTAAAAAGTAAATTAACATGTATTAATTAAATATATAACCCTATTTTAGTATTTTACATTAAATTGTACAAACTCGATATATCTTATATATATATATATATATATATATATATATATATATATATATATATATATATATATATATATATATATATATATATTATGATATATATATATATATATATATATATATATATATATATATATATATTTATATATATATATATATATATATATATATATATATATTTATATATTTATATATATATATATATATATATATATATATATATATATATGATATATTTAATATATATATATATATATATATATATATATATATATATATATATATATATATATATATATATATATATATATATATATATATATATATATATATATATATATATATATATATATATATATATATATATATATATATATATATATATATATATATATATATATATATATATATATATATATATATATATATATATATATATATATATATATATATATATATATATATATATATATATATATATATATATATATATATATATATATATATATATATATATATATATATATATATATATATATATATATATATATATATATATATATATATATATATATATATATATATATATATATATATATATATATATATATATATATATATATATATATATATATATATATATATATATATATATATATATATATATATATATATATATATATATATATATATATATATATAATATATATATATATATATATATATATATAGATGTAATATATATATATATATATATATATATATATATATATATATATATATATATATATATATATATATATATATATATATATATATATATATATATATATATATATACATATATATATATATATATATATATATATATATATATATATATATATATAGATATATATATATATATATATATATATATATATATATATATATATATATATATATATATATATATATATATATATATATATATATATATATATATATATATATATAATATATATATATATATATATATATATAATATAAGAAACAATATTTTTGCATATATACAGGGTGTCCCACTAAGGGCGGCCGGGTAGGTTTTCGCGGAAACTATAAAAGCTACAGCTTCGCGAAAAAAAAAATCATAACTAAAGCCAAGAGAAATTGCTGGAAAAAATTTTCAAGTTTGTAAAACTACCGCAAGATAGCGTACCTGTAATGGTAAATAAAAAAAAAAACTTTTTTTTGCAAAAATACCCAACATGAGATAACCTTTTGATAACAGCGACAAAAACTCCAACAAAATCTGCGTCAGTTTTGTTTAAGGCGTTTTGTCATATTTCCAATAATAAGGGCGGGGGAAGGTAATAAATAAATAAATCAACTTTCAAAGCGCTCTGTCTCCTACATCTTTTATTTAATGTTATCCAAGTGGGTAGTTTGAAAGAGTATTTAAAGCTCTTCTAACTACTTTTTGGCTCTCGATAGTCCTTGGTACACTAACTAGAGGGCGTTGTTTAATGTCAATTGTCAATTTTTAGAGATTTTCTCGAAAAATCAAATGAAACGGTATGCTTTTAACAGTGTGATTTTAAAGAGGAAAAAATTGTCTAAATTCTGGCAAAAACCGCATTTTGATATCTTTATTCATTTTTTAGTTATTTCAAAATAACCTGTTTTCCGCTGATCAAAAAAAAATAGCTTTTAATCATAATTAAATGTTATTATTCTGTAACAAAGTATTCTTTATTAGAACTTGAAAGCAATTACTCCTTATTACAATAGTGTTGACTTTACCTCACATTTTATTCAGGCTTGGTACTGGTCCAAATTTATTTATTATCAAAAATTTGAGGCATTTAAAGTCCAACGTGCTATGACCATAACAAAACGGTAAAACTGAGGTCCTAAAAAATTACCATTACAAAATGTCTTTACAAATGTTCAAAATTGTTGTCATTTCTGTAAACCCAGTGATTTTAAGGAGGGAAAAATTAACTAAACCCTGTTTTGATATCTTTATTCATTTTTTAGTTATTTCCTATGAAGCATTCTTAAAAGTGGTAAATCCTAAAACCTAATTCCTAATTTTAAAAATAGCTTATTCTGTATTAAAGTAAATTATTATTTGTATTAATGTTAATGTTCACAGACATAACGTTAATAACTAAGAATATTATTAGTTACGCGTCAACTTTAAAATATTGCAAGTAGGCTGGGTAAAAACAAAAAAGGCAAATTAAACGTGGTTCACTGGCGCGTTACTCAATTTAAAAATGGCCGTATGTCAAACGTCAAATAAGCAACAATGCATATTTATTGTTAGAGCTTATTTAGTATTTGCGAGTATATGTTATCAAAATTTTTTTAAACTGACTTGGTAAAAATATCTTATTCCATTGAAGAAGCTTATGACATGTTAGCCTTATACTTCCAAAATATCGAAAATGCGAATATAGCCGCGAGCGTATATGCAGCTAAATATCCTGATAGAAAACATTTCAGTAAAAGAGTATTTATGCGTTTAGCTAAAAATTTGCGCGAATTTGGTCAAGTGAATCCGATTTCAGTGCCTAGAAGAAATCGTGCAATTAGAAATGAGGATAACATTATCAACATTCTTGCTTATGTTCAAATTAATCCACATTCAAGCACCAGAATAATTTCGTTGGACTTGGGAATTAGTAACTCGATGGTACATCAAATATTGTTAGACAATAAATTACATCCATACCACGTTACTCTGTACCAAGCTCTGACAGAGGGAGATTTTGATTCAAGATTAGATCACTGCTACTGGCTAAGTCGAGAATCCCTATTTCTCGTCCCGCATATTATGGACGGATGGAACACTGGAGGGGTCAATTTACATAATATCCACTATTGTTCATCAGTTGATCCTCACTGGATGCGTGAAGTCGACAATCAAAATCTATAGAGTGTAAACGTTTGGTGTGACATACTGAATGGCCACATATTTTTTTAATGGTCACTTAAACGGCGAAGTTTATCTAAACTTTTTAACAAATGAGTTGCCTGCACTATTGGAAGATGTTCGTTTAGAAATCAGAAGACAAATGTGGTTTCAACATGATGGTTGTCTGGCACACTTCTCCAGGGCAGTTCGTAATTTTTTGGACGAATATTATCCAAACGGCTGGATAGGACGAGACAGTTTGTTTTCATGGCCTGTTAGATCCCCAGACCTCTCTGTGCCTGATTTTTATTTGTGGAGAAAAATAAAAGACATTGTGTTTGAAACGCGCACTACTACACCAGAAAATATGTGCAAAACACTATAGCCAGCATTTTTCTGAAATTGAAGTCATTGCTAGCACTCGGCAAAGACTTAATGGTTGTATTGAAAATAATGGAAAATAATTTGTATATTTGTAAAGACATTTTTGTTAATTGTAATTTTTTAAGATTTGTGTGTTATCGTTATTGTTCTTTTATGTTGTTAGTGATTTACTTAATGGGTTTTCAGTTTTGTTATTGTTATAGCCCATTGGCTTTTAAACACGCTTCAAATTTTTGATAATAAATAAATTTGGACCTGATATGTGTAAGGTAAAGCCAACACTATTGTTATAAGGATTATTATTTCAAGTTGTTATAAAGAATATTTGTCACAGAATAACATTTAATTACGATTTAAAGCTAATATTTTTTTTTAACAGTGGAAAACAGGTTATTTTCAAATAACTAAAAAATTAATAAATATATTAAAACGCGGTTTTCGCCAGAATTTCAATTTTCTCCTCTTTAAAATCACACTGTCAAATCATTTGATTTTTTCAGAAAAAAAAATTGAAGGCATCTAGTTAGTGTAAAAAATCAAAGATGACAGTAGTAAAACTTTTGTCTTTCAGTACCCTTGGATAACATTAAATAAAAGATTAAAATTTGAAAGTCGATTTATTTCTCACCTTCCCCCAATTATTGGAAATATTACAAAACGCCTTAAACAAAACTAACGCAGATTTTGGAGTATTTGTTGCTGTTATCAAAATGTTTGGTATTTTTGCAAAAAAAAGTGTTTTTTATTTACCATTGCAATTTATTCCTTAATTTATGCCATATATATATATATATATATATATATATATATATATATATATATATATATATATATATATATATATATATATATATACTTTGCATTTTTTCAATACAACGCCTTATTTTTTTCTGCTGATTTGAATTCTCTATGAAATTCTAGACATTTTTGGTATAACATAACCTATATGAAAATAACAGTTATCGAAATATTCTTATCTGTAAAACCTGTGTATTTAATAACCTATCGGACATTTGTATACCCTACCTATGTCTAAAAAAAACTTTGTCACTGTCACTGTATTGACAAGTCATATAATTTATTTACGATCTGCCATTTTGATTTCAAATATTGTCTATGCGTTTAACAGAGAAAGAAAGAATTGAAATTCTAATAATGCTTGGAACTGGTGATAAGACTAGGACACAAAAAGAAGTTTGTCAGTGTAACAACAGATATCCTCATAGGCAAATTACTGAGTCTGCAGTGAGCAAAATAGAAAGGAAATGGACAGAAAAAAAAAAGGTCGCCCTAGGATCTCAGATGAAAAGAAATATAGTTCTCTTAACTTTTCAAAAATAATCCACATTCCTCAACTACTGACGCAGCCTATGATAATGATATACATCAAACAACAGTTTCCAAATTTTTGAAAAAAGAAAATTTTTACCCCTATAAAGTGAAATTTTAAGAATTAATAAATGATGATTCAGATCACAGAAACTTTCAAATTATGACCAACATGTGTAATCATGATCCATTATTTGTCAAAAGAATTTGTTTCACAGATGAGGCAACATTTTGTCTCAATGGAGCAGTAAATAAACAAAATTTGAACACAGGGCTCCTAACTGGTACAAAAAAACAGTATCGTCAAAGTGTTAATCTCTCTATTGTAGGCTAAAGTTATAGGTCCATATTTCTTTGATTCCTCACTAACGGGGCAAATGTATCTTCAGATTTTGGAAAAGAATCATACCAGCATTAGCTTACATCCTAATGTAAACGATCCGGATTTGACAGTGAACTGTTATGGTATCAACAGGATGGGGCACCAGTCATTTTGCAGCTGATTTACTTAAAAAAAACCTTTAAGAATGGATTGGGCGACATGGGACAATAGAGTGGCCTGCAGACTTCTATTTAAAAACTTGGAATTTTGTCCCGTTTCACTTTTTCTTTGGGGGTATGTGAAAAACGATGTATAAAAATTTACATACTATTGAAATTCTTAACTTATCAACTGTTATAAGAAATATTCACTGTGATACAGTTACTAATGTGCAACCAGAGTTTTCGTTTTCGTCTAGGGCATTGTAGAGCTGTAAATGGTGGACATTTTCAAAATTTAATAAAGTAGTTTTCTTATTTAATTTCATATGTGTTTTAATAACATAACTGTGATTTTCAGTATAGGTTAGGTTATACCAAAAATGTCTAGAATTTCATAGAGAATTCAAATCAGCAGAAAAAAATAAGGCATTGTATTGAAAAAATCAAAGATGACAGTTGTACAACTTTTGTGAGTGATCCTATATTTTAAAATAATTTCTTTAAAAATAAATCTAAATCGGGGGTTTTTCTATTACCTTTTTAATTTCCAAGATAATGAATTTATTCCTTAATATATATATATATATATATATATATAATATAAGAAACAATATTTTTGCATATACATATTATGACATTGCAGCCCACTTTTTATGGTTCACCAAATATACAGTGAAAGTAGGACAAAAGGCACCATCTAAAAAAAAGGATAAACAACATTGTCTTTAGTACTTTACTTTAAAATATTTTATTTTCTTAAGAATTTACAACTCCCATTGACAAACATTTATCAGGTCACTAATGTAGTATACTATTATAAAATCTACTCAACGAGTAGAAGAAAGAAACATAAAAAAACAATAATAAATCAAATATAGTAAATAAAAAAGGCAGCTTTAACACGTTTTATTACTGTAAACTTTCTTTGAGCTACAATAAATAGTGCTTTTAATTAAAAACATTGCAATGATCTCTCATACTTATAAAATAAGGGGAACTAATTATACAGTTTTGGGACTAACTATAGGTTGCAACTTAAAATAAAACACAGGCTCTCCAAAAAAACTTGCGCTTTCTCTCTTGTACTAAGATGTGTTATTCTAGAACTAAAAACTCCCAGATTTCAGGTCATACTCTTTTTGAGTCCTATTTGACATAAATTATGCGACGGCAAGTCATATCATATTTTTAAAAAAAAGCAGTAAGAATCATAAGAAAACAGCCTAGAGTGCACTGCAGACTTCTATTTAAAAACTTGGATATTTTGTCCCTTTCACCCATATTCACTAAGAGATTTAAATTTAGACCAGGTCTAACTTGTCAGTTATAAAAGTATAAGATGACATTTTTAACAGTTGAACAAATAATTTTTCTAAATGTCACAATTTCAAAATAACAGTGACATAAGCGAAACATAACTGGCGACATAAAAGTTTTAAGTACCATGGCAACTAGAGCTCATCTAACTCTTAAACCTTTTTAGTGAATATGGGGGTTTATGTTTATAAGACAGGTTTCAAACAAGGGTGTTCATGATCATAACACCCAGTGGTGGCTTGTCATAAGGAGATCAAATGACTAAACAATAATGCATAAGTTATTTCTTATTATGTACTTTTGTCCCGACGAAAAAAACACGCGTCGTACCTATTATTCCTAGAACAACAGATAAACTCTCCATCTGCTTCTGTGGTCGGCTGTCCGACTGTCCGAGCACATCGTTAAACGGCCCTGCGGGAATATATTGGAAAAGATTATGCGAGGTCACGCTGTGCATGCAGAAATCACTGTGAAAATTCGTATAAACGGGGCTTCAATTGAGCCGTGTAAGGAAGTTTAATCGAAATATGTATTCCAAAAATAACTGGATTTGTGGATGCGATCAAAAGAATGCATTTTTTTGTTTCGTTTGTGTTTTGTTTGGTGGTGATTCTACATGGACAAGACATGGGGTTACTGATTTAGTGCATATTTATGAGAAAATTAAAATGAAAATGAAAACAGCAAGGTACATATAAATAATATTTTTAGTTTTTCTTTGCTCAGAAAATCAAATATAATGACTAAATTATGTTCAGCTTATAGACAAAATATTATTACACACAACAATCAAGTTGATAAAAACAGATATATTTTAAACATCATTATCAACTGTATTAGATTTTGCGGTGCGTTAGAATTGGCATTGAGAGGCTATAAGAAACCGAAAAATCCAGAAATAAAGGAGTGTTCTGAGAATTGATAGATTTTAGTTCTCAACTGGATAAAGATTTAAAGGAACATTTCAACAAAGGAACAGCATTTAAAGGGACCTCTAAGACGATTCAAAACGAATTATTGGACTGCATGAAGAAGTGACTAAAGAAATTATTAATATAAGCGAATTATGTAGCAGTAATAGCCGACGAAACTACCGATGTCGCACACGATTTTCAATTAGTCATTATTTTACAATACCTTGTCTCCAGTAAGCCATCGGTTCAGATTTTTTTTGCTCATCTGACTGGAATTTGTTCTTTTTTTTTACGTCACCTCAAAGAACAAAAGTATTGGATGATATAGCTCATAGACGATTACCACGATCATCACAAACGAGATGGAATTTTCATTTTCAGGGAATTAATACAGTTTATGAATACTGAAATAAGCTTACACACATTATGGATATTTTAAAGAACGACAAAAATATTAAATTGAACAAACTGGTGCATATAAACTTAAGATTGCATAACAAAGTTTTTCATAAAATCATGCACATATCGAAATAATTTTTAAGCAACTGCAGATGATTAATACCGACCCTATCAAGGCCAAACAAGATCTACAAAACTTCGAAAATGCAATACAAAAAGTTTGTGATGAAATGGACACAATTATTGACCAAATAGACTTGGAGCTTTTAGAAAACGAAGATGAAAATGTTCTGCAACGATTTAAATGTTCCTCAGTCTCACCACTCACTAACAGAAAACCATGTTTCATTTGAGAAATCTCTGTCTGCGAATCAATCAATACATTACTATGGCTCAAAAATATATACTGTAAAGTATATATAAAACTGTCTTTATGGTTTTATCTCATAAAATGGAATTTTTTATGGACTTCACTTTAGAGCAATTTAAAATTTTACTCATATTAAGAAAAATAATATTTGTCTTTGAAATATTAAAGAACTATTATTACTCCATAAACACCATAAATAAAATGACATATTTACAATAAGACAGCCCAATCCATAAAATATCTTTTGAGAAGTTTTAACATTAATTTATGAAGTAAGGTATGTTTAGATCATAACAAATTATAATGACATCAAATATCTCTATCAGAACAGGGTAGCTTGACAGTCACTTGATTGGTATTGATAAAACATAAAATAAAACTACTTACTTAATAATTGATTGAGCTATTTAGATATTTACATTATACACTTTTAATATTTAAAAATAATAAATATTGTTCTGTATTTGTATTGCTCAAATTAAATTGAAGGGAGAACTTGTATTCATTAAGTAAATCAATGAAAATAAATAAAATGAGGTGAGGATGGAGATTTAAAATGAATGTTATGTCCTACTAAAGAACATAAAAATGAATAGGTATGAATACAATTTAATAATTTTCCAGCAAAGGTTATAAATGTGAGCAGATTAAAGTTTTTACTTAACTCCATGGACCTAGGGCCAGATTTCGTAGGGGACTAGGGTACTATTAGTCTTCGGCAGAAAATTTTCAAGAATTGGTAGAACGATTTAGAGACAACAGAATGGTTCTAGAAATAACCTTATATTATATGAAGGGAGTGTAAAAGTGTGTGCTATATGAAAGTGAGGACTTTTTTTTAGTCATAATAAAAATTATGAGCTCGGGCCCAGCCCTAAATTCGTCTCTTGTACTACATGCAAGTGAGTACGTATATTCATTTTTCCTATGAGGTTTTTTGCGGCAGTAAACTGGACGAAATCTGGCACTACATGGACCATTAACCATGACCCATAATATATTTAATAAAACATTATCAGAAAATACAAATAAACCTAAAAATGCCGTAGCATTATATTATTTTTATAATTCTGTTAGATTGCATAATATTTAAAATAAGTTAATGCATGTAAAATATCTAAAAACATAGTGTACGTACCTGTTATAGAAAACAATATCAAGATATTGCCACAAAGTATCGTTATCGCATTAACATGATCAGTTCACGTAACACAAAACCTGTTTTAAAATAATAACATTTATATTTGTAACACTTTGAACTCTCTTCGTCACTTTCCCTGAAATAAAACAAAAACAATTAAATTTCTTAAAACTTTCCTTTTTTTATAGCTCAGCTGATTGTCAAAATTTCAAACACTGCTGTCGCTGTCACTGCTGTCAAGCTCTAGCTGCTAATAAATATAATTTGTCCGATGTTTTGACGTCAGGGGTATAAGGAATTGTGAAATAGTGTGGTATATATTCATCTTTATTAAGCGTTTAGAGTTTAGCATGTATGTGATAATAGCTGCACAAGTGGTCCAATAAGAGTCTTTGGTTAGCCCTAAAGTAGATTCTATTATAAAATAACTTAATTCTACATTTAATTATCGGTGCAGGGGTTAGTAGCTTGGTTCCATTTTGCTGCAAAACACATGTTCTATCACATATGCACTGTCACTTCAAAATTTGGACCGTCAACTGTCATTAACGTCTTGCACAATGCTTCTAATTGGTTAATCTATCTTAAGTGCATATACTACGATGTTTGGCATAATTGTGTGGGTCTGCCTTCCAGGTTAAAGATATTTAGAATTTAAGTAGTGAAAAAAGATTGCTCCATCCCAACGACAATTAACAAGACATAATCGTCGGCTTCATCCTACTCAACGGCATGATCATTGTTCTGGCGGTTCTTGACTAATACAGTACTGAGTTCATTTTTGCACGAGAGGGCCGACATGTTCCAGTTTTCCGTGTTTTTTGAGGATCAGCGAGGGACCCATCCAGAATTGTATGGAAACTAATTAACTAAAACAATTTTTTGAGGTGATGTGAAAAAGTGAATTTGTATTAAAACAAAGATTTTTTTAGCAAGACCTATAGTATTAGGTGGATCTGTCCTGTTAACCAAGATTCGTCGGTAAAACCATCATTAAAGCCGTAAAATCACATACTAGCTAATCTCAAATCATCGAAAATCAGATTTGAAATACGCGTGCTCTCCAAAGTTGTGTGATTGGGGTAATCCGTATGGAATTGAAGGTATTGTTAAACTATGTTAGTGGAACTGACCAAACTGCGCATGCGTTAACCATGTTGTCAAAATCTAAATTTTATCTATGAAAATGTATGCAACTGTTATAAATTAAGGTTTGAAAAGAAATAATATTCATAACAGTTCATATCTGCAATACTGAAATTTACAATTAATATTCATTAGCAATTAGTATTTATTTATAACGAAACCTAATATAGGTAATTATTATTAAATCAACTTTAAGAATTTCAAAAAGATATTCAATATTCGGCAACCTAGTAACAATCTAACAGTGACAAGGCTTTGTTTTTTAGATTATTTTAGCCGCTTTTCAGGCCGTTGCCGGCAGTTGTGAAGATATAGAAAAAATAATCTTAAACTAAATAATTCGGAGAGTTATATAAAATTTATTTCCAAAATTCATAGATATAAAACTTATTTCCCACCGAATACTCGGTAAATAGGGTAGTCCAACGATCTGTCATCTCCTACAACTACATAGGCTGACAACCTAGAGTTTGTTAGTGTACCTAGACGAGCAACTTGACCAAAGAAAAAATAGATAACCTGCACCTTAAATTTCAATTTTTCACGCGCACTCTAGGTACATAACCTATGTTGTCAAAGGACGTGGCATAGACAACACACATCGTTGTACCCTTTGATTAGAAAAGAGAATTCTTCTCTAAGGTTGCACCACAGATTGTTGTGCTGTCCTATTATATATATGGAGTGACAATAGTCACCAATATTCCATATATATTCAAATATATTCAAATAGCAGTTTACAGATATAATTTGATTAATGTAATTTTTGAGTGAAAATATATGTAATTTTGATATTTTGATTTAATATTCAAGAAGTTTCTTATAAAAATTACTGTGAAAAACAGAAAAATAGATAAAAACTGCTTGTATAAATAAAATTTGTCAGCGAATATCTCGAAAACGAAACGTCGCCGCAAAAATGTGACTTTGGATCTGTGATCAGCGTCTCAAAATCTAATATTGCACAGAAAAAAAATATTAAGATTAACGGAAGTTATTTTCAAGAAATCTTACTAATACGTAGATAACAACGTTATTTCCACCTTACAGTTTTCAATCCATAAATGAAACACAAAATGGAATATATCTAAAAAATAAATTTACGAATTTTTGAATTAGTATTGACTAGATAGCAGCCTTCTTTTATTTATAATTTGCGGCCAATAAAACGGATATATCAGAAACACTGAAATAGATGACAAATAACTGTATTTAAAGCTTTCCCTTCCGGAATTTCTGCGTAAAGTTGAGTCCATAACCTCCTGATAGAACAAATCCGTGTATCAGACAGAACCACCAAACCATAAAAAAAAAGTTTCTTTTTTAAAATATATGGAACAGGAAAAATGTTCTGTTCACATTTCTCCGATTATTGTCAATTGCAAAATAATTTATTAATGTTAATGCGGTTTCTGGTTTTATACATGCCCTGTTCGATACATTCGGGTATTTTTTTTTTAAATGCCTTTATTAATTTTATATGCCGTTTATGGCAAACAAGATATATATATCCTCTCTCCTAAATATATGGTGGAAACCTGCCCTCTAACAAGGATTCAGCCACATGCGATGAACTCAAAGAATCTCTTTTTTTTCAGGGAATTTCTCTGCTTATCTGTAGTATTACTACATGGTATGGCACGGAAAATGGTTATGGGCATGACATTCGGTAAAAAAATCAGTGGAGAAGGGAAGTCCTTAAAAAGAAAACATTCTAGAGAAAGATAATAAAAATTATTAATATTTGGTGAGCAACTGAGCAAACAAAGTAAAAAATGCTTGGTCTTTGCAGTAGGATGTTGAATGCATCATGTATAAAACTTTGTTTGATTGAAGCAGTGTTGCCAACCCAACTTGTGAAAATTACCCGTTTAGAGACTGAAAATTACCCGCTTTTACCCGCAATGGCAATTTCATTTCCAACGTCCAGGTTTTGAAATATCAACGGACTAAAAAAAAGTATTCAATGTAAGCTAAACGCTTTTCAAAGTGATTCCTAGAACACCTCAATCCCCGCTTCCGAGTCTTTTTCTGCAACCCAATTGAAGAAAACATTTATTCTTTCAATTTTTGCTTTGGAAATAAGGAGGGGGAGGCATTTATTTTATATCTTTTATTGGCATGGTCAAAACAGTTGAATATTTAAGATTATAGTATGTTCTTATTCCTTTTTGTCAGAGTATTATAATCATAGCATCGGCTGAAATACTTGACACGGCTGAAAAGAATCAGATTCTGAAGTTTCCAGGCTAACATTAGAATTTGAGACTTGTGCAGCAATTTCCCAATCTATTAATCTTTTGCTTCCTAATGTATTTCACTAATAAAGGACAAATGCATTTCTTTAAAGAGAGGGAAAATCGGTCACGTCATAAAAAACTTCACTACTTAAAGCGGCCAACTTGAAAATAATAATAATGCAGAATACCCCAAAAATTATTGGTATATCAAAAAAAAACATGACAAGTTTTATTAATTGGTTTATTTTAATTACTTGTTACACCTCTCCGACAATGATGACAGTTGATAGTAAAGGTATCTTTTAACGCTGAAACCTATATTTGAATTACATTGAATTTTTGCATGATGCAACAACTGATCAAAGAAGATGAGCGTAACGAGTACAGAAAACTGAATAGACCTCTAAGTAACAAACTTGTTAACATTTTAATTGTAAACATTTAAATTTAACACGTTACTTACTTCTATATTTTGCTTGTAGAATAATAATAGTAAATTAAACTTTCCAAGTTAATTTTCATATAAGTAGAGAGAAAATATTTTAGATGGCGTTGCGGTAAATCATTACCCTTGTTTATGTATATCTATAAACAATGTCATTGCCTACAGTAACTTTATTCCTCGTATAAAGTTACACTATCATTGCCAAACAAAAAGTATCAACTAATGCCAACCTAAACATTTCTTTCAACATGACTGCTCAGCGCCTGTTTTCGATAAAATTATATTATATTTTGTAGTTTTACCCTCAGTTTACCCGTAAATATTCACTACCCGGAAAAATACCCGAAATTCGGGTAATTACCCGGTGACTGGCAGCACTGCGCATGCAGCCGGTGAACATTTATTTCTAACAAGATTGACCCCTGACAGTAATATGCTTGGCTGCTGAGATTTTCAATTTACACAAGAGCCGTCTAGACACGATTAGAGAGATTAATCTCACTCAATCAAATCACCGATTGGGTCACTTGACGTATTGGCCAATCATGACGTAACCCGCAAACCGTTCAGTTTTCGGTACGCCTATTAATTAGCATTTTCTAATATATAGGTTTTTTCGGCGGGTCATAGACAGGGTCGTTACATTTTCGTTGTGAAGCCTGCTAGTTCAGCGTAGTTAGGCTTTTTTTACGTGATGTAAAAACATAAGTATCTATATTAAACATATATTTTTTTCCAAAACCTATACTGTCAGATAGTCAATAAAATCGTATAAATGATAAATATTGACACACGGTTACGCAGTCAGCTAATGCGTATGCTCTGATCGTAAGGTAAAGGCATTTTTTCTTGACGAACCACTTTTAAATTCTATTTGGAAACAGTTTTGCCGTTGACGTCATAACACCTTCTATATACATAAATACAGAGTTTTGAACTAGTCAAAAATGCCAATTTGTCTTATTTCTCTGTCAGGCTTGAATGCTTTACTTTTCATTCACAATTACAATACCTTCATATTTTTCAGTTTTTTTCGTATTTTATAATTTATTTTTGATTAATTGTAGTTCCCAGTTTTTCCTGACCAAAGAGAAACTCTCTTTTTTGACGTTTCAGAATCCACAGTTTCAACTGCTCAAAACTATCTCAACTCTTCCAGTATCTGTTGATTTTTCAGTCATTATAAATAATTAAAATTGGGTAGGATAAATGATAAATATTTCAAGCAACAAATTAAAATTAAGTTATCCGAGTTTAGAATACGAATACATTTGACAGTTTAAGTTTCGTGGATATGTTTCAGTTGTGAGTTACGAAGATACCCTAATAGATTTGGACCGCTGATCACAAATCCGAATTTTTTTCGACAACGTCCCGTTTCCGAGTTATCCATCATCAACTAGTACATTTTTGAGAATTTTTGGTCAACTTGTAGATTTTTTAAAGCTGATCATATCACATTTTTTTGTCGACGTTTCGGTTTTATGATTCCTGTTATCAACTAGTAGGCCGTTCCATTGCCGCTATTGATGATTTTGGTAAACTAGTAGATTTTTGGGCGCTAATCACGGATCTGAGGCCTTTTTCCAGACGAAGTTTTGTTTTTGACTTATCCATTATAAATTAGTACTGAGTACCATCGCCGATTTTGATGATTTTAATTTCTAGTAGAAGTTTCAACACCGATCACGAATTTAAAGATTCTTTTGACCGATTTTAGTTTCCGAGTTATCCACTATTAAATAGGACGGCATACTATCGCCGATTTTGATGAATGATTTACTTCATAAACCCAATGCTAACCCGTTATCGATTCGTCTAATGCCACGGCGCTCTAGCGTCTAACTGTCTGCTAACCTGGTATCGATGCAAATCGTAAACGGAACGCCGCCGAAAAAAATACTTCGTGTTACAAAATCTATCGACGTATCAAGATCTATCAATGTACCAAAAACCGTCAAAATCGGTGATTGTACCTCGTATTAGAAAATTTCCA
Source organism: Kuschelorhynchus macadamiae (assembly GCA_030620095.1). Classification (NCBI taxonomy): domain Eukaryota; kingdom Metazoa; phylum Arthropoda; class Insecta; order Coleoptera; family Curculionidae; genus Kuschelorhynchus; species Kuschelorhynchus macadamiae. The sequence goes on along the minus strand of JAUTXW010004204.1, from coordinate 1,744,252 downwards.
AAAGTATTAAAATCTTTTTTAGGAACAACAGGATGTACAAGGACTGTTTTCAAGCTGTTGGAAATGACGATTTGATCATAGGACACTTGGAATAACCAAATAAAGAAAAAAGCCAGTCAGCAGGGAATGTTGTATACCAGTTTATAAACTTTCATTAACTTTTCTTGTAATATTCAGAATTTAATAAAGATTTAGAACTGTATTTTTTCAATATTCAGAGATCTTTTTATGCATATTGCATCGTATATTATGATGTTAGTGTGTCCCGGCTATGATCAAATTCTTTTAACGTAACCGGTAACGACAATTGAGATTCCGTTAAAACTGATATGCTGGCTGCTAGCAAATCGTTCTATAACTAGAACAAAGGCCAACAAAATTAGAAAAAAGAAGAAGGTGTGACTGTTCTAGTCTGACATTGCGACGTTGTTTACGTCAGTGAAATAATAAAGTTAAATTTTGTTTTTTGGGGATTATGAAGTTGTCACAAAGTAAATTGCATGTATGAAAATCTTGTTTACATAACAGATAGTGAGCTTGAAAATGAAGATTTCATAATATACGTATAAAAATTCCAGTAATGTCCGAACGGATTCTAGATTCGGAAGGCTGGAAAGAAGAAGCACAAGGGGTGATAAATGATGTTAAGGACCACGTAAAAGTAATTGAAGTGTCGAACTCACTGGCAAGTTCAAATTCTCGCATTTATCTCAACGTCGAGACCCTGGAAGGGAACAAATATACGTTCGAGTTGACGGTACAAGGCTTCAAATTTTGTGGTAAAGGTTTCGACCAAAAAAACTGGGATAATAACGATTATTTTGAAACCCCATATGCCCTATTAAATTCTGTCAGTCCCAGGTTTAAAGAAGCTTTTATGGACATTTTGTTTAGAAAATTGACTTACTGTAAATGAATGATATGTAAAATTGTTATTATTGTCAATAAATATTCATGAATCTATATTGTTGAAATTGAAAATTGAATGACTTCCAAAAATGACATTTTTACGATATATGGCAATGTTGCTTAATCTATAGCTAGCCATAGACGTAAAATTTTCTTCAAATTTTGTGTCAGATATTAGGCCCTATTTTAACCTACTAGAAACAGGGGTTGTATCACAAAGAATTCGTCAACCTTACCGAACTTCATTAAGTAACTTATTTTTCGATACTATACAAATAAAAGTTAAGGAAAAAATAAAAGGTTATCAAAAAATTCGTTAAAATGCCAAGAATAAATTTTAAAAAGAGAAATAAAAAAAATATTAAATATATTTTTTTTGTTTGTCTTAAATTAAATTGGAACACGGATAATGAATAATAATGGTTTTAATTGTTTAGTATTACCAGATTTTTAGATGTAAAAATTTTGATTTTGATTTTTTTTTTATTTTTGCGACCGGGCCTTGATTTTGCTGTTATTTTAACAAGTTTTGACAAAATGTGCTAGGATTTAGCTTATTATTTAGTCTTGTGATAGTTACAAAAAAACTTTACAATAGTTGTTTGTCAAAGCAGTGGCGCTACGGCGCTGCAATATTTTACATCTATACAAAAATATTGAAAATAAAAAAAATCAAAATTTAGTCTGCGTGTTTACTAAACAAACAGCGGTATGGTTCTAAATGTTGGACACTAAGACCGGTTTGTTGTGATAAAAAAAAATGTAGTGAGTAAAAAACATGGTAAAAGACAACACTGGTAGTCTCGAATATACCAGAACCACTGATTATTCCAGAAAGGCAGGGACTCATTATAACAGTACATAGGCTAGCCACAATTTTACGAGGGAAGTATGTTTTTACATATTTTTAGATAATGTTAGAAAGTAATATACAGGGTGTTTTTTAATTGATGGCTAAAAATAACTTAAGCCTCGGTCTTATTTTAGGACTAAAAGTTCATATAAACATATGTCCGGAATGCCTTCGTTTTTGAGATACAGAGTATCAAAATTTTATTTTTCTAATTTTTTTTCGTGATCATCGTATATTTCTAGAGATAAATAATTCAAATTTGACACGCACTATACTGTAAGCAATGTCTACGAAATGATATAATACATTTTACAAACATTACAGGGTGTTACTTTTTTCAGGTCGTGACCCTTCTTACCCCCCAAAATTTTTACTGCGACGTCATTTGCCTTAGTTTTTGAGATATACGGTGTTAAAATAAAAAAAAAACAATATTTACATGCTCAAACGATTCCTAAATTCATTTAGAGTACGCGACGCGAATGCTGCAGGGTTGTTATTTGGAGAGTTGCCTTGAGAAAGAACAGTGCTTAGGGCTACATTTGACGCGTCTGTCATAAGGACAAAGGGTTTTTTGAAAATCAGGATATTTTAGTATTGGAGCATTTATAAGCAATTCTTTTAAATTGTTAAAGGATTAAATAAAGGCTGGTGAGTGTTCAACTTTCGCTCCTTTTTTGAAACATAGTGTAAGGGGTTTTGTAATTTTTGCGAAGTCTTTGATGAACCTACGATAATATCCGGGTAGTAGATTTTTAGTTTTTCTGAAAATAAATTAATTAAGACATCTGACAAATCTTCGTTCTCAGACTCCTCAACTTCGAATATAGGTAGAAAATTAGCTTTGGCTTTTTGTTCCAAACTCTCCACTTGACCCTGTAATTCGGTAATATCTTTCGATTTGCCCGTTATTTTTGAATTCATGTCTTTTAATGTTACACATACTTCATTTAATTTGGAAAAATATTTACCCGAATAACTTCAAATGTTGGTCCAAAATTAAGGATTATATAGGGAAGACCTGGTAACATTTTGGTAAAAATCCTATATGACAAAACAAAATGGCGACTAGTGAAATGTTTAAAAAATTATTATTAAAAAACTGCTACTCCAATTAATTTTAAATTTTGCACAAACATCAAGTATTATGTTATAATCAACTGGTAACATTTCGGTACGAATCCAAGATGGCGGAACAAAATGCTTAATGGATTGATCTCAAATTGTGTGCCTTAACTAACTGTGGTAGAGGGATCAACTAGTAAAATTGTGGGACTAATTCAAAATGACCGAACAAAATGGCGGCCAAATACAATGTTTGTAATCGGGAAAAAAATCACCGTCTCAGGTTTTACATATCTTTGCATTTTAGCGTCCCTAGATGTAAAAAATATGTTTTATCAATTCCGTCTGTCGGTCTGTCTTTCTGCCTGTCAAATTCTGTCAAAAACTACTTATCCAATTTATCTCAAATCTTTCACGGACATCAAAGTGTTATGTTGGAATCATAAATGGTAAAATTTTGGTATGAATCCAAGACGGCGGAACAAAATGGCGCCTTAATAAAATAGTTAGAAAATCAGCCTTAAAAACTACTTAATTGATTGATTTCAAATTGTGTATCATAATTAATTGTGGTATTGGGTCAACTAGTAAAAAAATAACTAATTCATGATGGCCGAACAAAATGGTGGTCCAATAAAATGTTTGTTATCGAGAAAAAAAATCACCCACTCAGGTTTTACATATCTTCACGTTTTAGGGTCCCTAGATGCCAAAAAATATGTTATATCAATTCTGCCGGTCCTTCTGTCGGTCTGTCTGTGCGCGGCATAGCTTAAAAACTACTTACCCGCCATATGAGCATGATCTGGTAATATTTTGGTAAAAATCTAATATGGCGAGACAAAATGGCGGTCTACTGGAAGTTAAAAAAATTATTATTAAAAAACTGCTTATCCAATTCATCTCAAATTTTGCACAAACATCAAAGTATTACGTTGGAAACAACTGGTAAAATTTTGGTACGAATCCAAGATGGCGGGGTAATGAAATATTTATAAATTCAGCCTAAATAATCTGCTTAATAGACTGATTTCAAATTGTGTGACATATCTTCACTTTTTAAGGTACCTAGATGCCAAAAAATATGGTTTATCAATTCCATCTGTCGGTCTGTCTGTGTGTCTGTCAGTTCTTACTAATTACCAGATTGACTTCAAATTGTAGTCAAAAATTAAGGGTCATATGGGGATTCTGGTAATATTTTGTTAAAAATCCAATATAGCGGAACAATGTTAAAAAAATTATTACTAAAAAAAAATAAATATCCAATTTACCTCAGAAATAGAAATGAGCTGGTAACATTTTGATATGAATCCAAGATAAAAAACAAAATAGCGACCTAGTAAAATACTTGAAAAATCAGCCTGAAAATACTACATATTAAATTAATTTCAATTTTTCTGCAAAAATTAAGTGTGATATAAAGATAAACTGGTAAAGTTTTGGTACGAATTTAAGATGGCGAAATAAAATGTGTAAAGAAAATTTAGGGTTTTTTATTATTTTTAATTGTTACAGTAGAAGGTTTTTCCGTTCTTATATTCTTAAGACGTTCTATACATTTTACTTTGTTCCTTAACGAAAAGACGTCATGCATCCATTTATTTCCCTCCCATGCTTAAATATTAATTGATGCGAAGCATTATATTTAGATCTTGGAATAACCACAATTGCCAGTAACTGCAATTAATACTTCTACAAACCGATTGCTATTTATCACACTTATTTGTTTAGGGACCCGGACCTTTGATTTATATAGATAGGTATTACGCAACACGACGATATCACATCTAGAATATTTTTGTTTATAAGTACGTGGTCTACCAATAATTGTCCCTTCTTTTACCCCACATTTTGCAAATCTTTATATTTTCTCTGGAATTTATTTTGTATTCTTGAAATGCTTCTTTTCCCTTTTTTTTTGAAAATAAATATAATTTGGTTCTATATTTTGTTACAGATACATTAAAGGGAATCTCTAATAAAAATATCGCAGTTGTAATTAGGAGTACTTTTTAATACTTAAAAAAGACAAGAAAGGTGGTTTTTTAGACCTGTTTGAAATTTTTTTCGTACATGGATAGCTTTAGCACTGGCAACACCGCGATCGCTAATCGTTATTAAACGTCACTTTTTCAAGCTAGCTTCACTTCAGTCCACTCAATTTTGACATGACTACTATTGTCTTTAATTTCCTGAGAAATATGAGTACTTTGTGATTAAAAACTTTAGAATGTCAGATTTGTTGCAAAAATAGCTTCAAGAATTCGAGTAATTATTTATTTTTGTATACTTCTGGTGCATAACCAGCATCAAGTGAATGAAACTTTCAAACGCGGACGAGTTGTAGTGAACCCAGTGAACTTTTACCATCCTACTTAAAAGTATTTCCTGGACTTTAGAATGTTTCTTTTTTAATACTCGTTTTTAATAAGGTGAGTGTGACGAATTTTTAGCTGATTTAGTAATAATATTAATAGAGAATTCCTAAAATTTGTAAGTAATACCAGTGTTCTATAGTAACAAAATACAAAAGTATTAAATGTATACTGACCGCCCTCATCTGATATAGAACAGTATAATATAATTTGCAGGTTACAGAAAGTATCTTAAAAGAACTTAAACTTTATTGTGTAAGTCGATTTTTATCCTTTTTTATTAATTAAGTTCATGTGAGTTATTTGCATTCTGCTTTACAAATTCTTTATTCAAGAAATTAATTTCTATTGACAAAGCTTGCTTACAAGTACCATATAACAATATATACTATAGAACTATACAAAACAAACCACTAAGCATGGAGCATGGCATTTCTAAAGGCAATTTACAATAAAAATATAAAAAAATAGGTCAAGAGTATGAGTCAGTCAGAATATAAAATCACAGTAACAATATTAATAACAATAACAAAGGCTAACACAAAATTTATAAAATAAAAATGTCATAAATTGTGATGAGTTATAAATAAAATAAAACATCACATTAGTGTAACTTAACATTTAAAATAGATGTCAGTTCATCAAAAAGTGTCATAAAAATATTCTTCTAGGCTATAATAATGACCTTTGCATAAAAATAGATTTTACCCTTTTTTAAAATGGTGCAAAATTTAGCTGTCTAATTACTGAGCTAATTACCAAGCTCAAATGATTATAAATTTTAAAACATTCATATATTATTGATCGTTTGGTCAATGTCAGTCGAGGTAGCAAAAGAGTAAAATTTCTTGGTTATTTTGTCTTGTGTTATGAATATTATGTTCTGGCACATTACCAAAGTACACTAAAACATGATGGGCGATATCCAATTTAGAGTGCAGGAAACAGTTAGTGAGGAGTTGGGATGCGGTGTCTCAGGTGATGACTACTAGACGTGGCATCCCACAGGGGTCTATTGTGGCGATTATATATTAATGATCTAACTATTATTGACATCAGTTTACTTCTTTTCTGAATGATGCCACTCTTCTTTGTGTATGTAAAGCGGTAAATACTTTAATGATGTAGGTGAGACTCACATACGCATTACTAACAAGAATTTTACCAAGTTTTGGGTATCTGGATAGATGACAAGCTAAAATTTAGTGACACATTCTGGCACTTAATGCCCAGCTTAATGCCAAATTGGCTTCTGGTTGCTGCGCAGTTCGAATAGTTTCAAAGGCTACAAATGTTTACTTCAGTTTGGTTGAAACCCATTTGAGATATATTATTCCGTTGTGGGGATTTTGTTCCTAGTATCAATTCAGTTTTTTTTTGCAAAAGAGAGCAATTCACTATATATGTCAGACCAAGGATAGAAATCTATGCAGGCCTTTATTTCACCACAAAAAAATCTTAACGTTACCTTCCTTACGAGTCCTGGAAACTGCTCCCCTTATTTACAAATTCAGGGGCATACAAATAGATTATCAGTATGAAAAAAGGAACTTACCAATTCAAGTCCAAGTCAATGCTTACCATAATTTTTTTTTTTTGAGAGGCTTAAGATATATAATCATCTTTTAATATATATAAAACAAATAACAAGCACTTAAATATTTAGAAATATGTTTTAACATATTTTAATAGAAAAATCCAAGTCCACTCCATTCTTTACAAGAATTTTATGACAACCATTTGTAGTTAACCAATTTATTGTTATATTACTTTAATTTTAGCTGTTTTATTTTCGCTTTAATAATGTAAGGATGTAGCCGATGCCGATGGACAAATGGCCCTTCAGACACGTACACTACAGAATGCTAAACACTCTAAATGGTAGAAATATAACGTTAAATAAATAAATAATGAAGTCAATAACTCTAAGTAAAATATGTCAGATCAGCAAGCAAAAATTACCAACAAGGAGAAAGATAGTTGCGATGCCAAGTTTATTACTACATTACTGCAATTTTAGCCGTTTATGTAAAATCCTGGGTAAAATCACATGAATTTAGTGTTTTTAAAATTATTTAATTATTGTGCTGTCAGTTTTAATTCTGTATGCTTAGTTTAAGAGTTTACTCCTCGGTTTACTCTTTATAGCAACAAAAGTGATTTTTGACTTTGATTGATTTTGACTTATGGTATTGTCATGTGCTATTTTTTCTCAATACAAAATATATGTGAGGCAATTTGTTAGTGATATTATTTAAAAGTTTTGAGTATAAAGCAGCTTACCAATGTCTTAAAGACACAACCATTTTCGCAGCTTAATTAATATTAAGACTTTAGCTAGAGAAGCATTCCTAGTCTCTCTTAATATACTCACTCTCATGGTCAATCAAGGCATTACAAGAAAACCCGAGTTTTGAGGGTAAGTATTTTGGATTTTGTGATGTTTTCAAATTTAAATGGCAGCGTATGTCTTACAGTACATATTAAAAAAATAAAATTCTTAGATAAAGCACTTTTGACAAAGGAAAAAAAATAAAAATGCCATATTCCTTACAACTTTCAAAAAATTGCAATGCAAAAACTCCTTATTGTGGCTAGAAATAAAAGGAAACTTACAGTGTTTCCTTTTATTTCTAGCTAGTTTTATTTTGGGGTGAAATTTCAAAACATCCAGAACTGGGTTGTTACATAATTATATTTAAAAGCCAGGATTGTTTTAAAACCTCATTGAGTTGAAGAGATACTGTAAAAAAAGTAAAAACACATTTCATCTCTTTTGACCTCTTTAAGGGCAGAATGTTGAGAAATCCAGAAATTCATTTATAGGTTGTTATTTTTAAAAGCCATTTATGAAAAAAATGTTTTAAATCTCATTTAGTTAAACAAAATATGTATTGTAAAAAAGTATAAATATATTCCATCCCCTTAAGAGTGAAATTTTGGGAAATCCAGACAGTAATTTTCAGATAAATATTTTTGAAAACCATTGAATAGTAGTAGTAGTAAGATATTGAGGACAAGCCCAGCAGACAGCAAGACAGTAGCCTAAAAGGCTATTGTGCTAACCCTGATTCCACCCATCTCACTCCACTCCTCCATGGTCCCCAATCACCTGTTGACTCCTTGACTACAACTAAGTTGCCTTAGATCCGCATAGGTTGGGTAGGATTTCTTTTATTTGTCTATAATAGTTTGTTCTTGGGCTTGCAAGCAGTATTGTTCACTTATACCTAGATGAGATTCTGGGCCCCAGAATTGGAGTGTCGATTTGATTATGGCAAACATCTGCTTTCTCATTGCCATCGATACCACTATGCCCATGGACCCATTTTAATCTCACCACCTTAGTCGTTGCTAGCTCACTTAGTGCATGTCTGCACTCTTGGACTAGAGCGGAGCTTATTCTGGGCTTACCATTGGCTTTAAGAGCCACGTGACTGTCTGAGTGAATGCGGATTAAACCATTGACTAAATAATTGTCTTCAAAACCCTTTTAATTTAAGAGATATTGGGTCACAAAAACATGGCCTGTGTCAGATTTTATCTTTAAGGGTTTCATCAGAGGATTTCTTTTAATAAACACATAAATATATTCCCAATAAAACATCCAACCTTCTTAGTTTGGTAAAGGCCTTTCTGAACTAACTTTAAAGCTATTTATTGTTCACTCATTAGATCAATCTTTGAGTACACTAACATCATTTGGTCTCCTTATAACAGATGTCATAAAGATTCTTAAGAGAAAATACAAAAAAAAATGTTTAACATTTATTTCTTAGAAATTCCTTCAGATCTTGTGTAGGATTCAATCCTGACCCAGGTGGACTTGTCTACATCGGAGGAAAGCCAAATATTGCCTCATATGGCTCTTCTGTTTAAGCTGATTGGAGGTTTTGTGGTTTCTTCTGAACTGCTTTCTAGGGTACCTATTCATATTTCTGGTAAGAGCACATGTTTCCTAAATCTGATTTCTATTAAATTTCATCAGATCAATTATGTGTCAATAAACCAATACAAAGAATTTGTAAAAATGCAACCAAATACAATGTTATTGATATTTCCCTTTTATAATAAATAAACAAACTATATTTGTTTAGTAATTTCTGGTAATTTATTTCCGTTAGGCAGCTGTTTCGACACACACTGTGTCTTTTTCAAAAACTAACTTAAGACTGATCATCAGTGGTTTTTGAAAGAGGCACAGTATGTCAAAGTAGCTTTCAAACGGAAATAAATTAGTGGAAAATACTAAACAAATAGAGTTTGTGTATTTATTATACTAGTGACAATAAATTTCCATCAAGTAACGGCTAACTCGATAAATTATATATTTCCCTTATTTTATTTGGTAGTTTTAGATGGTCTATAAAATAAAATATGATTAAGTATCTCATATTTATTGTCATAGATTAGATTATTTGTTGGCACATACTGCCTTGAGATATTGTCTTTCTCAGTCAATATAAAATAATTTAAAAAAAAGTTATTAACTGGCTTTAGTCCTGACAGATCCTAGTCTCTTATTTTAAAATTTGTATAGGTGTTTCAAAATTGACTCCATTCATTGCCTGTGAAACAAGTGAGTACACTTAAGTAAAATATTTTACTAAGGAAATAGTTGTTTGATTTTATAAACTGCTAAATGGGACCTTGTTTCCTATATCATGATTAAAAATAAACATTGAAACTTACTTTATGGATACATATCCTGTTACATAAAACATAAGGAAATTTAAATTCAGTTTAGGTATGCACATAAATCACAATACTGAAAGGTTGATATTGCAACACTGGTTTTAAAAGTTATTTTTTAAAGGAAAGATTTCAGATATAGAACTTCCAAAAATGTCTATGTTTTAAATAAAGTAATGTCTATCCAGGAAGAATAAAACAGAAACAACATTTATTTTTGAACTGTGTGTATTTGATAAAATTATGTAGGTAGGTTATAAATTTCAATGGATGAAAGTTAAACATTCTAAAAGTATACAGTCACTGGTATGTATGAAAATGTATATTATTTTCAAAAGTAACAGACCTAGCAACAAATGTTAAATACAAAAGTTTTAATTTTTTTAAAAATCTATTGCAGTAGAGAAAACTAATTATATGGGGTTGGTCATAAAGTCACACCAAAACAAAATTGTGTAGGGTTTTTCAATAAGAATAATATGAGAGCAGTGGTCCCAACTGCATTTTAAAAGAACTTTTTATTGAAACCATATTATCTAAATATACAGGGTCTTTAGCATTTAACAAATGAGAAAATATTTTATTGTATTTAGTAGCCACATTTAGGTTTAAATAAAAATCACATCTTTACTAAACAAAACACTAACAATCAATGGAAAACAAAAGACTAGTAGATTGGGCCACACCCATTAACTATTAAATCCTACTCAGCTAGGCATGGTTTTAGTGAAACACTGAATTTATTCCTCTAAAAGTGGTTCCTATTTATGATCTCATTTTCACCCTGCTTTAGCAGTAATTTCATTCAACTTCAGATGTGCTCAATTGGATTCAAATCTGAAAACCTGGAAGGCCATTCTATTTCCTCAATGTTGTACTTCCTTAAGAATTTCTTGACAATGCTCACCTTGTGGCCTGTGGGGATGCACATTTTCATTAACAATAACTGAACTGTTTTCAAAGTTTTCTGCAAAAGAGAAAAGAACCTGAGACTAGACGTACTGCAAGTACTGATATCATTTCTTCCTATGAATTCAAGACTCATATTAGCTGGCAGTTCCAGTATCAACTCTAAGATAAAGATTCTGTAAATGTAGAGGACCTCTCTAATTTATTTATTTCTTTTAACCTGGATATGCTTGTTAAAGATTCAACTCTCGTGACAAATGTATCTAGTTCGCTTTTAGATTATTTCTGCACAAATGTGTCTAGAGGTGAGCTCTGTAACATATCTGTAATATCACCTGGCCTTTTTGACCATGAGGCAATAATAGTAATTGTTTTGTTAGATTGTAGGATAGAAAATGTTGTAAGGTATGGAAAAATTTATAGAGCATCTAATTTTAGGAAGTTTAGTCTTAAATGATTCTGATCTACTGCACATTTTTAATCAAAATATAGTAGATAGAACTCTTTGATAAACATTTATCTCTTCAAAAACTTAGAGAAGAAAAAAAATGTGGATAACCCAAGGTATTCAAATATCTTCACAAAATCTAAGATATCTTCCAGTATGTGCCAACCCCATTTTTAATTAAATGTTTTAATAATTTCAAAACTATCTATACGAGCGCAATTAAAACTGCAAAGGGCTATTATTATAAAATATGGATAAATGAGGCAGGAAATAAAATTAAGGAAAGTTTGAATATTTTTAATGGACTGAGGGGACAAGCTGGTCCTTCTTCAATACTTGTAGAACTTGACTCTTAATATGCTAACCAAATATTTTTCTTCTATTGCACATACAATAGTGTCATAATTAAAGACATGTGTTGACCCTTTAACATTTTTAAAAAATAAAATACAGACCTTGCTGAAGTAAGAAGTATTCTCTCTGAAATAAAAAATAAAATATCTGGAGGTTTTGATCATGTACCACTAACAATATTTCAAAATCTTCCAGTTAACGTTTTGTATACACTGGTATCAATAATTAATATTGAATTTGAATGAGGTGTCTTTCCGGTTAGTTTGAAAAGGGTGTTACTTAAACCTCTATATAAGGATGGGCCCTTCCTGTCAATTATCGAGCTATATTGTTTTTATTTACATTGTCAAAATTAATAAAAAAAAATTGTTAAACGTTGCATCTCTCCTCTCTGAATAAGCACAAATTACTGAATAGTTTGGTTTCTGAAATTTGAAAAATAGAAGCGATGCAATTTTTAATTTTCTTGAGGGTTTATGCTCGGGTCTATGCCTTGGGTTGAATGACGGTGAGGTGGCTGCGGTCAAAGTTTACTGAATATAATATTATATTCAGTAAACTTTGCTGCCGCTGTGTTTTGTCATTTTTACAAGGTGTTCTTGACCATGTGAATTTCAAAATATTGCTGCAGAAACTTCATCTTTATGGATTCAGGGGTGTTTCTCAGAATCAGATGCTACATTGTCAAATGTGAACAGAGTATATCTGATCGACTTAATAACAGATATGGAGTACTACAAGGCTCCACACTTGGCCCACTTCTTTTCTTGCTTTATGTTAATGATATTGCAACTACTCACATCAGACGTCGATTTACTCTTTTTATAGATGATACTAGAATTTTGTGGATTGAAAGGGATGGTGATGGCTTACATCATAAAGTTCAACAAGTCATGGTAAAGCAGTGGTGTAATGCAAATTGCCTTTTTTTTAATATCGGCAAGACAAGTATTCTGACTTTTAAGTACACAATTCCTAACTTGCCTTTCGAGAACTGTATGCCTGAAAATATGACAGTAGCAAGGTTTCTAGGTGTTCATAGAGATAGGGCTTTAAAGTTTTCCGACCATATTCTGCATTTGGTGTACACTTTCAAAATGTTAATTTATGTATATAATTATTATTTGTCCCTTGATCTTTCTGATTTGTTTGTTATTTGGATATAATGTATTTTTTGTTGGCTTTTATCTACATTCTGTTTTTATATATTTGTATTTTATTGATTTCTACATCACATAGCCTCATGTTTTTCTTTTTATACAGATTTGTAAATGAGAACATAGTTTTTGTTTAATAAAGCATATTGAATTTGAGTTTTGAACCTCCCCATATATACATTTCTAAATTTTTCACAGTAGTTACAGACTCACGCAGTTTAACAACAGACAAAAAAAAACTTAAAAAATACTATTTAATAAATTTAATATTTCCAGTACATATTTCCTTTCTTATTTATATTTATACAACCTACACATAAACTATATCTAGGTAGTAGCGATTTATTACCATTAATTATATTGTAATAATAGACTTGGTAAAACGTCTGCATTTTTTTTGTTTTAATTACTTGATAAAACTATAATTGTATTAAATTAGCTAATGTTATGGTGAAACAAGTAATATGCGACGTTACATAGTTTGTTAAAGCTAAAGATGTTAATATGTATATGTGTTAATTTGTAATGAAGTTTAATAAAAATGCTATCATCACCAGCAATATAATATGAAGAATTATGTATCAGATATCTTATAGTGATATTAAGAATTCCTAAATCGTATGGATAAATGAAGTGAGATTCTTTTGATTGTGTATTCGTTAATTAATGTATAGGTATACTAATCATATTGCGGCCCTTTTTATATCAGTTTGGGTTGAAAATATCAAAAAAAAAATTAAAAGTGTAGGCCCTAAATTTTAAATTTTTATAGAATATTGTTTTTGAGGTATTTTTGGTGCCCCAAATAAAAGTTTTTACCCAACAATATATTTTTTGATGGAATACTCCGTGTTTTTGGCATTTTGGAAGCTTGAAGTTGAAAGCATATTTAAACTAACCTATCTCCTATCTGAAATTTTTAATTTAGTTGTGTTACGAAAATGGTATCGTTTCATGTAACTCTTTGTATAATTAATTTGCTTCTTTGTTAACCACACTCATCTCACTAATTTTGGGGAGAATTTGTTAAAAGGTCTTGAAAACAGCATTTTAATTCATTTTCATTTTGAAAATATTTAGTTTATTTTGTGGTCAAATTTATTTATGCTCAGCAATTCATATAAATAGATATTTATCTTTTAAAGTTTTCGAGATATTGGCGATTGAATATTATCACAGCCTACTAATACTATTCGAATAGCGACTATATGGTAAATGATAATATTCAAATGCAAATATTTCAAAAACTGTAAAAGATGGATATTTAATATCATATATTTTTAAAATCAGTAAAAAGAAAGAGTCCTATCCACCTGTGCCAAAATTGCGTGGGGTTATGCATAAAATATTTATTTCTGATGTTGTTTCCAGCTAATCCAGAAGTGAAATTTGAAAACCGAATTCAAAATATTCTTCCCTAACTGCAAAACCCCTTTATAATATACATGGTGAAACATTTAAGGGAAAAATAGTTTTCCGCCATATTTTTTTATGGATTTTTTAATAACTTCAAAAGGTGGTTTTATGAGGTTTCTCGCTTATGAGAAGAGATAGGGAGATGTGGTTTTCGCGAAACCGTGCTATTTTTTGATGAAACCAAAGATGCTACAAACAGATTTGCTCTAGCTATCATAGTATCTGTGCTACAACACGGTGATTTTTACAATTTGCAATTTTCGCCTGTATTGGGGCTATTGTAAAAGTGGCGTACTCAGATTTTTTCCGGGAGTCACAATTTTTGAGATATTGACATAATGTGCCTTTTTTTTAAAACGGGATACCCTATATTTTTCTCTCATGATATTAAGCTCACTAAAAGCTTCCAAAAAACATGACATAGTCTATATTTATTTTTATAAATAATGTCGCAAAATTAATTTTTCTATTTTTTTTTTCGTAGGCCGCTGTGGCCGTGGGTAGCCATGGTAACGCAAAGGAAATCATCGCGGTGCCATTATTATTACTGGCGTTAGTGTTATTAAACCTTTTTCACGTTATTATTGTTTGATTTGTTTATCATTTGTTGTTTATTTGGTAATATGGCTTGGAACCAAACATTTGAAAATTTTGAGAAATATGATATGAATATCTGCTTCATATTGTCAGATGAAAACGCTGATCAGGCGGTAGAGCTTTATCTGACCAGGTCACTTATTATTTACGTTCTTGCATTTTCGGAATTTATTGTTCCTCAAATTTAGTCATATATATCTCCGAAGAAGACAATCGGAAAAAAGAATATTTTGAAAAATACAATCCAATATTCGCCAACTTTTGGCAGACCTCGACCTCAGGTCTACAACAAAGAGGACGAGAAATCTGAGGTCAACTTTTTAACTCTTGTTCAAGCAACTCTTGAAATCTCGTGCAGAAGAATAGAAGAGGAGGCGGGGGTACCCAAAAGCAGAGTGCAAAGAATAAAAAAAAAACACAAATTCAAACCTTATAAGTACAAACTTGTTCATCTTCTTCAATTGGCTTATTAATATGAAAGCAGAAGGTATTGATTTTGAAAAAAAATATTTGGTCAGATGAGACACATTTTACAAGTTCGGGAATTTGAAATAGACACAATTCGCGGTTTTGAAGTTGAAAATCAACAAATTATTGTACCTAGAGATTGTCAAGGAAGGCTTGGGTTGAATCTTTCCTGCTTTATTTCCACAAGAAAAATAGTATACCAAATTTATGAAAGGAATCTAAACTCCATTAGATGCTTACAAATCTTGGAAAAAAACGCAATAAAAATTTTGAAACTTATTCCCCTGGCCCAACTAACCAGTATATTCTTCCAGTAAGATGGGCTTCAAGCCAACAATGCTGGAATAATCCGATATTGGCCCAACGAACGTTTTCCCAGAAAAGGAACAAAGGACCAGTTTGATGGCCCCCACGATCTCAGAGTCTGTCAGTTTTAGAATTTTTATAAAAAAAAAATAAAATATAAATAAAATTTATGCCAGGCGAAATGAAAACATACAACAATTGAAAGTGGTCACGGAAAACGCTTTAGAACAATTACAGAGACAATTTTTTATATTAGAAAATGCATTAAAAATGTATTAACTTAGTCAAAGATGTAGAAGACATTTTTTTTTAAACCTTTATCTGTTACCTTTGTATGTTCTTTTCAATTAATTTGTTAATCCAGTGTCAGTCATTTTATACTGTGTGATGTAACAAAAATCTTCTCCCCAATCAAAAGATATTTATGTATTGAGTGTCATGAATCTAAAAACACGAATTTAATGTCTATTTACTGTTTTTATTAGATTTATGGCGACTTTATAAAGTTAAATTGTCGATATGGAATAAAATATTTTTTACTTATAGTGCTTTTTTTGAAGTTGGTTTTATTTTTACTTCCCTCGTAAAAGTGAGGTATTGTAATCATGAAAAAATTACACTCCGAGATTTTTTCAGGATACTGAAAAACATGTTTTCTCAATTTCGTCGGTCTGTCTGTCTGTTCGCGGCATAGCTAAAAAACTACTTACACGATTGACTTCAAATTTTGGTCAAAAAATTAAGGGTCATATGGGGATGACCTGATAACATTTTGGTAAAAATCCAATGTGGTGAAACAAAATGGCGGCCTAGTGATATGTTTAAAAAATTATTGTTAAAAACTTGCTTATCTATTGTGTCTCAAATTTTGCAGAAACATCAAATATTATGTTGAAATCAACTAGTTACATTTTGCTACGAATCCAAGATGGTGGAACAAAATGGCTGCTTCATAAAAATATATAAAAATTCAGCCTGAAAAAACTGCTTAATGGTTTGATTTCAAATTGTGTGTCATAACTAATTGTAGTATAGAGATGAACTAATAAATCTGTGGTACTAATTCAAGATGGCCGAACAAAATGGCGGCCAAATAAAATGTTTGTAATCGTGAAAAAATCATCCTCTCAGGTTTTACATTTCTTCACGTTTTAGCGTCCCTAGATGTCTGTCGGTCTGTCTGTCTGTATGTCAGTTCACGGCATAGCCTAAAGACTACTTACCCGATTGACTTCCGATTTTGATCAATTAAGGATCATACGGGAAGACTTGGTGTAAAATTTTGGTAAAAATCCAATATGGCGAAAAAAAATGGCGGCCTACTGAAATGTTAAAACAATTATTATTAAAAAACTACTTATCCAATATATCTTAAATTTTGTACAAACATCAAAGTATTATGTTGGAATCAGCTGGTAAAATTTTGGTACGAAACCAAGATGGCGAAATAATGGCGGCTTAATAAAATATTTAAAAATTCAGCTGAAAAAACTACTTAATGGAATCATTTCAGATTCTGTGCAATAACTAATTGTGGTATAGGGGTCAACTCAAACAAAATTTTGGTACTAATTTACAATGGCCGAACAAAATGGCGGCTAAAAATTTTTAATTGGAAATAAATCACTCTTTAGCACCCTAGATGTGAAAACCCTCTCCCATGTTTTACATATCTTCACGTTTTAGCGTCTCTGGATACCAAAAAATGTGTTTATCAATTCCATCGGTCCGTCTGTCGGTCTGTCTGTCAGTTCGCGGAATAGCATAAAAACTACTTACCAGATTGACTTTAAATTTTAGTCAAAAATTAAGGGTCATATGGGGATAACTTGGTAATATTTTGGTAAAAATCCAATGTGGCGGAACAACGTTAAAAAAAGTATTACTAAAAAAACTAATTATCCAATATACCTCAAATTTTGCACAGAAATCAAGTGTTACACAGGAATGACCTGGTAACATTTTGATATGAATCCAAAATAGCAAAACCAAATAGCAGCCTAATAAAATATTTAAAAAATCAGCTTGAAAATACTACATATTAAATTAATTCCAATTTTTGTCCAAGAATTAAGTGTTATATAGAGATAAACTGGTAAAGTTGTGCTAAGAGATTAAGATGGCGAAAAAAAAATGGCGCCCAAATAAATTTTTTAAAAAATCAACGA
Source organism: Kuschelorhynchus macadamiae (assembly GCA_030620095.1). Classification (NCBI taxonomy): domain Eukaryota; kingdom Metazoa; phylum Arthropoda; class Insecta; order Coleoptera; family Curculionidae; genus Kuschelorhynchus; species Kuschelorhynchus macadamiae. The sequence goes on along the minus strand of JAUTXW010004204.1, from coordinate 1,726,532 downwards.
AAAAAAATCTTCAATTGACGTTAAATTTTGCAGAAAAATTAAATGTTGAAATTGGATAAACTGGTACGAACATGACGTAACAAAATGGAGGTATGTGTCAATGTAAAAACTACTTATTGAATTTATTTTAAATTATACTCTAGTTAAGTGGGGTATAGGTAGAAAGAAACTGGTAAAATATTGGTAGGTATCGAATATGATGAAACAAAATGGCGCCCAATAAAAATGTTTGAAAAAACAGTATATGTAACACATATCTAATGTGACGATGTACTAATCTAAATTGGGTCACTGTTCTTAACAAATGGAATAAAATTATAACAGTGGAAGTTCCGGGTAATGGAAATTTACCGACTTTTTTTATAAAAAAAATTATTCTATGTCACATTCCTATAGCCCGGAAAGCAACTATGTATATACATACGTTAATTAGACTTTTGAATTTTCAATCTACATAAACAATTTGGGAGATACCTTATGTATTGAATTTCTAATTCATCCACCGAAACGTTTTCTTGCTGGACAGTCCCAACTGCGCCAGGTTGTAGCACTAGTCCGAAAAATACATGAATGTAGTCAACGTTTAGATTTTTGCTCTCTTTCTTAAGCATAAATTCGCCTGCCTTCTAAACTGCTCCTCAAAATAAATGGATCACTAGCTTTTTTAGGGTAAATTTAAAGTCAAATAATTCGAAAACCACAAGTGGTATTGGCATGTGCCTGCTAGCATTTAATAGAAAATGTCTTTGCGAGTAAACTAGTAACATTTTCTTTTCCAAATTAATAAGTGATTTTTTATAGACAGTGTGTAAGAGAAGCATATTTTTTTTTCTCTAATACTCATGACCTCCAAGTTTCAAAAGAAATTGTCAAATTTCTGTTCTATCTTTTTCGAGAGAGTAAGCTAAAAGAAATATCGAGTGTCTGTATTTTTGGATGTATCTTTCCCTTTTTGAGTTATCCCGATTTTGCCAACAAATGTGCAATTTTTCAACAATGCTTTTAAGAGAAGGGAGGCGATTATTTTTACCAAAATATAATATAAGTCTATGAATTATTCTTTTTAAATTATTTGTTTTTTTAATCCATGGTCCCATTTTTTACAGTGACATACATAAAGTTGATATATACGAGTTTTATCAACATCTCTGCTGCGTACAGATTAGAATAAGTTAGAAAAAAAATTACGCATGTATAAAGAGTTCACCCATTAATTTAGAAAACATTATGACACCAGTTGTTTCACAAAGAAAAATTCTATTAAATGCAGCCGCATGCGGATACCGCTTTTGGTATTTGAAATATTTTACCTCAAATATACGTTAAAATAAAACTGGTGTTCCACTTACTAGAGCCGCAGTTTAGATTAGTACAGTAACACTGCATTGCACAATGTCTTCTAAAATTTGATTAAAAAATAGATGGATTAAATGCTTTGCGGAGGTAGCGTCCTTTTTGTTACTTCCCTCATGAAAGGGAAGCATTGTAATCGTGAAAAATCACCCTGCGAGATTTTTACGTTTCAGTGTCCCTAGATGACAAAAAAACATGTTTTCTCGATTCCGTCGGTCTGTCTGTTCGCGGCATAGCTAAAAAACTAGGTACCCGATTGATTCAAATTTTGGTCAAACATTAAGGGTCATATGGGGATGTGCTGCTAACATTTTGGTAAAAATCTAATATGGCAAAACAAAATGGCAGCCTAGTGAAATGTTAAAAAAAATTATTACTAAGAAAGTGCTTGTCCAATTTATCTCAAGTTTTGCACAAAAATCGGTGTGTGTCAATGTAAAAACGACTTATTGAATTCGTTTTAAATTATGCCCAAAATCAAGTGTGGCATAGGTCGAAACTGGTAAAATATTGGTAGGGATCCAATATATTGGAACAAAATGGCGTTCAATAAATATTTTTCAAAAGACAGTATATATGTGTTCCTAAATAACTATGTACTGAACTAAATTGTTTTTTTTTAAAGCAATATTTCCGTCCGGTAATCCTTCGAATACTACAGTTAGTGTTCTTAGAGCAACGTATTTTTCGAAGAATACGTCATTTCAGAAATTTCAAATTAGAATACCCTATTGTGTATGGGATATAGAATTAATTGGTTGTATAAATTATTTTACACCCCTTATCATGATTAAGCTATTTTTCAGATCAATTCTACAATAAAATACCCAAGTGAAAGTATACGTTCTGTTGTGCAGGGAGTGGCAAAACTACGAATAATTAATATATAGTTCCAAATTGAAAAATAACTTTGATAATATTATAATCAGCATAATACTGACAATGTAACGTACAAGGTTCCTATAAAGTTATATTAAGCTGAAAACTACAATAGAGGCGGCAATACTTCCGTGAGTACATATATAATAGTAATTGTTCTCATGATAATCACATGTATTCAGGCCATATGATTAATAAGTGGTATTGCAATGGATTCCTTTCAGTACAGTAAGGGGTCAAGGTACTTAAAGTTCATCTTTTTGTTTTCATTGCTACATGTGAGATATTGTAAAACTGCGACTAAATGTCTTTGATTTATGCACTTTTTTTATATTAATATCCCCATTATCAAATTTTTAAAATTTGATCATTACCTTTCGTACTTTCTCAGGCTGTAAATGTATACCTAAAAGGCCAGTTCTAAAATATTACACAGTAGAGAAGTTAACTAAGTTAATTAACGCAAAGATCTTCAACCTTTTTTAGTGCAAGGGTCAAAAATCGATTTCACATCATCCGAATGGCCATAATGGTCCCCTTCACTTTACCACCATATCAATAAAATGAAAAACACAATTTCAAAGTGTAATAATCTTACTAATAATTGATTAAAAAGTTCAATCAGTCAATGCGATTTTTGACATTGTTTATTTTTGACAAGTGTGTCGATATTTGTTTTTATTTTTGTAGTTGCAACTTCCTTCTAGATGTGCGTCTGATCGCAAACATATGTGCTCCCAAACAGAGACATCATTTTATGGGCATGTTTTTGGATTTCAGGAAACGAGTTTTGATCAACATATTTTGATTCAAAATCAAGAAGACTCATGTCGAACTTGTCTTTCAGTTCCGAATGACGTTGCAAATCGATAAGCTCCATCTGACAATTTTCTGGCACGTATTCAACTGATACACTGAATGGTCGAGCAAAGAGATTGATGTAATTTTCATTAACTCTGAAGTCAGAAAACCTTAATTGGAACTCTTTTTGCAGTAAATCTAGTGCTGCGACATATTTATCTACATACGTGTACATCTGTACATTCGTAACTCTTCACTGTAGGAAAGTGCGTAAACTCTTTTTTCAACAACTGATTTTTCCGTAAATCTAGGTTAAACTCAAATGCCTTCACAGTGTCAAGCTTAGAGTAAGAATAAAAATAGAGTTCATTATTTACATATTTAGCCACTGCCAAGATTACCTCACGGTATAAGGACGATCGTACGACGATGCCAAGCCTAGCCAGGAACGCCAATCTTTATACCAATTTATATTACGGTGAATATGTTTAAACATGATGATACAAAGAATCGTAATGTGCTTTCAGTATTAGTTTCTAAGCAGTATAAAGAAATTACTTTTATTGTAAAATAGTAAAATACAAACTAAAATACCCAAACTCCAGGTATTAGACCATCCCACTGTGGTATTAGACAATCCCACTTTCTTTGACAAGGGATCCTTATAGTAAAAAAATATAATAGTCTACAGTAAAGATTGTTACAGGGTCACGTGACCGGCGTGGCTTAAAAACCAATAGCGGGTTGTGGAACTATAATAAATTTTAACATTAAAGAAATTATTTTGCTAAAAAATATTTTATTAGATACCAAGCTTTTCTTAGCGTCATTACTGCATGTGTTTTACTGTATTATTGCGTATTTGTCGATATGGTTCAAATATTCTAATTATATGTTGCTTTACTTCAAGAAGCAGCGTTCTAAAGGTGCGATGACATTAGAAGAACATTGATTTTTTAAATATTTAATAAATAAGTTTTACTTATTTTATCTTGGACATTGCGAGACTAGGAGCTTTAGTTGATCTATTGTTGAACTATGTGAGTTTGTAAAAAAATGGCCGTTAAAGTTTGGAATTTCCTTTTAATCACTAAGTAAACAGCAAGATTTCCTTTTTCAGGAGACTTATCTAATGGAAGATTCACTTATTTTGGGTCACGTGTATAATAGAACGTTTATTTCGTCGGGGGTCATGTGAGAATCCTCAGAAGCAAAATGATACAAGAAAGACTGTGAGGTGATTTTTTTGAGGATTACAATAGTTTTTCCTAGACTTAAAATAATTATAGAATATATCTATCCTATAGTGAAATAGTCAAAGGGCGTATCTCGCTCAAAAAAAACGTACTGCGATTTCGAAAATCACTAGATTTTGGATGAAATCTGGGGAAATAATAAACTTTCGGATGATTTCGCGCCTTTTTAATTTTCACTTTAGTTGGGCCAATTTTTTATATAAGTGTTGTCAGGTAGAGGAATTTAAATGGTGATTCTTTGGGGATTAAAAGTAAAAATGTGTTCGTAAACATGTTCTAAAATGGTTAGAATTTAAGATTTAGGATATTGAAAATTAAAAAAAATGTTTTATTTTTTAAATTTTAGCTATTAACATGGAAAAATAATATGACATTTGGCTATTCTATTCTTATGTTATAGCGTTCGCTTTTTTTTTACTTTCCTCGCAAGGGGAACGTATTCTAGTTACAAAAAAACATGTTTTCTCAGTTCCGTCGGTTAGTCTGTATGTCTGTCCGCGACAAAGCTCAAAAACTGCTTGACCTATTTACTTAAAGTTTTTGTTAAAAATTAAAGGTCTTATGATGATGACGTGGTAACATTTTGGTAAAAATCCAATATGGCTGAAGAATATACTGAAATGTTAAAAAAAATATTACTAAAAAACTGCTTATCCATTTTATCCAAATTTTGCAGAAAAATTATGTGTGACATGACCATCAACTGATAAGTTTTACTACAAAACCAAAATGGCGGCCTAATAAAATGTTATAAAAGTCAATGCAGAAAACTACTGCATCGATTATGTTCATGTTCATGATGTGCAGTCTTAAATACCCCTAAATGCCCAATTTCAATCAAATCTGCAAACATTTTGAAATTAGTCTGCAATGTTGGTGTCGCCATTTTTTATTCTCAAATATTGGCTAAAGTTTCATAACTTTTATTCTTAAATACTTCTAGATACTGATATTTCAGCCGAATCTGTACAAATGACAAAATTCGTTCGCTAAATTGGCGCCACCATTTTGATTTTTGTTGTGCATTCTTAAATAATCCCCACAAATCTTAAGATCAATCGTCCGACCTGTTAACATTGTCATTTTGGCACCGCTATTTTGAATTTTTAAGTGCTGACACTCGTAAATTTTCCTAGGCACCAGTTTTCAGTTTGATCTACACAAGTAACAAAATTCGTCGGCCATATTGGCGCCGCCATTTTGGAATTTTAAACGTTGACTAAAAAAATTCGAATTTTTTATATCCGAAAGTGTATGCATGTCAAATTTGAAAATAGTCGGTAATGGAAGTGGTGAAAAATCCATTACAAGATTTGAACCAGACATATAAACATACAATCAGACGAGTAGGAAGCTAATAAAAGCGTGTTAAAAGCATTGATTATATTTTAAAACTCTAACAATAGTATTCACTAAATAGGTTTAAATTTTGACAAGCTCTAACTTGAGAGTTACAGGTTTAAAATGACATTTTTAACAACTGAACAAATAATTTTTCTAAATGTCACAATTTCAAAATGACAGTGACATAAGGCAAACATAACTAAAAACTAAAGTTTAATAATACATAAATAACTAATTTCCTTTTAAAGTTACCTAACTTATTGGTTTGATTTTAATAGTGAAGTAGGGAACGATTATTTCTTTGATATTTGTAAAAATACCTATTTACCTCATTAAGGAATAGGTAAGAATCCTTCTTTTTGTCAACGATAATGAAGCATGGCCCATTTTTTCATTTTCGTTCATGAAATATTTTAACAGGTCGTCATTTTGTGGAAAATTAAATAAAATTAAAGTTAATCGAGTAAGGGGATTTTTTAGTTATACCGAAACAGACCGACCGACAATAATGGAAAAACATGAAGATCTGTAAAAACCCGGAACGATGATTTTTTCACGATTAATGATATTTCCTTATGCGGGAAGTGAAAACTCGCGCAGCCACTGGCATTCGTCAACAAATGGCCACGGCTTGAACATGGGCCATCCCCACTTCTTATTTAATCGTAAACATTGGTCAATAGAATATGAAAAATAGGGGAACCATGTTGGCGCATACCCCTATCGTGATTTATGAATGTATTGAGATCTCTACTTTAATTCTCCCTCTAAGGTGTCAAGTAGGTCGTTGATGAGATTTTCTTTTTCTCGATTGGTGTTCAAGTCATTGAGGTGCAGCGTGATGTCCATGAGAAATCCAAAGTCGCGCAGCCACTTGGGGTGACTAAACTGAGGAACTGGTTTCCCTTTGGTTTCCATGAAGGAGGCGAGTTCCTTCTTGAGTTCAAAAACGCGTTTTTGCAATTTTCCTTGTTCAGCCAACGAACATCAGAAAAATATGTCACATCACCATACTCGGCATTAATTTCGTGTAAAAAATTTTGGAATTCTCTGTGGTGGAGGCCGCGTGATTTAATGAAGTTTACAGTTTTTACGACCACTTTCATCACCTTATTAATATTTGTGGATTTTGCACAAAGATTTTGTTGATGAACGATACAATACGAGACTGGACTAGTAGGTCCCTCTAGTAGTGATAATTTCTAGATTCATTAGAAAGATTCAATAGACATGCAATGCCATCTAGTTGCCTTGTGAGTAGTCGTGATCGCGAGTTCACAGAGTAAATCTCTTCTAGCTAGGTGGCGCTGGCTTCCTCGGAGTGTTATTCGCGGGCGCGGCTCCATACAATATTTTCTTCATTTTCTGGGAGCCGCAAGAAATTAGAAGGGGTTACCCCCCCCCTTACATACGTAAGAGCATACGTCACTGAATTACAGGGCACAAAGCCTTCAATTGCTGATGCAGATGAGAAATTTCTAACATCGCGTTTACGAGATTGTTTTGAACAATTCAATCATTTCGCGGGGAAAAGACAGAAACAGTTTTAGGTTGGATGATGGTCAATAAAACGCTCATAGAAAATCTATTGTTATAAGTAGTCTACTTTTCGACCTCTATACGGTCATCTTCAGGGCTCTGAAAGTTAAGAATTGTTATGAAATATTGGTTTTTTTATAATTTAAGGAGTAATGTGTTTTAGAAAATTTATGTTAGAAAAGATAATTAAATTTTTTTACGATTACATAATTTGTATATACGCTAAAAAGTTTAATTTTTCAAGAACAGCAGTTTAGTATTGTCCTATACTAAATGGTATCAACAACATACAAACACCCACCATCTAAATAATGTCCCACACATTATATATATTTTTATGTTTAACATGGATAATCATATTTATATGTAAGTAGGGTAATACCGAGTATAATGCCCGTTAGTCAACATTGATTTTAATCCAAATTTATTATATTCTTACGTAATTCTTATTGTATATTAACGTGTTGTGCCATGCACTTTATATGTTTTTGTTTTATATACTTAATGTGTTTTAATGTGTACCGTCAATTTTAAATGTAGTAATACACATGTAGTAAAACACACAATTTCTATTGAGTTCACAATAAATCAGTAAATATTTATTCACTATCAGCAATTTTTTTACATCCACTCTACAGAGGAAAGGTACTAAGAACAAACTCTAGATGTAGAAGGCTTTTTTATAGATAAACTAAGTGCTGATGGATTAAATGATCTTCATTAATACAACAATAATAGAAATATCGCTGGAAATATCTTTCAGAAACTCTTTGTTACAAGGATTTACTAATGTTCAGACATTCTGGGGTTTGGCTGAAAGACATTATTCAGACCTGGCCAAATTAGTAATTAATTTAAACTCAGTACCAGCCTCTTCAGCACAGATTGAAAGACTTTTTGCCAAGTGGTCCTTTATTCACCCCAAGATAAGGAATATGTTAAGTTCAGAAAACTCCAAAAAGTTCACTTTTGTATATTACCACCTAAAAATAGGGGATGAAAGTAAGAGTGATGAATATTAGTTTCCTTTTCAACTGACTAACCAAATCGAAATTAAGATATTTTAGAAATTATTAATTATTATTAAGAGTTTTTAGCATTCTCAGCGAAATGTAGTATTAGGTATTTTGACAAACAAAAATCTTTTTTGGCTTTTTCGCAACTGAATAAAAATATTTAACTTTAAATTAATTGAAGCAGATATTTAATTTAATTACATACCTCAACATGTAGACTAGTCTGTCTACGGAATATTTCGATACATAATATAAATAATATTATTTAAGCAAGCATAAGAAATTATATTATGTATCGAAATATTCCGTAGACAGACTAGTCTACATGTTGAGGTATGTAATTAAATTAAATATCTGCTTCAATTAATTTAAAGTTAAATATTTTTATTCAGTTGCGAAAAAGCCAAAAAAGATTTTTGTTTGTCAATCTAAACGCAACAAATAATCTGAACACATTTAAAAATTAGGTATTTTATTACCTTTTTTAGCTGTTCCGTTTTGTACTTTTATATTTTTAAACAACATACATACATTTTCATTTAAAATATATTTTCGACACTCGAATATGTCGAAAATGAATGACGTCAAAAAATAATTTACGACGCGCCAAAAATATAGTCAAATATGTCAAATTTTCGACGTACCCAACCCTGCTGTTACATAGCATCAAGCACGTGTGATCGAGTGCGATCAAGCGTCACCGACTGGTTTGAAATTGAAAAAGTTTTATTTTTTAGTAGACGTTCGATGATTGTCATTACAACCGTGAATTTTCGTCCATGGTTATGACAATCGTATTTGATAATGTATCAGTTGAACGTTCATTTCTGGCCTTAACATTTAAAATATCGTAAGGATGAATATGAATAAAAAAGCAAATCACACACCTTTTTTGTAACCTTTTCATTTTCGTAACTGTTTTCTTCATTATTTTTATATCTTTGCTTTGAAGTTTGAATGATAATGTCAAAATTGGCAAATATTAAAGGACTACTTGTACTCGGTGTAGTTTGCCTACTTAAAATAAAATATTTTTATTTTCCATTTTGACCGCATTACAACAGCATTGGAGTCGTCGTCAGCTCAATCCTAATTTACATGTGAAAATGCGTTAAAATCACTTAGCCTTTATAAACATCTATCTATTAAAAACTCTTCATTTTGGTTTTTTTTCTGGGCGAATCACCTTAGATTAATAGTTATAATCTAGAAAAAGGTACACGTAAATCCGCACCTTGTTGCTATGATACTCGCTATTACGAATACATTTATTTATATTATTAAAAACATAAATACACATTTCGTACACATACAGATAGGTCACAGTTAAAATTTTAAAATTCTTCAAAAATGTCTTTCAATTATTTTTTGCATCAAAAATACATCCTTTATTGAGGAATTAAAATGGTTTTCATATTCTGGAAAAGATATATCAAAGATCTAAACTAAAAAGTAGCAAAGAACAATGTGCTTTCCAGTTTAAATTTGTATCTAATTGAACTCCTAAAAACTTAATAGCATGTACTTGTTCTAAAGGTGCGTCATTGATCACAATATAAACTTTACAAAGATTTTTTGCCTGTTATGAGAACTCATTATGTGAGTCTTCGAAGAATTGAAATAAATTAAAAGCATTCATTTTTAGGCGACAGCACTTGGTTCCAGTGGCGGCTCGCGGGTGATACAGTAAGTAAAGTGCAAATGAAGCAAGAAAATATCGCAATAATTTCTTTACCAGAATTTTTTTTATATGTGGGTAGGGGTAGAATATTTATTACGACTTACCTAAATTTTGTATACTAAATCAATTCTCCTATCCTTCATAGCAGCAAATTTATTTATAACATCCTCATAAAATGGATGAGTTGCTCTAATCTCCTCTAGAATTCCTTTTGAATTGAAATATTGTCTAGAGAAGTAAGTCTTTCTTAAGATATTGTATTTCTTAAATAAGTTTTTATACGTTTGAGGCATAAAAAACTTCTTTCCACGATATTGTCAAAATAAGGGAAAACACTTTATATGCTTTGGTTAAAATTTCTTTATTTTCATTAATTTGTTTTACTTGATCTGGCCGCGATATATTCTGTTGTCATTGGCAAAAATAAGACCAAGCTCATTTTTAAGTCGTTGACTTTTTGAAAATATTTCCCCATATAACTGTAACAAATTTCCAAACGGGCCAGTCGGAAAATTTAAACTTTATTCGGAACATTTAGCAGAATCTGCCAAACATAAGAATGTAAGTTTTTCACAGTCTTGAAAGCTTAGTGTCATTTCCATTAAAATATGGTCCAATATTTCATAAAAAAGGGTTCTATACTTAGCCCTAATTTCTTCAGGTGAAAGCTTAGCAAGCTCACGTTTGTAATGACTTATTTCTGAAATAGAATTTGCTTTATCAAACATGGTTATAAAAAAAATGTTCATTTCTTTTTTACAGAGCGCCTTACGACAGCGTTTTATATTGAATATGCAAAAATGAATGTCCGTGATTGAGAAAATGTCATTAAACACTAATGCCAGAAACGTGAATTCAAAATCGTTCATCTCACCTAAAAATCCTTTCTCAAGCCGGATTGATTTTTCATAAGATTTGTCACAGTTTGTAATAAATTCAAAGACGTCTTTTAACTTATTCCAGTCTTGAACAATCACATTTACTAACTTCGAATTTGAAGACCAACGAGTTTCTGTAATTGTTGGTATACGCCTCGTACATGCAGATGTACGAGCATACGTTCGTTTGCCTGAGTGATGAAAAAATGAGGGAATACCACTAAGGCTTGCAAAAAAAATGCGACATTTAGAAATATTTTTAAACTTTGCTGCATCGCAAGATTAAGACGATGCGCAAGACAATGGACAAATACAGCCTGCGGTGCTTTTTCTTTTTTTTTTAAAGGCCATTTAGATGGCCAGACATCACACTTGCGCCATCGTCCATTGCCCTATTAATTTATGTTTATAGTCAAGTTGGTCCAAAATTTGATCCAATAGAGAATATAAAAATAAAATTATAAAATCCTAAGAATCTCTCGACTACTGAACCTTCTGAATTAACGTATCTTAAAATTATGGAGCACTGGGAGGTTTGCGTAATATCAGTAGTGTCATCCACTTGCACAGAAAAAAACTGTGTGTTTATTATTTCATTTTTTACATGATCATTTAAATAATCAGAAATGCATTCAATTATTTCGTTTTGAATAGTTTTCGAGTCACCAGTAAAAACATTTTTAATTTTTTCGTGATGATCTTTTAGTTCTTGGGAACTTCTCGATATTAATGAACCTAAAAGCTTTTTAAAATTCCCCCTATTTAAACTAAGACAAGACTATCTCTTGTTTTGCAAGGTACAAAACTGCGTCAATTACATTAGCATTTACTTTTTAAGTGTCAGCTATAGAGCTTTGATTTTTTATACATTTTTTTAGCATTAATTCGCATTTTCAATGCTCCGCCGAGTCTTCATGTTTATGTAAAGACCTTCATATATTTAACATACCTGCAAATCCTTCCTTATTCCAAACTGAATATTTATTGGAAACTAGTAAACAAGGCCAGCAAAACAATTTTTGTAATATTTGACTACTACATAACCATTTGTACGCCGAAAACCAGGATGTTGATTAAAACTCTGATCTTGTTCTTTCCATCGATTAAATGGAGTTTCCAATAAAATGCAAACCACATCCGTGATCGGATTCATCAATAATGTAAGTTAATAAACCCGACACCAAATAAAGTTGTAACAACACCATAAATAAATATAACACAAAACAGTATAGTAAACTGCAAAGGAACTAACCGGTTGCAGCGAAATCCGCGAAAATGAAAGTAAACAACCACCCCAAACTGAACGACACGTGGGTGTAGTGTACTGCGTTAGCAATTCACCGAGAGCGTTGTATGGCAATGTTGTAGGAAAATCGGTGCTATGTTGCACCTCCAGCAAAGTCGAAGCGGTTTACTCGCCACTGTTATACTTGTGATAATAAAGTTGGATTGAAAAAATTTTTAAAAAGACATGCCGCCAACGGTCAAGTAAAATATTTATTCCAGATGTACAGTTTATTTTGTGCCAAATAGGTGAATAAATGAATGTAAAAACTTAAATTTTAAGAGATATATAATAAATATAGTTAGATGTTTGCTTGTTTATTTTTCCTGGTGAAGTAGCACTTCACCTACTTCACCTGAATAGCCGCCACTGCTTGGTTCTACGCGATCGATCACGATCAATACGCAAAACACATATTTTTATGCATCGCTACGAGTAGTTGATAATATATCTCTGTTGCTCACAATGTCGTCATGGTTTACAAAATACAATTAAAAATTTATTTGACTTTGCAACTTTATCACTAGCAACAGATACCATCACCATGGACAATGAATTTTCAAAAACAAAATCTGATTTCTATATAAATGGACGTTATGTTACCAAGTCCCCATATGACTCTTAAGTTTTGACCAAACTTTGAAGTAAATCGGGTAAATAGTTTCCTTTTGGCTATGCCGCGAACTGTCAGACGGACAGACCGACGGAATTAAATACATTTGTTTTTTTTTTCATCTAGAAATTTACAAACGCGAAGACATGTAAAAACCCGGGAGGGTGACTTTTTCACGATTACAAACATTTTCATCTTATCACACTTAATTCTTGCATAACTGAAATCAATCTAATCTACAATACTTCCCTCTTAAGAGGGAAGTAAACATGACGACTCTCAAGCGATTTTTTCATATGTTCGGCAAATTTTCAACCGTCATATTTCCGAAACTATTGATTGCATCGAATTCTGCAATTTTTCTTTTTTTTTGTTATTACATAAAGAAAAGGAAAGTATTTAACAACTTTCTCGACTTTTGCACAGTTTTGGAGATATATTGCAAAAAAGTGAAAAAAACCCGTTTGAATTCTTCCGTGCATTTTTAGATTCTCTTAATTTACACCTAAATAAATCCATTAATCTATAAATATCCCTATTTCTAATTGTGTAATATTTAGGTTGATTTTTTTTTGTTTCTGACAATTGGCCTATAAATAGGTTGTCCAGGAATTAATTTGCCTTAAATAATTTTCGTATAAAACGTCGTTCTGTTTATTTTCTTATTACATAATTGTGAAAGTTTTGTTTTCGATATAAAAGTCTTTTTTACAACCAAAATGCATCCGCGATCCGTAGACCAAACGAAAATAATCAGTGGTCCTTATTTTTAGACTTCAGTCCAAAAATATAACCCAGCTGATCCTATAAGTACGCGTACACTTAAAATCGAAAAATACAAATATTTAGTTGGAATATTTGTTCCTAAATAAATGTATTTCAGGTTAAATTCAGTGTAAATTATGTAGTTTAGTTGTGTTAGTCAGGATTTCATCCCAAAATCGATAATTGACCAAACATATTAATAATTTAATATTATTATTATATGCCTAATAATTATAATCCTACTTTTCATATTACTGAAATTAATTAATATATAAGATACAAAAAGTACTTTAAATTATATATGTACTCCTTTGAGTATTTAAATAATAATGATAATAAATTAAATAATTTTTTTAATAACTGATGACTTGATTGTGCCATTTCCGCAACATAGCAGTTGAAGGTAAATACTGTGATAGTTGCTTAAGTATCAATTTTTTTGTTAGTGCTAGACATATAAGGAATATACATATTTCATTAACTTGGAAAAGTTAGTTGGAAGTTATGACAAGTAAGTAAGTAAGTAAACTCAGTAAAAGCTGTCAAAGTATTTAGAGCAGAGAGGAAAAATATGGACATAATAAAAGAAGCAAAAACCACATGACAAAAAATTTTCGAATTTTCTATATAATTTTACTTAAAGATAATCTTTATGTCCCTAATAAGCATACCAAATTGTAGGTCTTTGTATACAGGGTGTTTTTTAATTGATGGCTAAAAATGAAGGACATAATTTTTTGCCTTATTTCAGGACAAAAAATTCGTATAAACATAATGTGTCCACATGGCCTTCGTTTTTGAGATACAGGGTGTCAAAATTTTATTTTATTTTTAGTTTTTTTCATGGACATCGTGCATTTGTAAGATACATTATTCAATATATTTTACAAAAATCTACCGGGTGTTACTTTTTTCCAGGTCGCGACCCCTTTTAACCCCGACCCCCGCGAAATCTTTCCGTCACTGGCTGTTTTTATTTAGAAAATCAGATTTCTTAGTTTTTGACATATGGTTTTAAAATTAAACACCATGTATCTCAAAAAGTAAGGTCGTTCGAAAACATTTTGTTCTGAACTTTTAGTCCTAAAATACACCAAAAAATTACATCCTAAATTTTTAGCATTCAAAAAAAAAACGGAAAAAATAACATACTATTTTTTTATGATTTGCTAACTAAGTTTAAACGGTTCAAAATATTGGATTAAAGTAATAAACCAAGAAGATAGAAAAAAAAGAGGAATTCGATTTTCTACATAAAAACAGCCAGTGACGTCGCAGTACCTACAAATTTCGGGGGGCAAAAAGGGTCGCGACCTAGAAAAAACTAACACCCAGTAGATTTTTGTAAAATGTATTATAACCATTTCGTAGACATTGCTTACAGTATAGTGTATGTCAAATTTGTCAATTTATCTCTAGTAATGTACGAGGTCCATGAAAAAAAAAATAAAATTTTGACACCCTGTATCTCAAAAACGAAGGCCTTGCGGACACAAGTTTATATGAACTATTAGTTTTAAAATAAGGCAAAAATTACGTCCTTCGTTTCATGTTTAAATGAAAAAGCACTCCATATAATAGAATGGTAAAAAACTGCAATTCAATTTGAAAGTTGAATTTCTTGTAGTTTTTGGATAGACAGGCCAAATTGAATGTTTCATTTTTTAAAATTTAGGTTTTTTTTTATTCTGCTCAAGACGGCTTTAAAAAGTAATTTTTTACATAAGGGATTTTATTTAATTCCTAATTAAAATAATTTTTTATTTAAATAATGATTTTTATAATTATATGCAAAGAAAAAAGGATTATGCTCAAAACCAAAGCCAAATAGTCATAAAAGCTTATTTTTAAACAATTATTTTATTTTTAATTTAAATTAAATAATAATTATCATTTTTACTGAAAAACTATTATTAAAAAATGAAATAAAGTTTCAGGTATGAGAACGAATATATTCTGTTTAAAGCCTGGTGTCAAACTAAAAGCATCACAACTTTGAAATAACCCGTTTTTTTTGGCATATTTCGCCGAACTTTTCAAAACATGTAAGCTAAACACGCTTTGGACCAGGTCCAGTCACGGCGTATTTAAAAAAACAAAATGTTGGATTTAGACTAAGGAAGACGAAATTTTTTTTCAAGAGGAAATTTCTAAATTTATAAACGAAGCGCCTGACGAAATTTATCTCCATATTAAAGAAGCTATTATATTTGGTTTGGCGGGCGCATGTCGCCGAGAAGAACTAACAAAAATGTCATTGGATCATATTGAAGACACAGGAAATATTTTATTAATAAATATTCCAGACACAAAAAATTACCGTTCTAGAAGCTTTGTACTATCTGATGAAGCTGAAAGCGGAGAATATTTAAAATTGGTCAGAAAATATGCGATTTTGAGAAAGCCAGGGAGGAAAGGAAGCTTGCACAGTACAATGCATCAGAGTAAACACCTTTGAAAAAATGCCATCAAATATTGCAGGTTATCTGAAGCTCCCAAATCCTGAACTATATACAGGCCACAGTTTCCGACGTTCAGCCGCCACAATGCTTGCAAATTCCGGAGAAGGAATAACGAATATCAAACGCCTCGGAGGTTGGAAATCTTCAACCGTGGCAGAAGGTTATTTAGAAAGCATCCATATCCAATAAAGTATTGAACTTCAATACCACTCCTTCCACTAGTCACCAACTTTCACCACTGCAGTCTACCAAATCGACCTCTTCCAACCAAAAAGTTATCCACTCGGTGACGGTTACGACAATAAGTACTCGTGAAAGAGAACTGGAAAATCCAAACCCAACCTACAAGTCCCCGAGTTCCTTGGAAAAAAATCTAGCCTCTGCAATTAATTTACAAAATGTTACAAACTGCATGTTTACTATTCATGTTGTTAATAATAATTAATTTGTGATTATGTATTTGATATAAATAAACGATTATTTTTAACTTTTGGGTTTTTCCGCACGCTTGTAGAAAAAATAGTGTACCTTACACGTGCGTAAAGTGATTTTTCTGCACGCGACTGATGGCGCCAACTTCAATTGCGTGCGGAAAAGTGGTACTTTCCGCACTTGTTAGTCAAACTAATATATGTATATATATAAAAAGTTTGTGTTTAATGTCTTTTTATAAGAAATGTGGACCGTGCATGATAACATGATAACAAAAGTGATTGGAGCCTAATTTCTTTAAGATAGTTCAAAACATAAACAACGCCGCATGTCCTTGTACAAAGAAATGTCTTTGATATGATAAATATATACACTGCTCACAATTCTCATCTTTGATTATTTTACTATACTTTCATAAATTTATTGGAATCTGAATTTTCCGTTAAATGGTGATCCAATTTAGATGCTGTGACACTGGAAAATTTAACCCATTTTTATAAATTCCCGTGTAGCGAAATGCCGTAAGACATAAAAATTAAAAAATCTCGGAACCAGCCTCCACTGAATAAATCGTCATAAAATTAAGATTTGCTACTTTTTATTACAATAAACATTTGATTGCAAATTTAAAAACATATTTTAAAAAAATAGAATTATTTAATTTTCTACATATGAAAAGTTATTTGTATAGTTGTTAGGATAAAAAATACAGCGGCTGGAAATAACAAATTTATAATTTAAAAAAGTGTTAAATTTCCTTTACCTGGAACTTCCCTGATTATGAATCTTCCCTTTTATTGAGAATAGTGAAGTGTGACCAAAATGTTACCAGGTCATCTTTATAAGACCTTTAATTTACAAAAATTTGAAGTCATTCAAGTAAGTAGCTATGCCTCCAACTGACTCGAAGACAAACAGGCAGACCGACGGAATTGAGCAACATATTTTTTGAAATCTAGAAACGCTAAAACTTGAAGCTATATAAAACCTGCGAAGGAAGTTTTTCACGATTATAAACATTTTATTTGGCCGCCATTTTGATTTCGTTCCACAATTTTATCAGTTCATCTATGTATCACACTTAATTCTTGGGCAAAATTTGAAATCAATCTATTAGATAGTTTTAAATATTTTATTGTCTGCATTTTGTTTCGCTATCTTGGATTCATTCCAAAATTTTGCAAGTTGATTTCTACGTAATACTTGATTTTTGTGAAAGATTTCAGGTATATTTAATAGTTTTTAGTAACATTTTTTTAACATTCCATTAAGCTGCCATTTTGTTTCGCCATCTTGGATTCGTACCAAAATTTTACCAGGTGATTTCTGGGTAATACAAAATTTTAGGTAAATTGGATAGTAGATTATTAGTAATGTAATCATTTCATTCCCTTGTGTCTCTTCATTTTTGACCAAAATTAGAAGTCAATCGGATAAATAGTTTTTGAGGTAAGCCACGTACAGACAGACCGATGAAATTTAGAAAACATGTTTTTTGACATCTAAAGACCCTAAAACGCGAAGATCTGTAACAACCTGAGAGGGTTATTTTTTCATGATTACAATATTTCTCTTTTACGAGGGACGTAAAAATAATAATATGTTATGCAAGTCATTGAAAATCATTTACATTTCGTACCAAAGATGGTTAAGAAATAATAGGTTACATCTACATTCTTGATTAAAATAGCACAAGATTTTGAGTAAACATAAATATTTATTACTTAAAAATAATAAAAATACAATACTTCCATTTTACGAGGGAAAAAAAAATGTTCAACTTCGTCAGTTTAGATGGTAGATAAAGGATTTAAACAACTATTACCATCCTGGTGTGCATGTGCAAAAAATAATTTTAAATAAATTTTGTGGAGATGGTAGCTGTTAATTGTTTTTGGCCTCAGCATTCTGTATTCTTATTTTCCCCCATTCTTCCGGTAAAATGTCTCTTTCAGGCTATAACTGAATCTGCAGGTATACTGAGTGAGGTGAGGGGCGCTAAAGATAGCATTTTTGTTTTCACTGCTTTCAGCAGTGACTTTTATAAAAGAATGAGGGCGGAGAGGCCCCGCGAAATTCTGGGTGGCATCAAACATATTGATATTTCTCGGTTAATATAAGAGTAAATATTCAAAAATAAACAAAACCACTGGTCTGCCGAACCCTCCGAGATTTTTTCAGATCTTTACGTTTCAGGGTTGATACCGAAAAACACGTTTTCTCATTTTCGGTCTATCTGTCTGTTGGTCTGTTATGGCATAGCTAAAAAACTACTTACTCGATTGACTTCAAATTTTGATCAAAAATTAAGGGTCGTATGGGGATGCACTGGTAATATTTTAGTAGAAATCTAATATGGCAAAACAAAACGGCGGTCTAGTGACATGCTAAAAAAATTATTACTAAAAAAGTGCTTATCAAATTTAAGTCAAATTTGGCACAAAAATCAATCATTTGGTAAGAATCCAATTGGCCGGAACAAGATAGCGCTCTAGTGAAGCATAAAAAAAATATTACTAAAAAAACGAATTATCCTATTTACCTCAAAATTTTGCACAAAAATCAAGTGTTACATAGAAATGAAATGGTAACATTTTGGTTTGAATACAAGGCAGTAATATAAAATGGCGGCCTAATAAAATATTTAAAAGATCAGCCTGAAAAACTACTTATTAGTTTATTTTTACATTTTGTGCAAGCATTAAATGTGATATAGAGATAAACTGGTAAAGTTGTGATACGAATTCAAGATGGCGGAACAAAATGGTATCACACTTGTTTTTGTGTAAAATTTGAGGTCAATTAAATAAGCAGCTTTTTTTCAATGACTTTTTAAACATTTTATTAAGCCGCTATTTTGTTCCACTTTGTTGAATTTTTACCAAAATATTACGGTTCCATCCCCATATGAACTCTCATTTTTAACCAAAATTTGAATTTAATTGGGTATGTAGTTTTTTAGCTATCCCGCGAAGAGACGAAAATGTACAAACGTAAAGATCTGTAAAAACCTGGAATGGTGATGTTTTCACAATTAACAATATTTCCTTTTTACGCAAAAAGTAAAAAGTCACGCCACCACCACTGGCAGTCATCAAAATATTCGCCACATGCTTGAGTATTTATTGGTCATTTCCCTTCTATTTTAGTGCAAATATTGGTCGATAGGCTGTGAAAAGTAGGTGTGTTGTGTTGGAGGATGCTCCTACTTTTGTTTTTTTACTTTAAAGCTGGGTTTATACAGAAGTCAGAAAATCAGTTGCTGCCAAACCCAGTTATACAACAGTTTTTGCCAGCTATTCGATACTGCTATACCTATTGGATTAAATATTCTAACACAACTTTCATTTAAAAATACACACAACTCATCAAAATAAAAAATATTCTGAAATTGTCAACTGCCTTCTAACTTCTTACTAAAAAAAGGTCCTCACTTTCATACTTTCATATTTGAATGAACATTTACAAGGAGTGTGTTGATTCGGGTCGGTTAGCAGATGGGTTAATCGAGCTTTCATTGTTTGAAAAAAAAGCCCTCACATTCATAAATGACTATACAGGATGTTTCAAAAAATATATGCCAACGTTTAACAAGAGATTCTTCGTAAGAAAACAAGACGAAAATTTCATATGAACGTGTGTTCGCAGATGTCTGTTTTTCGAGATACAGGGTGTTAAAGTTTTAAAAAAAAATTTGATGCAACCAAACAACCTAGTAGGCTATATTTTGTCAGTATTCAACGGTTTTTATTTCTACCATGGGCGTAGATATGGATAACCATCCCTGACTCTCTGAATTGTACACCTCTCATTTTAAAAATTACTAGTTTCATCGTTTAGGGCAAGGAAAAAAATGTCTCTTAGTATTTTATGACAACAAAAAGTCGTTGTCGAGATTTTTCAAGAATAAAGTTTTTCAAGAAAAAAAGTTTAAATAAATAATATCCTCAAATGCCGTATTTTAAGATACAGGGTGTTAAGGTTAAAAAAATTATTTTTTTAAACTTCAACATCATCTATCTCAGAAATGGGAAATTTGCCGACAATATTTATTAAATGTTTTTCTTAAAATGATCCAAGGAATCACTTTTGTAGAGTTTTGAACAATTCTGACTACAACTAAAAAGAATTTGTTCTTTTTGTTGTAAATGTCTTGTGATATCACAAAATGCTAAGACGCATTTTTTTGTGTATTTTTACGTGCCCTAAACGATGTTTAGTAGTTTTTATTAAAAATCAGTGGCGTTCCATTTTCTATTAAGGAAGTCAGGGATGGTTACCCATACATACGCCCATGGTTGAAATAAAAACTGTTAAATACCGTCATATTAGCCTTCAAATACCTATGAGCTAGCTCTGTTTCGGAATTACTAAAAAAATCATAATTTTCTTAAAACTTTGACACTTGTATTTCGAAAACCAAACATCTGCGGCCTCATGTTCATATGAACTTTTCATCTTATTTTCTTTTAAATAATCTCCCCCCCCCCTTAAACACTGGAAATGTTTTTTGATGCACCCTGTATACAAGGGGTTTGTTGTTTCGGGTGAGTTCGCAGATCGTTTAATAGAGCTTTCGTTATCCGAACACCAGTTATTCAAAATACTGTTTCTCGGTTAACCGTGACTAATCTAAAACGGTCAACCGTAACTTTTGAAATCCCTAACTCAAACACATTTTTACATCTTGTATTAATTTCCTTTGTTTACATGCACGAACCAACTGTCAATTTTGCTAAGCTGCCGTTATTAAAAGTGGTCAAATTTTACCTTTTGCGGTTTTTAACTGTATCTTATTAACTGATAATTGTTTTGGGTATTGTATTTACAAGGGGGTTATCACAGGTCTTATAGTAGTTCTAATCCGCATTTCTTTATCTCTAGTAGTAGGTCATAATGGTGTTTATCTTTTAAATACATAATTTGACATTAGTCAATCCATCTATACATGTAGCGCCTGTTCGTTAGCTACACATTTACTTTCTCGCATTTATCTAAATCTTTTTTTTATAGATTTCGTGTATTTATTAGTAATAATTTAATTTCCGTTTTGAATTTAGTCATAGCCATACCAACTCAGATAATATAAATGATTGTTTTGAATCATCAATCGGGAGTCCGTATTAGCACATCAATTTTAGTTTGGTTTTGTTTTCAGTATGCAGCTTACTCTATTGAATTTGTGGAGGTAGGTTCATACACACATACATACATATATATACGGTTTTACTACAGTGATCATTGTTTTATATCAGTTATTGTTAATCAAAGGATACTATTAGTTTAACAACAAATTATACTATAGTGACAGACAAAATTGTTGAAGTTAACAAGAATCTTTATCAAATATTGTTAACGTCTCACTTGTTACTTAAAAAATGAGATCGTAACAATGTCGTTACAAGAAGAATATTTAAAATGGCAAACTTTATTAAATAAATATACACGTTAGAGATATTATGATTGATCCATATTTTTTATAATTCTCAATAGAGGAGGATACAATTTTCAACAAGCTCAAAGTACTATGCTACTACTAAATAAAATAATTATATTTTTAGCTTAAGTATAAAATATCTGTCTTAGATAACTTATAATAAGAACAGCCAAATATGGCAATCTGCTCTCAAACTCTGGTAATTTTTTACCATCGCCGATTTTGATGATTTTAGCACACTGGTAAATTTTGGGGTGCTGCTGACCGTATCTCAAGTACCATATCCAAACTTCATAACTTTTCATCAGATGTTTAATTTTTTATAGTAAATTTGTAATTGAATAATAAATAGTTGTAAAGAGATCTATCGTCAAGGATTTTAAGATCGCGAAAGTTTTTAAGGTCCTTTCGGAGAAAGATGTTTTATGTCATACGACTATTGGTATCTCCAAAACGGTAAACACTACAAATTCGATTAAATTAGAGGAAATATGCCATTTTTAGAGATTTTTCAGAATCCATTTTGGCACAATATACTTTGTTTAGAATATACAAGGTATGTTCTAAAAAACCTCAAAAATTAAAATCTTTATTGACCTGAATAGTATTAAAGTTAGAGAAAAACTGTTTAAACCAAATTTGTATAACTATTTTTTTTTCTACAAGTTAGTGTATTCAGACTTAAAATCTGACGTTTTTTCTTTGAGAACTCATCACCTTTATTTTTTTAAATACGGTCCTGGATTTTTTATTTCAATATCTTGAAGAAATTTTTAACCTCGATGCATCAAAGTATCACAAGAACATATTTAACGACGTTTCGTCAATTTATATCAATTTTTTTTTCTAGTACGGACCTGGATTTTCTCTAAAATATGGTTCTTTCTTCGTAAATGATTTTTGTATTAAAACAGGCTAAATAATAAAGGTTGACTACAAATATTAAAATATGTTTAATATTATACTGTCAAAGAAATTAATAAATATTTATAGCTTGCAGTTAATAAAGCTAACTACAAAAATTCGTCGCTCGCGACAAAGGATGGGCGACATTAGATTTTACTTATCGATAGGCGATAGTACATCACCTTTCGATATATTTTACTTATCGATATGTCGTTAGTTATCGACCTATGGATAGGTGTCCTTACCGATCGATAGGTATTGCTACCCATGAATATATTTGCGTCAGAATTATTAAAGAGCAAGAAAAAGGTGTCTTCGATGCATAATTTGCTTTTAAATATGTATTTCGTTTATACGTAACTATCGATGTTCTCGGCTACCTATTGAGATCATCAGTTACCTATCGAGATCATCAGTTACCTATCGATATCATCGGATAACTATCGACATTATCGCTCACCTATCGTCACAGGTCGATAACTATCGATATATCGTTATTTTTTAATTTTCCCTTAGTCGATATGTCGCGGACCTATCGATAACTATAGATAAAAGGCCCATCTCTACTCACGAAGTGTTGTAAAGGAAAATGGAGGTGTCTTTATTTTCGAAAGCGGTTAGGTCACGGCGGTTCCACTTATTAACCAAAAGACAGTTACTGTCAGTTCTATAACGATGAGCGGGAGAGCACATTGCCCCGGCATGGGGTTCGGGGCCTTTGAGTTTGACTTGTTTTTTTTAGTCATCAGTTATTTAATAGCAATGCCCTTGCTCACTCACTCTTTTTCAGCGAACTAGGAGTGAACATTTTGGCCCCCCCCCATTTATTATCTCCCTAGATTTAGCTCGATGCGTTTTTTTTTATTTCCTAATATCAAGAAGAAGCTGCGTGGTAAACATTTTGGCAGCGATAATGAGACACTTGCTGCATATAAAGAAAACGCTTATCAAAAACGAAAATTTAAAAACTTTACTGATAGCTGATAATGTAATAATACCTAAATCTACGATAATTTTCGAACTTGATATATTCAGTGTTATATACTCATTATTCATATAACATATACAGTTTCACTTGAACTGAAAGTGCCGCGCCGTTGGGATATTTAATTTTTACTTCCCTCGTAAAAGGGAAATATTGTAATCGTGAAAAAATCACTCTCCGAGATTTTTTCAGATCTTTACGTGTCAGGGTCCCTAGGTGACGAAAAACATGTTTTCTCGATTCCGTCGGTCTATCTGTCTGTCTGGCTGTCTGACTGTCGGTCTGTCTATCTGTCTGTTCGAGGTATAGCTAAAAAACTACCTGTTAATATTTTCGTAAAAATCCAATATGACAAATCAAATTGGCGGTCTAGTGAAATGTTAAAAAAATTATTACTAAAAATTTTGCACAAAAATCAAGTGTTACATAAGAATGTAATGTATTAGTAACAGTTTGGTATGAATATACGATAGCAAAAGAAAATGGCGGCCTAATAAAATATTTAAAAAATCAGCTTATTAGATTAATTTCAAATTTTGTGCAAGTGTTAAGTGTGATATAGAGATAAACTGGTAAAATTGTGTTGCGAATTCAACATAGCGGAACAAAATGGCGGCCAAATAAAATGTTTAAGAAATCAACGTAAATAAAATATATATAATAAAATAAAATCTCATTCAAATGACTTTAAAATTTAGAAAAAATTAAATATTCCCAAACATCCAATATGTTGGAACAAAATGGCGTCCCATAAAAATGTTTAAAAAGACAGTACATATGTGATCCTAAATTACTATATACTGAACTAAATTGGGTCACACTTTCGGGTACAGGAAATTTACCGATTTTGTTAAAACACATTAGTTGAATCTCTGATAATTTTAGCGTTAATTAATAATTTTTCTAATAATAGCCTATTTAGGTTCTGGCAACACTGTTTTCAACGCAGCTATTAATGCTGGAAGAAGTAGGAGTTAGGAAATATTTCTGAGGATAGCATTGTCAAAAAGCTGTCTATTGAAGGATTTCTTTATCATAATTTTCTTTTAAAAATAAAAGTGATCCACAGTTTTTATTGAACTAGGAAATAGACCTTGACCTGAGTACTAAAACGATCATTGAATGAAACTTTGATCTCGTTAGAAGTTGATTTAATTTTTTTTTTACATTGAGAAGAAAGCATGTATTGATTACAGATTCAATACATTTCAAAAGAAGGATGGTCAGAAGTTTTTGATAACTGATTTGTATCGAGTGCACTAGAGCATCACTTTTACGGATAAGTATATTGAAACAATTTAATAAATTTGTTTGTTTAGAAATTTTCAGCAGTCCCTTGCATACAAAGTACTCTTAAAAACACAATTTTTAGTTGAAAGTAGAAACAAAATGATTTAATTATTTACCAAAACAAAAATACGTATAGCCTAACAATTAAACCAAGAGTACCTTTCATTTCTAAAAAACCTCAAACTTTTATAATTTATTATATCACGATTTTTCCCTCTGCCTTTCCTATTCGGGACGCCCCTGTAGTATGTTGTTTTTGAGTTCAGGGTTCGACTTATTGCATCAAAGGTACTAAAATAACCAAATTTCATAAATGCTTCGGAAAAACTATTTTGTTTCGAAAATATTTAAGAAAAACCATCTTCAGATGGGCTCATTCTCGGGGCTGTAGCCTCCTAATAAAGCAATTTTCGATATATTTTTACATGACATTTTAGTATTTTTTTAACACCCTGTATACTTATTTAAACTATATTGAGGCGATGTAATTATCAACTAAGAGTTTTTGTGCTGGAAGAAAAAATGTTTCTTACGATAACATTCTCAAAATTAATAATAACTTCTGACTGATGTGCAAATAATTTTAAAATCATTGTCAGGAGCTATCTATTGAAGGATTTCTTTATCATAATTTTCTTTTGTAATAAAATTGATCCACAATTTTTATTGAACTGGAAAATAGACCTCGAGATTGTAGTTTAATGACTTAAGATCATTGAACGAAACTTGATCTCGTTAGAAAGAGTTGATTTTTCTATATTGAGAAATAGATGGCATGTATTTATCGTAGTTTTTGAGTAAAAAAAATGTTGAAAGACAACACTCTAAAGTTCCCCTAGTAATGGATTATTGCCCTTTGTTTTTGAAATTTACGTAAATAAACTGAGGGCCAGACGAAACCGATCAACCAAGTTTTGACGAACATTTTAAATTGTGTTAATTCGGAGGTTTTCTTATTAATAGTATTACTTCCGAAAATCGAAAACAATAATTTTAAAATATTCCTGGTTTCACTAAAATGATTAGGGCACTAAGGGCAAAGGGGGTTTGGCCCTTTTTTGATATCTCAGTCATTTTCAAAAATATAAGTATTTTTTGAATATTTGTTAATTTTTTTTTAGTACCTATCTCCAATTTACCCAAAAACATTCGAATATCAGAGTTTTTCAACATTACTCATTTCAACTAACCTCTCTCATTAGCTGGCCGTTTAAATATAGTATACAGGGTGTGTGCCAGATTAGTGAGTTTAAGTTGATATCGATATCTGGCAATTCAGTCTCTCGTGCTAACGGTTAATTGGGTGTGATTTCTGTAGATATGTTTATTATAACGGAAAAGAGAGAAAAGATTCTTTTGATTGGGTCCGTTAGTAATAAAATTACGAGAGTTGATAAAAAAAATTAAATTTGTTTAAAATGCTAGGTTCATCACATCAATTTATTTCAACTCGATTTGTTCACTGTATTTCTTGCTTAATTAGCATCATTTTAGCAACGCACCCACTTAGTGGCACGAGAATACTACTGATACATACAGTGTGGTCCAATAACAAATAGATCAATATAGCTACGCAATAGATCGAACAAAACAGGACAACGTTTAGGCTTTGAAAAGTCTGCATCCGTTCGGGAAATTAACGAGCAATGTTGCCAAGTGTGTTGAGGGAGCCAGAGCGGCGGACGAGAGTAGCGACCGCACACTTTTGCCAAAAATAGTTTACGGGCTATCCCCCGATGTATATATTTTTTAATGGCGGCCTATATTAACCTTTATTAACTTCTGAAAACGGCAACGATTCGGACAACAAAAAAAGGTTTAGTTATTCGCTACAAAAATAACTATTTTGCTATTTATATTCTTTCCGCCAAATTTTGTTGATTATGAAATACCCGCTTGTCTGTATGGCGATGTGTTTAGTAAGAAGAAATTATTTGGCGTCTTTTTGATTGCCTAATTTAAAAAAGCGACAATTACTTTTTGACTTATTTCAAAAATGTACAGGGTGAGTCATTATATTTTGAAACCTACCTACAGGGTTTATTAACGAAGATAGAGAAAAAGTGCAAATTAAAAGCTTTAAGGTTTATTTTAAACCGCCAGAATCCGTTATGAAAAAACGAATATATAACGAACATCTTGTATTTTTATAATTTTTATGAATGTTCTTTTTTTCCTGATTTCAGAAATATATAGTTTGACTACTTTGGCGTAACCCATTTTTCAATTATTTTGGATTTACTGTAAAAAGTTTTGCATTATAATATTACCTTAAATTTATATGGCAAGTAAGGTTGGAGTTAAACTAAAATAATTAATAAACGTTTTGCGCCAATATAATCAAATTAAATATTTTTGAAATCAGCCTTTAAACCTATTAACTGTATAAGTTAATAGGTTTAAAACTGCTTTTTGGTTAAAGTAATATTTAGCGTTGTTTCTTTGATTTAGTTATTCAGATTTTTGTAAGAATAAGTTTGTTTTCTATTAAGACATATGCTTACTCCTAGAAACTTTATTTCAAGCTAACCTGTATCAAATTTCAACCTCAAAGATTAACCTCCAAATTCAATATTCCTCATCCGAGGGTTACCGCACGAAAAATATAGTTTCGGCGAGCATTGATGTCTTCGGACCGATTTAAGGCGTCCGATTTAAATGAGTTTTCTATTGCGTAGCTATAATGGATCTTTGGTGCAAGTAAATAGCTCTGTAATAACAACTAAAAAAAACATGTTTTATCTAAAACTTGTAGGGACTGCCGAAAGCTGCAAACTAAATTTATTTTTGAGTATACGAGTTACAAGCCATACTTAGTACTTTTAATATAGAAGACCATGTAATAATATGTGTGTGTGTGTGTTCTATACCATCTTTTTGATCATTCACTCATTATTGTTGTTAGGGTCTATACAGGGTATTTCAAGATTTATGGTCACTTTTCTAAAAAATCAGAGATACATTTGACGCCCTGCATCTTTTTAATACGGGCGTACAGTATCAGTTTATCACGGCAGATTAGTTGCCAATGTGTTCTTCTTTTAAAATGGAAGGCTTTCCCTTAAGTTATTTTCTAACAGAATACAGGGTAAGTCGAAACTCTGGGTTCAAGTTTTCTCGATAAATTAAAAGAACACCCTGTATAATGTATTCAATTTCGATACGTCCATTAATGCTCTTTTAGTATTGTAAAACACTCGCTATATATAAATCCAGTATTTACTGAGATTTTGGTGATTTTGTAAGCAATAATACATGAAGTTAAAATCAAAGTTGTCATGGAAACAAATAATTTCATACCTGCAAAAATAATGATATTTACTTTTTACGTTACAGACTACAATTAATTTGACAAAAATCTTGGATGAGATATATAATCTTGGAAACCGCACAAAAAATATTGGGTGAATTGATT
This sequence comes from Kuschelorhynchus macadamiae, assembly GCA_030620095.1. NCBI lineage: Eukaryota > Metazoa > Arthropoda > Insecta > Coleoptera > Curculionidae > Kuschelorhynchus > Kuschelorhynchus macadamiae. The sequence continues at coordinate 1,698,195 of JAUTXW010004204.1, read as the reverse complement.
AAAAGAGATTATAAAACACCATGTAATAATATACATTTAAAAATTAGTAAGTTAGGTTTGTAATAAACCTATTCGCAAGCCTCTATACTCAAAAGCAATTTTAATTTGTAGTTTTGAGCAGTCTACCACTTTTCGATAAATTTTGTATGTACAGCAGCTGTATAATTTTTGTGCCACTATGTGAGATATGTCCATTGCTGAAATGAAGCTAATTACGCAAGAAATATTATGAACCAATGAAGTTTAAATAAATTGAAACTTGATGTTTTGATGAACCTAGCATTTTAAATAAATTTAAATTCTTTCTTTTTTATCAACCCCCGTAAATTTATTACTGATGGACCTAGTCAAAATAATTCAAAACCGTTTCGTCATAATAAACACATCTATAGAAAGACACCCAAAACTTAAAAAAAACATAATTAGTTTTTTGTGGCAGACCTGCTGAATTGCCAGATATCGATATTAAATTCACTAATCTGGCACACCCTCTGTATACTATTTTTAAACGGCTGGCTAATGAGAGAGTAAAAATATGTCAGTTCAAATGAATACTGTTGAAAAATTCTGACAGTAGAATGTTTTTGGGTAAGTTGGAGATAGGTACTACAAACTTTAAAAAAATAAATATATTTTCGAAAATAACTGAGATACCAAGAAACTATAAAAATTGTTTTTTCTTAGAAGTCCCCTAATCGTTTTAGTAAAACCAGGAACATCTTAAAATTATTATTTTTGATTTTCGGAAGCAATAATTTTTGCGGAATTGCAAAGGTCTTATTTAACGCCCTGTATATAGCAGTTTCCTTAAAAAAAACAACCGAATTTCAAGAAAATTCTGTTGTTTTTGTCTGTTTCAGAAATGGGGAATTCCGTCCAGTTTGGTTGAATTTCGGGGTCGGCCATAGGCGTAGGTAAACTTTGTTTATAGAAATAATAATAAAGATCCTTTTAAATCCCTGTCCTTTTGCCCTATACTTTTGCATAAGTAATGAGGTTTTATTACTTACTCTATGGGTTACATTTATTACTCAATGCATACATCATAGGCTAGTACTTAATGGAGGCAGATAATAAAACACAGATTATAAATAGTTCTTAATTGTACTTTAAACGTTTTTATTTTAAATGTACACGATTTTATTTTAAATGTACACGATTGCATAAAACACGATTACCCTAGTTTTACTGTACAAGAAATTGTTCAACGATGTTCCCGAATGACTGGAATTGGAAAGTCAACCGTTTTCAAATTATTGCGGGAGAGAAAGGAGATCAAGTGAAACCTCCCAAGAAGATTCCAGGAAGACCAGGAAAAAGTCCTTGATAAAGACACCAAATGTGCAATTCGAAGAAAAGTTCACTTTTTTTATTTTAAAAAAGAAATACTCACTCGAGATAAAATTTTGATGGAGCTTGGCCAATATGACAGCATTCCTTTGATAACTAGAAAACTCTTATGGACAACTTTAAAAAATATGGATTTTGCCTGGGAAAAGCATAACCGAAAATCACTTTTACTGGAAAGCGATGAAATTGTTTGCTGGCGACAAAAATACTTGAGAAGTATCAAGCAGTTCCGCAGGGAGCAAAAGAAAAATTTTTTATCATGATGAGACGTGAAAGTTATATAGTACAAAAAATGTGGCAAGACAAAAATATAACCAGTGTCAACGGGTATTAAAGCCGCCTTCGGAAAAAGAGAACTAATAATTGCACACATTGGAAGTGAAGAGGGATTTTTAAAATAAGGTTTGCTAACTTTTCAGTTACGCCGGACAAGAGATTACCATGAGGACGGAGGTTTTCGAATACTATTTGGGTGAAATGATAAAATATCTTCCGGCTGATTCGGTAGAGATTATGGATAACGCAAAACGCATTCACGGCGCATTGGAGAATGCAAGAAATTATCGTCGGGCTAACTACCAAAAATATTGAGTGTGAACCCATTTTGATAAAGAGATCACACACAAAAATCGTTTTATAAAATATGCCGTGAGAGATATAGCAGAAAAATATAATGAAACTGTGCTGCGCTTACCGTCATATCATTACTATATCCCCTATAGAACTTATATGGGCGCAAGTGATGGATTTGTAGGAGGAAAAAACACGACATTTAAAGTGATGACAGTTCCTCAGATGACGAAGAATATAACCTTATATAACTTAATTGTTGTGTAATAATATATAATAATAGTTATTTTATATATATGTATATATATATATATATATATATATGTATATTTATTTTATGTAGATATTATATATAATTTTTATTTTTAAAAATAATATTTGGTTAAATTTAAATTATTTTTATAAGTATACAACCACACGCCTTTTGCGTACAATTTTTAGAGTTTATGAACGGATAGCAATGGGCAAAACTTTACAAGATCTGGTTCTAATTTCATAATAAAATTATATATTTGTATTACACATTCCCTTTTCTTTTTATATATTCTAAAACTCATTACATAAATTTTCCAGTAACCTCCTGACTTATTGTGTACAGAAATACCCTTTTATCCGAAGATCAATTTGAATAGGCAGTATAGTACACTTGAATCCCTCATATGCATATGTCCTTACATTCGCACAACCTCAATGTATTGATTTACTCAGTTTACTTATTTTCTTTAATAATAACATGTTAGTCCAGAGTAAATAAACGTGGCACCTTTCATTTACCACATTTACTACTGCTGTTATAAAAGGGGTCTAAAGTAATGGCACTTTATAATTTAAAACCACTTGGAAGTTGGAAGACAGCAGAGAGCACCAAGGCTAACGCCTGTTGCCAAATATCCTTTGTTATTAAATAGTTGTCCATATCTTGTCTCCTAATATAACTTTGATTAATGCCTCTATGCTATTATGTTATTATTCGCTGATATGTACTTAATGTATACTCTCAGACACACAAACATCACACTCGCCATACATACTCCCTCACACATTCATACCTTTTGCACGAGGCTTCTAGCATACATTTTGTACGCAAATGACTTAAAATTTATATTATTTTTTATTTTAAACTACCTACCATCTGATTTTGACCGCCTGACCCAAGTTTACAGTCTTGAATGAAACACAAACAGGTGGCTGCTAAAACCTTACACCCTCTCGTAAAAGAAAGTGAACTAAACAGATGTCCGGAATACCGTTAGATTTTTCTGAAGAGCAAGTGACTTTGTTCTGATGCAACCAGATGTTTAAAGGGCCGTCCGCGTAGCTCTTAGAGTGTCAACAAATTAAATATCGTGGCAAATGTCCCCCTTTATTTAAATTCTCACCTGTGCATTTTTGTTTACCGGTTTTCTTTTTCCCGAAACTTTGTGTTTTTGATCTAGTACCCATTTTTAAGTTTCTATTATTTTTTCAGAATGATTTGAATCGTCTGTGGCGGAATTAGATGTTCACCGTTTCCCCTAACCTATAAAAGAAAATATAGAGAATCTATACCCACAAAGCATGCTCTAATGCTCAAGCTTTTTAAAACTTTTAAAACAGTTTATATTCTTTAATTTTTTTTATAATCGCAAAACGCAAATTTTGTCTTAGGTTTCTTTGACATTATCCCAACTTACAAGTGAAATCTTGTACCAAAGGGCACCGGACACTACAGAGTACAATGAAGTCGAGCCGGACGATGTCAGCTTTTTTATAGCTGTCACGTGCCGTAGCAGCGACTTCTCTGAAGTGACATGAGGTTGTGCAGGGACACTGTCAGCTTTCTGTAGCTGTCCCGTGCCGTACCACAGACCTCTCTGCGTCAACACCTATACAATATCACACTAAAAGTGTGTTGGATAAGACAAATCATTGGACTACCTTTCACTGTATCTAAACTACCGGGCACCGTTCTTATCGGCGTCACAGGATTAAGATACACTGACCATACCCAATAATTCGACAATTAAAACAATTTCCTGCAAAGTAACGTACAGTCGGGCACCGCTATAAAAGATCTCGTCGTCATCAGCACTGTAATATCACCCCCAGGAATTTAGTTTAGCCCCGTTATTTTACTTTATTATCTTTCCTCTTCAAAATCTATGAACAAATTGGCAGCGTAACAACCTTTACCTTTAAAAGAAAATATAGAGAATCCAAGTTAGAAGTTCTGAATCCTTTTGTAGGCTAATCCCACTTTGCATCCTTTCATCGTGGTGCAACTGTCACCCTTATTTCCAAGGTCACGTAATCGTGGGAATAGAATTTAAAGAATTCTACCTACTCTGTCCTCTTTTGAGACATTTATGCGTTCTTGTATCCATTTTAAACTTTATAGACAGCGAGTTTTATACACGAACATTATTAAGTGAATTTGTTTACTTCAAATCTATGTCCATATTATAACACACAGTAATTAGCGTATTATATTTCTAATTAATAAAACTTTTAAATATTTTTAATACTAAAAACATGAAAATTTACAATCAAATATCGACCCCAGATCGATTTAATTTCAATATAATTACGAATTATTTATCTAAAAGTAAGGCCTTAATCGATAGCTTTAACCTGTTCGAGTAACTCTAAAACACGTGTACTTAAGAATAAGATATTTTACCAATTACCATTAATAGCATCGAAAAAATATACCATGTTCATTACTGAGTTTAAAAAGGTGCGCTAACCGTTTTATTACTTTCTTTATGTTAACAAACTAACATATATCCTGATCTGCTATTTATTTCGTAACACTCTCCTCAATAATATAATAAGACTTAAGACTTTCGGACCATGACTATTCTCAGGCTGCATATTTTATCAATGATTCATTCTTGCCGGCTTCTACTAATAATCGTTTTGATTAGTAAGTTGACGTGAATGGCTTTTATGTGTCATTCTATTAGTCTTTAGTATTTGTTAGATTAACACGGAGGAACCACGAAAACGAAACAAAGACCTGAATTGGATTTAAATGTTATCATCTGCTGCCATTAGATGTGGCGGTATAGATATAATATAATTCAATAACGCAATCTCTTGTTTGTGTTATTGTCTGTTAAACATCCTAATAATTACCTCCAGTGGCCGCTAGTTGTCATAACTGCAATCGTTTGTATAAGTGAAAAAGCCTGTAATTCAGCCTGGCTTTCTGTTATTCAAGAACACCCTCCCCGCTTTGACCTTCCAATGATGTTTTTGTTGTCTATCAAAATAATTTCTTGCAACCGCATATGAATGTATGAGAATATTTATGTTGCATACCGAGTTGCATACTAAACGTTTTTGCTTGTTAATTACTTATATTAATCATACAAAAAATGCATTTCAGCATGTGTCTCTGGCTTTGTTGATTTCAAGTCTGACAAATAGAAAATTCTAAGCTATGCAGAGTAGAAATTACTTAATAGCTAACACTGACCCACAGAAAGTGTGCTACCTACATATGGGTAAAATTGTATTGTTGATTTCTGAGAATATTTCGTTTTTATAAAAGGTCCTGTATAAACAAAAACCATTATTTGCTTTTCCAAATATCAGGTGAGACGTACTGGGTGCTTCAACAATAAGAACTTATTTGACGTAGCGAATGTTTTAATTATTTAATATTATACAATATTGCAATTAATAAAAAATGGCCTCTCTCTCTAATTTTGTGAGCAAATGTCACTGAAATAAAAATAGGGCTTGTTTTGCCTTGTATTTTTAAGTTATTTACTTTGGTTCTCTTATATCAAAAATTAAAATTTCTGAGAAATCAATAATAACTGTAATTACAGGCTTACTAAAAATAGCAGTAATTCGGATTCTATAAATAACGCAAATTTGACACAATAATAAAATGTTTTTGGTGACATATGAACTGGAATCAACTACAATAATCATATTTAAAATTACATAAGCAGAAAAAAGTTAAATACTGGGTAGGTTCATCAAAAATCAGTTCTCAGTATTGATACCGCGAGGCGAGACGTGTCGAGATTCAGGCTTATCTCGTCTCGTTTCGACTTTGGCCAATCTCGTCTCATCTCGATTTTACCAGTTGATTCCTACATAATACTTGATTTTTCTGCAAATTGGATAATTACTTTTAAGGTAATCACTTTTTTAACGTTTCATTAGGCCGCCATTTTGTTCCGGCATATTGAATTTTTACCAAAATATTACCAGGTCATCCCCATATGAGCCTTAATTTTTGATTAAAATTTGAAGTCAATCTGATGAGTATTTTTTAATGCCGCGAACTGTCATTAGTACCACACTTTTACTAGTTCATATCTATACTATAATAATTAGTTATATCACAAAATTTGAAATCAGTTCATGAAGAAGTTTTTTCAGGCTGAGTTTTTAAATATTTTATTAGACCGCCATTTTGTTCCGCGATCTTGGATTCATACCAACATTTTACCAGTTGATTTTTACATAATACATGATTTTTGTGCAAAATTTGAGATAAAATGGATAAGAACCTTCTTAGTAATAAGTTTTTTAACATTTCACTAGGCCGCCATTTTCTTTTGCCATATTGGATTTTTACCAAAATGTCCCTATGTGACCCTTAATTTTTGACCCAAATTTGAAGTCAATCGGATAAGTAGATTTTAGCTATGCCGCGAACAGACAGACCGACGGAATCGAGAAAACATGTTTTTCATCATCTTAAGACCCTGAAAGATCTGAAAAAATCTCGGAGTGTAATTTTTTTCACGATTACAATACTTCGCTTTTATGAGTAAAACAATAATGTATGACAAAACAATCCCAAAATCGGTCAATACTTGCAATGCAACATTTTAGTAAAGCAGTTCCGAAGAATTTTGTGACAGAAATGGAAAGAGGTATGAAACTATATCTATAAGCTGATGGTTTCTTTTATTAAACGGCGACACGAGACGAGAATCTCATTTCAACACCTTTTGTGCAAATTTGATCTCGTCTCGTGGCATCAGTAATAATCAAACGATCATATGTATAGATTGTTATAGTTGGTTCCAATATAAGATACCTTATAAAAAAACTCTTTTGGAAGTTTTTTTTTAACAAGGCGTTATGGTAAATTAATTTCCTGGTGAGTTATCTAATTCGTCGTAAGCTGGGGACGCCGGACGCATTTTGCATGCCAAAAATCTAAAAGTGTTTTGAAATGCACGGGGTACCAAAGAAATTTGGAGAACAGTAAAAACTAAAAACATATTTGACTGGGCCACGATTTTGTTATGCAATTCTAAGTGATTGTATTTGTCTAGTTCCAAGCAATGGATTTTTCACCTATTTGCACATGATCGATTAACTTCCAATTTGGCATACGTACACAGTTTGCATCACAATATAATTAGATATTTTCCTATATAAAAAAATATGTTTTTACAAACATACTTACTTCCTCGTTTATATTTGTACGTCAATGGTTTTCTCAAGTTGAGTTTTTTATACAAGAAAATATAATACATTTGACGTGTTTCGCCATTTTCTAAAAACATTATTAATTTCGGAATTAAAAAAATATTTTGGCTTTTAAAAAATTTTTACCCCCCTACAATCACTGTGGTCGAAAAAAGGAAGTTGTTTCGCCCCCTTAGAGCAAACACTAAATAAGGAAAAAATTGCTTTCAAATGAAAAAACTTACATTGTTTTACCCTTTTTCAAAGAACGCTAAACGTTGTGGAAAAAAAAACATATTTTCAAGGGACTCTTAATTGTCTCTAGGGCTACCCGATATATTTTGAAAAAAAATTATAAACAAAGAAATAGTAGTTAAAACTTAACGTCTTTCAAGGTTTTTAGGTATTAATACCTTTAAAAAATATATTTCCTCTTTTTAGGTATCGCTTCATATACTTAGTGCTACCCTGCTACTGTTAAAGTAGAAAATATGCATTTAATTAAAAAAATATATAAATTTGACGTGTTTTACCGTTTGTTAATAAAACTGGGGGCTGTTTAATCCTCCTAGTGCTACCCTGTTTAGTGGAAGTATGTCTTTGTATACAAAATGATAAAATAATTTTTTTAAGAAACCTTAATGCTTTTGACATAGAATTTTTACTTCCTTCGTATGAGGGAAGTATTGTAATCGTGAAAAAAATCGCCCTCCAAGATTTTTGCAGATCTTTACGTTTTAGGGTCCCTGGACTCTAAAAACGTGTTCTCCCATTTCAGTCAGTCTGTCGGTCCGTCGTCGGCCTGTCCGTCTATACGTCGGATAGCTCAAAAACTACGATTAACAAATTATAATTTTTTTAAGAAACCTTAATGCTTTTGACATACAATTTTTACTTCCTTCGTATGAGGGAAGAATTGTAATCGTGAAAAAAATCGCCCTCCGAGATTTGCAGATCTTTAGTTTTAGGGTCCCTGGTCTCTAAAAACGTGTTCTCCCATTTCACTCAGTCTGTCGTCGGTCCGTCGGCCTGTCCGTCTGTACGCCGCATAGCTCAAAAACTACGATTGGTCAAAAATGAAGGGTCGTAAGGGAATGAATTGGTTACATTTTGGTAAAAATCCAATATGGCGGAACAAAATGACGGCAACACAAAATGTAAAAAAAAAATATTAAGAAACTATTAATCGGATGGACGAAATTTGCGGAACAAAATCGCCACCTAGTGAAATATTTAACAAAAAAACTACTTTTCCAATAGGCTTAAAATTTTACACAAAAATCAAGTGTGAAAAAATCAAGTGCGAAACAAGGATAGACTGGTAAAATTTTATTGCGAATCCAATATAGCCAAACAAAAATGGCGGTCTAATACAAAGTATAACTTACGTTAAAATTCCGGGAATTTTAACGTAATTTTCGGGAATAAAAACCATCTTCTCATGAAGGAAAAATAATAAAGGACATAATTTACTTCATATAGAAAAAAATTGAAATAAATTACAGTTTATAGGATAAACTGTATTGTAAAGTTATTACCAAATATTTATATGCTTATACATATAGACTACGTTATATGTACATAGAACAATTCTATACGAGGGAAGTTGTGGGTAAAGGCAAATTTACCGATTTTTTGGATGTATGTTCTTTCATCCCCCTAGGGCTACCCTGTATAGCTGAAAAAAATGTTATATATACAAAAAAATAATAGAAATTGTGACTGGTATCACTAACCCAAATGAGCCCCCGAGATAAGGGAGGGGGAATCTGATCGATCGAAGAAAGCAGACTATAAAAATTATAAAATTATAATATTGGACATTTTTCTTTCAGGCTAGGTGCAATGGATAGTCTTCACGTGAACCTTTCTCAGCAAACCGCCAATAGCAAAACCTCAAGTAGAAGCACCTCCCCCGCTAGGCATAGAGTAGGCGAAGGTAGCGGTTCGCAAGAGAGAACTGAAAGGGGATATCATCCACATCACACTAAATCCCTTAGTCATGGATCTGCCGATAGCACTAAGGTAAGTAAAAGTTCCTTGTCGTAATTTATGGTGCTTTAGTCCAGAGAGAAGAGGTATTTCTTAGACATCAGGAACATAAGGAGGTGTCGAAAAACGCACATTTCATACGATTGGTATCACGAGCTGAAGGCTAGTGCAGCAAACACACGAGTATGAAATGTACTTTTCGCGCGTGTTTCACACTGTACTTTTTCTACGACTGTAACTTTTTGAAATTAAATTAGCAATGACATTATGCTTGCATTGACAATTTTTCACGATGTCATTCTCCACTGTGCGAAATAATATTCCTAAAAATCTATCGTGGCGCCACACTGTAGCCAACAGCTGAACTAGTCATGATGTGTGACTAGTTCAGCTGTTGGCTACAATGTGGCGCCACGATTGAGGGCAAGAAATATTATTTCTCACAGTGTAACGTCACATCTTGAGAGATGAGGAATTTTTAATGCAGGAGTAGTGATGTCGCGAGACGAGACAAAATTTTACTCTCGTCTCGACGCCATTTAATCTCGACATTCGAGAGAAGACGAGAATGGAGGGGTCTAGACGAGACGAGATTCTCGTCTAATTTCGACTTTTAATATAAAAAACCCTCACCTTGTAGATATAAAAAAAAAGTTTGAGAAACATCGGTATGAAAGCAACAAGCTAGAATGATTCAAAAAAGAAAGAGAACAAAAAGGCACTTGCTGGAAATAAATAATCGACTAGTTAGTGCTGTTTTTGACTTGCGACTAGTGATTCATGCATCTCACAGGAAAGCGCACTATTCTACAAACAGAGATTTTTTTAACAATTTTAGGGTTTATAATCTCGCCACAAGAGACTGCCACTGTTATACGTGGACTAAATTAGATAGAAAAAGAGGTTCCTTAGAAATCGCAGCATGTCTATTTATGTTTCTTCAACATTGTGATAGTGTGGGTATTGAATCGGTCGACCTCTTTTTAAATGGTTGTCAAGGACAAAATAAGAATACTATATACCGGCTATGTTTCTATACTTTCTAAAGACAAGTAAATAATATAAATATATAAAAACTGTAACTTTTTTGAGTCCTTTCACGGACAGAACGGGGGAGACTCGGTACTAAACTGGACAAAGATGTTTATTATTCGTATTGACAACGAAAACAAACAATTTTTTTTAAATGAGTTACTCTGAAAAGTAGTTTAAAACTATAGAATTTCCAAGAAAATTACGAATATGTATTATTAAATGATGTAATTATTAAAAAACAAACAAAAAACAATATAAAACATTGATTTCATCTTCAGAATCAGAGGAATCAATAAATTTAGGAGCCATAGATGGTAAATGTTCTTTAAATAATTTTATTGTTTCGGGTGAAAACATTTGTTTATTTTTCTTCGGCATTTTCCTTAAACCTATGATTAGTGGATCAGAAGATACCAAAAATCTATGTAAAAGATCATGGTTTGTGGCTGTTCTTGATGTTTTTCGAGTAAAATGTTCCCGGTAGTTTTATAGGTCTTTTAGTCATCAATTGGAAATCCCGATGACATAGCTTGTAAAATGCACGCACAACACTTTACATGCTCTTCGTCGATATTTAAGATGTTAACTGTTACTGATGGTTCGGCAAACATCTTCTTGCCGTATTCCCGTCATTGCTAATTCCACTCCCCATGGCTTTACTTTATCTATATTCAATCCCATTTCGCTTTTAAAGCGGATTTGAATTTCTTTCTTTCTTTAACACTTGCCTTTTCCCCTTCTGACATATCCTGCCATTTTTTTTAAGTTCAATAGGTAGGATAAGTGTATGAAATATTTCATAAATCTAATCCATGCGTGAAGAGTGGATAAACCGTAGTCTAGAGATGATTCCTTTATTGGCCTCTTTTTAACTTTTTCGATGTCGTTCGTTATTTTCGGAGTAGCTCCGCAAATATTACATGCTTGATTTGAACTCGTTTCTGTCAAAACACCACTAATTTTTCCATCTATCATTGTCAGCTTTAAATTATGTTTCACTAAAAATGTTTTATTCTCACATCTACATTCGGTCAAATGTAATTCCTCAGTTTCTTTCTTCACTGGATTGGATTCTTGCAAAGTCAAAGCTGCAGTTTATTTTAAGAAATATGAATTGGCCTACAATATCTAGTGGAGGACGGCCAAGGGTTTTGCCAAAATATTTTTTTTATGTTTGGATCAACTTCACTGACTGAAAATAATTGTAGGGGTACTAGTGATGTGAGAAATATATCAGAGTCTGAAGCATTTTCTGTAATAGTCTGTTTATATTCGCTGTGAGCGGTACTTCCGTCGCAACCCCACTTGTGTATCAAAGTCATTGTAAGGCCGGTATCGACATTTTCAAATACATCTTTTTGAGATAAAATAATTCGCGAAACAGTATGGTCCAAAAGTGCCTGTAGTTGAACCTTTGTGTCCAATTCGGTGACCTGTATATATTCAGAAGATGGATAACAATTGACCTTTGCTTCCAAAAATTTTTTATAAGAGGGATAAACATCGAAGTTTCTTTCCTTAGCGTCTCTAATTGTTTGATAATTATGCTTGGACATCCTAGTATCGATTATCAGGCTAAAAGCTTCATCATTTGTATATGGTTTTATAGGTTTTTGTTATCCCATAGGATTATTCCAAGTTTTTATTAAATTTAGGTCATCCTTTTTTTGCTCTTTTTTTAAAATTAACTTCAACGCACCTTTCAATTTTCTCATTTCCATTTCTCAAATTTTTCTTCGTTTTGACCTATTACTGCTTTCTGTAAATGATTTTTCTGGTCTTCCAAAAGAAATACTCGGAGTTTGTAGTATATTCATTTGTGTTAATTGGTCGCAAATTTCAATTATTTTTTTAGCGGATTGTTGATAGATTTCGGCTCGAATATTTATTCTATTGAAAATTCCATTGTAAGCTTTTTTCAATTGAATTTCCTTTATTTTCAAACCACAAATTAAAAATCTCTAACCTCTGAATGGTTGTGACTGTTTGGGGTTCTGTAGGGCAGTCCAACAATCTGTCATGTCCTACGATAACATAGGTCGACAAACTAGGGTTCGTTAAAAAATTACACCTAGTTGCGCAACTTGACCAATGATAAAATAGTAAACTTTTGTCTTAAATGTAATTGCCAATTAGGCAGTCCAAAAAAACAGCTGCTTGTCCTACGACAGCTATTTGACCAATTTATTGTGGGACTTATTAAACCAATATTTAAGCCTCATTGGTTAAAACAGTTTGTTTGTCCTAAGACAACCCAAAAATGACATGACAGTGACAGATCGTTGGAGTGCTTAGTAAAAAAAAATTTTTTAGGTTATGTTACCTCCAATGTCGTTGACAGGTCGCGTGCTTCACGGGGCTAATGTCGTGTTGTTGTGCACATGACCTGTCTACAACATAGGAGGTAAAATAATCTCCAAATTGAGAGCTGCACAAAACCAAGTCAAGAAAAATCTTTTCCCGATGACATTTGGAGGTTAGAAATGACAGACATCGATGACTAAGGAATGGAGACTTTTAGTATGTTAAACTGTAGGTTTTTAATTTATTTAAGCAAAAAAATCTTGCATAATAATGTTTTTTCTATTTTTACTGTACGATGTATCTTATTGTAGCAAAAATTATTACTGATGAATACCAACATAAAAGTGTTGATATCTCATAAAGCGGCAGCTATTTTATATCTCAAAAATATCTTTAGATAATGTTCTACTAAAAACACCATAAGTTGCAAAAACGGTTGATGACGGAAACATAAATTTTCTCTACCAAAGAAAACGTTTTAAATATATCAGACATTTTTAACCACGAATAAAACAACCCTTCAAAACAGCTACTATGAAATAAAAATCAAACATTGAATTAACGTTTTAATTTTACTTACGTTGTTCTGCATATCAAATTTTGTTAATATATTTCCAAATAACCTTAAATAATTGCCAATAACTTAAACAATATAATAGAAAAATAATGTGTTTTAAGAGCATGTTTGTCAAACATTGAAAAGACGCTTCGTTTTGATAACTGTAGGTATTCTTTTGTTTCAGTGTTTTTATTGTTTAAGCTTACTGGACCTTTTTAATATTATATTTACTTAGGTTAAAGCTACTCTAATATAACCCTTATTGACCATAAATGGTCTTCGGGAAACCACTGTGGATTGTGAGAATTTCGGGAAAGTGCAAAAAAGCAAGATTATCAAAGGTAATGATGATTTACCACATAAACAAGGCGAGGTTTTCAATACAATACTTTTTGTTCCAGAAGGAAGATATCATAAGAACCAAGCGAATAAACAATTACTTATTAAAAGACGATTAAATCTGTAAAACCGTAAAAAATAATAGACAAAAAAATATCTTTCAGTATTTTGAAAAGAATACAGGTAAAATATGTAATAAAATTATTACATATTGTAACCACGAATTTCCCTTTTCAAATTTATTTTTAGATATGAAAAAATTATAACTTTTATTGGGAGTTGATTGTATATTTAATCCTCCGACGCCTTTACTATTTTCAGATTTTTCTCTTTACAGGAGATGTTAGTGGTTGAGAATTAATGATAGTTTCCGATTGATGTATCTCAGAAACTGTCATTTATAGAAAAATCTCTCTCTCTCTCTCTCTCTCTTTCGCTTCTTCAAAAACGCTCTCAAAGAGCTACAATAAAAAATAGTTTGCTGCTTCCTAATTTTCCTGAACTTTAACCAACCCTCTAGGTAGTGAACTATTTTAAGTCAGACTTAATTTATAAGTTAGCAGCGATATCCATACAATTATCATCGTTATCATCTTTCTTTCATCGTTTATTTAGAGTCACGAAATTCCTGCCTCGCATTCACGCCCCTCCCGTCACAAGAGTCCAACTCAGTTGTCCAAGAGTCATGCTCTAGATCACAGTTCCGTTCAAGATTCGAGTTTATTGGACGATTCCGCCGCTCTGTTGGCCAATATCTCGCAAGACCCCGACGTTTCAGACTTGTATCCTTCATCGTTCATGTCCAACGGATCCGGAGAAATTAAAGAGGACGAGACCGATTGTGGAGTGTTGGATTCGAAAACCAATGCCATTTTGGAGCATTACGGCAGCAAGATAGTTACGGTGCGAGACTTGATACGAACTGAACAGAAATTGAGAGATGGTAAGTGAATGAAATTATTGAATCCTGTTACACAAGTACGAAAATTATAAAAGAGTAATAAAATATCGACCATACTTGACTTGTTCGTGCCTAGAGATTTATCTTCACTCCTAAACCAGATAAAGATCAGAGCTGGACTTAATTTACTTATTGAAATTTATTTATTATACTTAACACTGTAAATATTAAAGTTTTCATCACTACTACTACTGTCATTATTTACACATATTACAAAGTAATGTTTTGCGACCAATTCTTAAAACTATTTTTAACACTAATAAAAAGTATTTTTCCAATTTTCAGATGATAAAAAAATTGCTCAGATTTAAAAAGTTCCAAGATGGAAAAGATAATTTCGGATTTTTAATATTTCCACGAATCAGTTGCTTGACTTGACTCCATGTTAGTTTTATTGGCTTAAAAATACAATGATGTGGAGGTAACTTTAACACGGTATGCCCATTTTTGGCAGCTAGTTTATCAATAAAATACTTTTTTTTCCAAAAATTTACTGTGCAGTAAGAAGTCCTTTATTGCTCAATGTGTTGGGTACTTTGTTCCTTACTCTGCGTTGATAACTAACACTACCTAGTATGATCACACTGTTTGCAGGCAGCTCTGGTAGTCAGTCACACTTAAATTATTTTCCAACAGTGCAGCTGTGATAGCTGTATCCAGTGAACAGTCCTTAATATTTTTTGCTGGCAATACTAGAGCGTTAGGAATCTAATCGTTAATCTAATTTTTAAGTGCGGGCCATTCTAAGAATGTCTAAAATTTACCTGTTCTATGAGAGAATAATGTCCAGCCATTAATAAGACAGGTAGACAATATTTTATTACTCTCTTATAATTATGGTATGGAAATAATACAGAATGCATTATGTGAATGGCCACGGCCGACTATAGAACAAGCCATGAGATAGTAAATCCGGCAAGGGCGCTTACGGGTTTAGAATCAGTATTTAAAATGACGGTTCTGACGATTGTTTACTTATACGCAGTAACGAATAAATTAAGTTTTTTGTAGATACATTTTCGTTTGTGCAAAAAAAAACTTGCCAAGAGTGCCTTAACTGTTACGCTCGGAACACAATGGAACTACCGTAAACGTTTTACGTGAAGACTAACCTACAAAAACGAAACTTAGAAAGGAAGTACAAATTTTGTGGTTCAAAAATGGGTGATAATTTTGACGTTGGAACTAAACATAACCGTTTATAACCCATATTTCAAAAAAGTATCTAACAAAACACTCAAAAATACACAAAGAAAAACAAAGTTTGACGGATAGAAATGACGTAATTTTCATTCTATTTCAACTTTTAGGGATAACGGTTTTATGGAACATTCCTTTTTAAAGTAAATATGACGTACGAAACTTCGGGTAGCTTTGCTGGGCTGGACTTGTCTTTTTGTTGGGGTTAATTTTCTTGTGTTATATGGTGCCATATTGTTTTGATAATGTGTATGGTTTATTTATTTTTGTGCTGGGCAATAAACTAATAAGAAGATAGTAAAGTCTAGAGTAAAGTAGTTTATAAATTATTATGGCATAACATTAATAACAATGGTCGGTTAACAAATGATACTTATAATACACTTTGGGGGAGCACAACTGTATTGCAGTAAGTAAATGATTATTCTTTAAAAAAAAAATGTCATTATCACATATACTACTAGGTAAATTTACCATTGAACAATTAGAAAAGCCGTTTCATAAATACAGAATTTTAGGGGGGCGCAATTATTTTATCAGTTTTGATGAAGATATTAAGCCTGGAAGCACATATTTAGAAATAGTAGATATCTGTTGTAATTATAAACATATTTAATGTTCAGAAAAGACAGAAGCAATTAAAAACCGTTTATATATTAATGTCACTGACTACGAAAATTATTAAACGTGTTTTGCTCATAAAAAGTACGTAAGTTGCCAAATTGTTCTTAATGGCCTGATCTGGATGATATGGCGTAATAATTATGTATTATTCAGTTTATTAAAAAAATGTTTACATAAAAATGTAGCTTACTATACAACTCACATAATAAACATATATTTTTTTTTTTTAAATAACAGTAATAGTTAATTTCTTTTTATTAGAATTTTTGTTAAATATTTCAGTTCTAGTCATTATTTGTATAACAAATCATAGGTCAAAAATCAACTCTTTTGGAATATTGAAGTTTTAATTAAGAACGAGTGAGACCCCTTCGAAATTCAACGGAAACTATAGTTTGAATGTACACGTGGAAAGTATAAAATAATGGACACCAAATCAGCTCAGCTATAATGTCTAACCTAGCGCAATGAAACTAAAACCCCAAAACAAATATAATATCAACATTAACTAAAAAAATAATGAAATACCTATTCTGCTCCAAACAGGACAGCCATACATTCTCAATGTTTTCAATTAGAACCTTAAGAGCAAAATCAATAGAAATGACGAAGACAGAAGCCAGATTTAAAAGCATGGTATTGACACTAATTGCTGAAATATTGGAGCAGTCAAGGGCAGGCAGCAAAATGCGCTTGTCCATCAGAAGCGCAACGTTGCCGTAGTTATTTCTCGATTCGATTTTGGAGTACAGCACTATTTGAGTGTGGTAGTGGTAAATTTGTATTTTATAAAATACCAGTAAACAGTTCCAATACCAATTAAAAGAACTATGGGAAATTTTCACCTAACCTATGCTGATGACTTTACTGAAACAATCATCGTGAGAATGCCGATGACATGCAGGTTGATCGAAAGGTGGTGTGAAGATGGACTTTCGGTCAATCCAACTAAGACCGAAGTGATGCTATTCACAAGTGAAATGAATAGAGACTACTAGTTCCAAAATGTTCGGAAACAGCATACTTTGAAAAACGTTAAGTCCCTTGGAGTTATCACCGATAACGTAGAAAGCCCATGCCGAAAAGGTGGCTGCTAAGTCAGTCGCGATTGTGTAGATTCGAAGAGCAGCAAGACCAAGCTAAGGTCCGAGTCCACGGGTTTTTCTGTGGATATAGAAGTGGTAGTCATGTCCAGAGGTGCCTATGCCAGGATAGGTTGATGAACAGAGAATCAGTCTTAAGACCCGCGAAGGAAGAGAATCAGTCTAAAATTCAGAGAATCAGTCTAGAACTCGCGATGGTGCCATAAGAAGAACTACATCAGTTGCACTAAACGTACTGTTGGGCTTGTCTTTTTAGCCAATTGGGTTAGAAACGGGACAATTACAGCCCACCTCAGAACGAGGGTCGCAGGGATTTAATGAAAGGAGGAGGTAGATCGTCGGTCGCATCTCAAGAATGATAGCAAGTAAAGAGCATACAAAGTAGTTTCTACAAGGCAGGACGGCCAGATTATACGCTCTCATCGTCCAGATAAGCACGGGTGAGATAGCAGGGCAATTAAATTGGTAAACAAAACGCTAGTGTGATACACGTTTGGGTTGCAGATAGCTGGACTGCAGTCATCAGTCGCAGGAGTGTATATAGAAAAATTACTGTAGGAAAAGCTTCCCTTTCGGAAAGTATATCACGGTTTCCCTGGCAGAAATATTTGCAATTATGATGTCATCTACGATTGAAGAAAGGAAGCTTAAAGGATGAACTGGTCATTTGTCCAGACAGCCAAACAGCATTGAATGATTTCACTGCTGAATTCACCTCAGGCCAGCGCGGTCTGCTGCGACGTATTGAAAAAACCAGCGAGAATCAAAACACTAAAATTCATTTGTGTCCCTAATCACTGGGAATAGAAGGTGGCGGAGCTCGGAGCCAACATGGCAACAAGACGGCTCTAAACGACTGACTTTGAGTGGGTAATGGCAAAGTTATAATTAATAAAGGAAGACAAACTTTGTCGGATCTGACAAAGCCAAAACGGTCTGGCTTCTCACAAGAAATAGACGGATTATCAGCTCCCTCATAGCGGTGCTTATAGGTCACTATTGATTTAAGACACCTGCTCATGTCAGGCATAAAGCAATGTTTACTGCATGTGCAAGGAGGATGAAACGCTACACTATTTGTGTAGATGTTAAACTAAGATATACTGCGTAAAGACATATTTGGTAATACAGTCCTGTAGAAGGGAGAAGTTAATCTCCTTTGAAAGGACATCTAGATTTATATGAATAAATTTGGCATTAGGGTAGACGCAAGGGCCAGCTATCTTAGACAGATTTTGAGAAATTGGCGATTCGATGTCATATCGATCATAAATTATTCCATTTCACTACAAAAACCAACTGCGAACTGTTTATTTTACTTCAGGCCCTTATATTCCACTGTCATAAATTCAACTAATATAAAACATAGAGGATTATAGTGGGAAGAGGGCAGGCAAATAAAACCACTATGGTAATTTATATCCAAACGTTTCGTGGTCATTTACCACTTTCTCAAGGGCCTATAATAAAGAAAAAGAAGAAGACACATTACATTTGGTCGTACTATGATAAACCTATCTAATTTGAAATGTCAAAAATTGTACTTAACACTATTTAAAAAATAATGGGCAACAATAAATTGAACACATTAAGACAACAATAAATAACATTGTTTAACTTTTAAAATAGGGTTAAGTACAATTTTTGACATTTCAAATTAGACAGGTTTATCATAGTACGACCAAATGTAATGTGTCTTCTTTTTTTTTATTATAGGGCCTTGCGAAAGTGGTAATTGACCACGAAACGTTGGGATGTAAATTACCATAGTGGTTTTATTTGCCTGCCCTCTTCCCACTATAATCCACTACGTTGAACGATTTAAAGGGTGCTGTACGAATTTCACTAATATAAAACTTAAATGCGAAAAGGCCGAAAATAAATGATATATTTAATAATGAAATATGCTTTAGTTAGTTATTAACCTGTAATTCCCGACATTTGAAGTATATTTAATTTAAAAAAGTACGTTTAAAATTAATCTACATTACTGAGACAAATTTTAATATTAAGAAAAACTGCAAGTTCTTACCCCATATCTAATAAAACAAAGCAAAATATAAGTAACACTCTATTTTCGTAGATAATGTGAATGAATACCTAAAGTTGGCTGCCAATGCTGATAAGCAGCAGGTGCAGCGTATCAAAGCCGTGTTCGAAAAGAAGAATCAGAAGAGTGCGCAAGTCATTGCTCAATTACAGAAAAAACTGGACAACTATCAGAAGAAGGTGCACGATCTGGAGAATGGGATTCATAGTCATCGACCGCCTAGGGAGGTGTTGCGAGACATGGGTCAGGGTCTTAAGTAAGTAACTTCTGTTTATTGTTTCTGCGTGTGACGTCGATAAGCGGGGCAGATTAATCTAATTTGTGTTTTATTGTAAGGGTTGCATAAGTTAATTAGTATAAAGAAGTTCTGTTATAAAAATAATGCCAGACAAGGCTTTTATAGGGACAAAGGTAATATTTTTGTGCAGCTAGATAGTTTTATAAAATAACGGTTTTATTGCTATATAAAACCACTTTAAGGGAAGATTGAAATTATTAGTATTTATATTGCATAACAATAATATGTATTTCAATTTCCAGATGTATTTGCACGTGAAACACGTTTTATTTGTTTTCTTATATATAACAATATACTATACTATTACCTGTTGTTTTGTCTATTACAGCTAAAATCTTCTTAAGTCCGTATAAATAAAACCTGAAATACAAGGCATGCTTTATTAAAAAGGAATAATCCCGTCCAAATAGTAAAAAAAAAGAAAATTACTGCTCCAGTTTTCCAGTTAAATGGATTTTTGGATTTGTTTTAATATTTTTATTGTGCTTAAACCCAATTAAATTTTTGTAAACAACAAAAAATCCATTTTGTGATGAACTATTAATATCTTGGTTTCACCGTGAAATGTACACCTAATACATATTTCGTTACTCCAGGTTATCTCAAAAGTTAATAACGGCAAAAGAAAGTATTATCAGTGTATGTTAACTAAGTTTCTTTCTTAACTTCAGAAATGTCGGTGGGAATATCCGAGATGGCATAACCGGATTCAGTGGTTCTGTGATGTCAAAACCGAGAGAATTCGCCCATCTAATCAAAAATAAATTCGGCAGTGCAGATAATATCAGCCAGTTGTCGAGTAAGTTTGATACAAATTAATACATCTTGTTTTTTGACTACACATGGTAGAACATATAATGGTTTATGAGTTATAGAATTTTGTCCAGTTAAATGCTCTGCCCTGTATATATTTTTTGTTGGGAAAATAATTTACATAGTTGGGTAAAGGCATTTGATAATTGGACCTAATTATCTAAAAAAAAAAACATTATTGTCGACAAGAAATTCACTTTTATTTTTAGGGTACTAAAAAATGAAAGGAATATTATATAAATTTTCGAAAATAGAACTATTTATTAGGTCCAATTAAAGTTTGTCTTTTAACGTCTTACATTAATTATGCATGTTTCTTATTAGGGTTGTAGTTGTAATAGTGATTACTAATTTATTAATATAAAAAAAATATATATTTACACTTATTTTTTCCGCATCTTTTTTCGGATACTGAAAAATAATAGACGAAGGTATTTATATACTAATTTAGTAACGCTTCTACCATTGTAAATATTTGAAGCTGTTTAGATGCTTTTCCCCGTCAAATTGTAAATATTTTTCCTGCTGTAAAATTTCAAGTAACAAGTTTTATGCTTATTTAATAGCCATGAGGTAAAAGTGGCATGCAAAATTAGTTTCCAGGCGTACAGTGTTTTTAAACAACTTAATTTAATTTCCTATTAGCATACTGAAAAGTAGTCCCAGAAGCGTAGTTTTATTTTCAAAGTCTTAGCTTTATAACGAGATTTTTTTTTTCAAAATTTAGCTGAATATATAATTGAAAGAAATTTCTCCATTTTATTGAATGAATTATGTAGGAGGAAAGAAATATCAAAATAAAATGCTGGCCATTTGCTTTGCACATCTCAAAATTTTTACGCAAATTTAAAGCGGAATTTTTCAAAAACTAAAAAAGTTACAGGGATGCCGTTTTCGATGTTTAAAGGCTCCGTTTATCAAAATGATCCTCCGCATAATATATAGGGTGTTTATAAAATTTTACAAAAGTTCGTTCCGAGTTTCTGCAATTTTTAGTTTTGTTTAATTTTGAGCATGTTACGATATTCTACGATCTATTATCTAAAAACAGTTTGGCGGGTTTTTTAATTCATTCGTTTGTTTTTAATATACGGGGTAAATTTAATAATTTGTGAACTTCCAAAAGAAAATTATTTTTAAATATTCTCTTATTATTTAAAATTAATAATTTTTACATTTTTTGCTAGTTAAGATTGCGTTAACCAAAAAACTACAACTGTATTATACAGGGTGTTACACAATTTTTGAATCAGTAGCATAACAAAGTTTTTGCAATTTTTTTAAAGGTCCGCATCAATATAAGTTAAGCTAATTTTTAGAAAAAATTGGCATTGACACTGATACAATTTTTTTAAACTATAGTCATATTTACCCAAACGATTTTTTTATAGGCTTTTCGATTAAATTTAACTTAATTACCTGTGTGAACAACATTTTATACACATTGATAGAAGTATAATTTCAAAACTAAAAATACAAAATGGCGGCGTCAATATGACGGAGGGCTAACATTTTACGATTAGATTGAAATTTGGCATATGGGAGTTTTAGGAGTTGCTGGCCATTTGCTTTGCACATTTCAAATTTCTTAAACCATTTTAAATTGATATGTTACTGATTCAAAAATTGTGTAACATCCTGTATAATACAGCTGTAGTTTTTTGGTTAACGCAATCTTAACTAGGAGAAAATTATGTAAAAATTATTAATTTTAAATAATAAGGGAATAGTTAAAAATAATTTTCTTTTGGAAGTTCAGAAATTATTAAATTTACCCCGTATATTAAAAACAAATGAATTAATTAAAAACCCGCCAAAAGGGTTTTAGATAATGGTTTGTAGAATATCATAACATGCCCAAAATTAAACAGAACTAAAAATTGCAGAAACTAGGGACTTACGAACTTTTGTAAAATTTGAACGATTTTATATAACACTCTATATTTTATGCGGAGGGCCATTTTGATGCAACGAGGCAGCGTTGATCAATTTTACATAGACAGAGCCTTTATATATCGAAAACCGCATCTCTGTAACTTTTTTAGTTTTTGAAAAATTCCGATTTAAATTTGGGTAAAAATTTTGAGATGTGTAAAGCAAATGCCCAGCAGTTTATATTAAAAAGTTGACATTCTCATGAAATTTGAGTAAAGAAGCCCGTTTTCAAATTGTAGCAAACTGACTGCCCAATATTATACGCTTGCAGGATAGAGATGTTTCTGTCACCATTGTCTCTTTTTTTTATTAACGTAACTTCACGAACAATGACTCTCTATTTACCCTGCTACTTCATGGTGACGGTGCCATATCAGGAAAATCTCTGCTGTGGGGATTTGTTACAAATTTGTTTAACGGAAGTTGGTTTTAAAATATTTTAAACAAAATTACATGTATATTGTGGTAAAAACTCTGGAAGTGGAATGTTTCTGTATTGATGAAAAAAATAATTTTTGAGTTTTGAAGTCAACTTCTTTAGAAAATGTTGTTAGCTGTTTTCATATTTGAATAAAACTTTTTGGTACTACTTTTTTGGGACTTTACTTCATACAACGTTACAGAATATTACATCATCGGTTTTTTTAAACATATCGATTGAGTTTTCAAGTCAACTTCTTTAGAAAATGTTGTTAGCTGTTATCATATTTGAATAAAACTTTTTGGTACTAGCTTTTTTGGGACTTTACTTCATATAACGTTACAGAATATTACATCAACTGTTTTTTTTTAACCATTTCAATTGAATTTTGAAGTCAGCTTCTTTTGAAAATGTTGTTACCTGTTATCATATTTGAATAAAACTTTTTAGTACTATTTTTTTGGGGCTTTATTTCATATAACGTTACAGACTATTACATCATCGGTTTTTTTAAACATTTCAATTGAATTAGGTTAGTTTCTTTTGAAAATGTTAGCTGATATCATATTTGAATAAACATTTTTAGTTCTACTTTTTTGGGAATTTACTTCATATAACGTTACAGAATATTACATCATCGGTTTTTTTAAACATTTCAATTGAATTTTGAAGTCAGCTTCTTTTGAAAATTTTGTTACCTGTTATTATATTTGGGTAAAACATTTTGGTACTGCTTTTTTAGGACTTTAGTTCATATAGCGTTACAGAATATTACATCATCGGTTTTCTTTAACATTTCAATTGAATTTTGAAGTCAGCTTTTTTTAAAAATATTGTTTGCTGTTATCATATTTGAATAAAACATTTTGGTACTACTTTTTTTGGGGCTTTACTTCATATAACGTTACAGAATATTACATCATCGGTTTTTTAAAATATTTAAATGAATTTTGAAATCAGTTTCTTTTGAAAATTTTACATGTTATCATATTTGGGTAAAACTTTTTGGTACTACTTTTTTGGGGCTTTAGTTCATATAATGTTACAGACTATTACATCATAGGTTTTTTTAAACATTTCAATGTTTTGTTACTCCAAGAAATATCAACTGAAGAATTACTATATTTTTTCCGTAATTTTAATTGAATAAGGTGTGTAAATAACATTGAATATCTTGTTGCCTTAGCACTAATGTTCCCATTTTGAATAAAAAAACTTACATGAATGTCCAATTGAAATTTTTACTAAACCCCTTCATTGATTCATTCATCATTCATATGCTGAATAGTTACAGATAATATAATTTTGTCATGCCCCTTTTTTAGCCGCAATATTTCTTTAGGCATCTATATAAATGATTCGACATTCAAGTAATGCTTAGGGCAGTTTGAAGAGGAGTTTGAGATATTGATTTCTTGCTTAAACATTTCTGTGCAAATCTTATTTGATTAAAAAATATTTAATATAAAGCAGAATTGACATATACACATCCCTACTTTTAATTATTCGTTATTGTCCTTTTTTTCAAAACTCGTATGTATTCAACAGCTTAACTTCTTTTTAAGGTGCCCTTAAACACTAGATATATGAATATGACCGCCGTAATTTGTGACATTTACCTGGTGTCTTCACTATTGATTAATACAATTGTCACATGTTCTTGATTAAATTCACTGCACTATTCTGTTTTTACTTTTCAACACTATGTTGATATTTCTGTATACCACTGCTTCCAGCGTTTCCATCATTTAAATCGAGACTCTTAGGGGGCCAAAAATCGGGTCCAATAAAATCGGGACTATATTCTTGTAGGAACCTTAAAGTACTAGCAAAAGAGTGCGACGGTGTTCCATCTTGTTTTCTTGTTGAGATGTACAATCTTCTGCAGCAATTTCTGGTAGCTCTTTGCCTTTAGCGTCTCTTTTGTGCACTTCTAGAAATTCACACGCTAGCTTTACCCACTCCTGAAACGACTAGTAGCACTATACAACTTTTTAAAAAATAATTTTTAGAGCTGAGTTTAAAGGTACCCCTCGTAAGTGCCAGTGTTTCAGAACTTATGAACGCTAAAAGCGAAGAAAATATATAAGAAAGTTGAAAATAGAGAAGTTAGTAGCTTTTAAAGAAGACTGCAATTTATTTTGGGCCACATTGCTTGGCTCTGTACATATAGCAGTTGCAGATTAATAGTGACGTTATGATTTTCTTTAGATATGTTTTCCATAACCCGCACCTCATCTTTCTAGTGCTTGCTGTTGGGTTTATCATGAGTTTACCTTTAATATCCTTCGATCCTCCAAAGTTTATGTTTGACCTTATCAGTTAACTTATTTTATCTTATGTAAGTTAGACGTGTCTGTTCTTATAATCTTCAGTTTCTTCACACAACTATTTTTTAAATCGCTTTTGCTTGTTTGATTTTCTTGAATTCGGGTTTTTTATTATTTGTATGCTTGCTTCTCTACTCCATTTCTTCTATCATCCCTTTTTGTTATATTTTATAAACGTATTTTTTATATCGTGGTGCTACCTTCTGCATCAAGCATTCAACATATATGGAAAATAATTAATGATAACAATTATCATACATAATGTTACAAAAATCGGCATCCTCTTTAAACTACTCCCGAAACGTCCCTAACCGTAGTAATCAGCCGCACCACGCATCAGTCTAACCGCACGCATCTCCCCTTTCTTTGTCGCTCACCGCGCAGCTTGGTACGTAGGGCCCGCCACAAATCAGACGACGGGATCGGAAGGCAGCTATGCGGACAAGCACCAGTCGCAGCAACAAGAAGGCGGATCAAGCGAGGAACGGGGCCACCACAAGGGCAGCGGAAAACACGGAGGAAGTGCTACGCTACCCATGACCGCATCGCAGAGTAGTATGCAGGGGCGGGGCGGAAACAGAAAATTCCCGAGTGACGATGGATCGGAGTGCGAGAGCAGCGTGACCAGTGATAGTATTGGAAGGTGAGTTTTTTTAGACTATCCGAGATCCGGTTGAGTCCTATATCGATGGGTTTTTGACCAAACATAGTAAACACCAAAAGCCAAAATTTTACTAGTAAACTGTATTACTAGACATATAACCTATTAAATTTACAGGAATATTAATGTTTTGTTCGAAAAGCGTTTAATAAATAAGTAAGTGATATTTTACATTTTCATGGTAAATTGTCAGATGTGATGTTTTGCTGGGACTCTTTTTAAAAAAAAGTTGTATTTGGTTATGTCTCTTATAATACACATACAATATTTTGTGGGCAATGGCAATAGGGGGAGCACTCATGTCAGGGGCCTGACGATAAAATGTACAATGGAACCCATCAGTTATTTGAGGTGAGCCTTTACCGGAATCTGCCAAGGAGGGGGAGGGGGCAAAATTTGTTTGTTGCTATCAGATATTTAGGCAATAGTGCCTTCTTTATGTAATTTTTTTATTTCAATAAAACATTGTTACATAGTTTGCTCGAATTTTGGTAAAGAAAATAAGTTATGAATATAAAATGATTATTAATTTGGCAAGCTTTTATGTTGATTATTAAGAGTCATTAATTAAGACTACACGCTGTCCCCTTGAAACAGTCATTTATAAAAAAAATAAGAATAAAAAATTAATACTTCTAATCATTTTTATATTTCACCACCCCTCATTATATTTTTTGTAGATCCAAGAAAAAGTAAAAAATAGTACATCCAACTGGATTGCCTTAAGTTTTTCCACGAAATGTGCAGAGTTTTTTTTTATAAAAGAATCTGTTTTTCCAGTAAATGGATTAAGGAATTTTGAAAGATATTTACTTAGGTTATATGTGGGCAAGTCTATTGCACTGACGGTTGGTCGAAGTGGTACATTGTTTTGTGTATCTTGGGAAGACTGCAGAACCCGGAGATCGTGGAGCTGCTTGGTTT
Organism: Kuschelorhynchus macadamiae; assembly: GCA_030620095.1. Taxonomy (NCBI): domain Eukaryota; kingdom Metazoa; phylum Arthropoda; class Insecta; order Coleoptera; family Curculionidae; genus Kuschelorhynchus; species Kuschelorhynchus macadamiae. The sequence goes on along the minus strand of JAUTXW010004204.1, from coordinate 1,671,302 downwards.
TAATTTCTTCGCCGCTAGTGGTAAACTGGATGCGTTAATCAGATTGGTGATGCGTTTTCCTATTCTTCTGCTAGGGTCTGCCTGTATAACCATATAGGTGTTGTCCAAAAGTTGAGTTACCTTTTTCACGTATTCCGTTCTGTTCATGACGACTGTGGCGTTGCCTTTATCTGCTGGAAGGATCAGGATGTCTGCGTTTTAATTTAAAGTCTTCATCGCTGTGATTGCGGCTTCAACAGAGGATACTATGTCTTCTACGGGAGTGCTACTTGGTGCTATTCAGAAATTTTGGTGTATGGAAAGGACGGAATGTTCTGCTTTGGTTAACGACTACGACGACAAGTTGATAACTATATTCTGCCGAGGATTCACGGGATTTTTTCTGTTCGGGAGTGCTTCAAACTTTTGTTGCTTAAGTGTAACTTCTTGATGGATATTTTTGCCTGTACATTGGCGATGCTGTCCAAAGTTGTAAATATTGTCCCTTCAAGTCTATAAGGTAATTTGAGGTGAATTTCTAGTAGTTTGGCATCCTTCTTGGTTTCCTCCCATAAAGGTTAGTTAACATGGAACGGAAGCTTTACGGTTTTGTCAATTAAAAAATCATGGTTCTTGGGATTAGAACGTGTCAAATTGGATTTACTATCTGACATTTCGCCTTCGATTGCACGAGGTATCTTCAGGGATCTTTACTCCATGAGATCTGAACTGTGAATGAGCTCTGTATGTGTATTTTGGAGAAACAGGACGCTCAATATCCACTAGACTTAAGCAACATAAACGATGTATTTAAGATAATCAAATTGTTCAATCTGCTGTAGCTGAACACCAGCATACCACTCACTATATTATAAATGTAAAAGAAGCAAAGGTTCTAGCATCGGGTCCAGAATTTTATAAACAAAAGATTAGAGAATCTATTAAAATTTTTTAATATACAAAAAACTGCAACAGAGTATAGTCGACACCCAAAATAAGAGCGGTTTTCTAAGAGCCCCGATAAAAGCATTCCAAACTGCGGAGCTTGCAAAAATGGGAAAACTAGGATACAAGGCGGCGAGATATAAATGTAGCCCAGTCACCAGAGATGGTTTTGGAGGCTTTCACAGGAATAATATAATTGTGAACTTTTTTTTTCACTAACAATACCTCTGGAGAGGCTATGTAGGAATGTCCAGAGTGCTCAAACGTAATCCGCCCGGTTCACCAAAAAAATGCCAATATCTCCCAAATTATCGTAGATTGAGCAAAATTGTTTAATTAAAAAATGTAGGGCAGATTATTACCTAAAAAACATGGTTTACGTTTTTCTCTACGGTTTTCATAGTTGCGAAAATTGAGTCGGAAGAAAAAGAATTTTTTTTGTGGTTATGTTATGTAGCCACGAATGTCTTCTTCCAAACGCATTTTGAATTATAAATAAAAAATTATTTTTACTCGAGTTGCTACGAACATTTTTCTCTTGGTCCGAAAGAGGGGAGAAGAAAATCAATGATGACTAAGTTCATTTATCTCGAATACTATTGCATTTCCGAAAAAAATCATAACCTTTTTTGTAGGCAACGATCTGCCCTATATTTTTTAGTAATTTCTTATCTGCGATAGTTTATATGAAATTGGACAAAACTGCTTTTTTCTTCTTTTTGGTCACTTTTTTGGGAAGACGGCCTACATGTGAGCACTCTGTAGATACTTAAACAGCCCTTCAAGAGGTACTATCATTTGCAAAAAAAATACATTTATTATTTTGCTGATTACTGAACTAATGGGACCCTGTTGATCTTATATTGGAATAAAACGTCACTTACGATAATTACAAAAATATATTTAAGCATCTAAGCAACATTTTGGTTAAAACCCCGATTTTTAGCAAAATGCCCCTTACGATATTTTGTCAAGGACCCATCGACCTCAACATACCTCGACCGGGAGGCCATTTTAAAATAATATAACCTTATTCGGAGTGATCCGTGAAGTGTGGAGTCGAAGCGGATCCATTTGCTATTACCCAAAGTTAATTAAAATTTAGTTTTTCTTCAATGCATTTCTTTTAATCCGACATTGGTCCAGATATTCTCAAATCTCTCCTCAAATGCTTTGAGGGCACTGCAAATTCAATTTTTGTAAAATTCTAATATTAATATAAGTTTCATGCCAAATTTTGTCTAACAGTTGAACGTAATTATAATAAAAATAATAAATAACTGAGCTGTGTGTCAAACACGACATTCGAAGAGATATAGTTTTATTTTTATTTTTGGCGTTATGCGTGGTTTCTATGTAAAGTTTTGCTGTTTTATTGTATAAAAAAATCAGTAAATTTCCTTTACCCGAAACTTTCCTCTTTATGAATCTTACCTTTTATTAGGAGTAGTGAAATCTGAACCAATTTAGTTCCGGACATAGATATTTAGTAACACATATATACTGTCTTTTCAAAGATTTTTATTGGGCGCCGTTTCGTTTCACCGTATTGGATTCGTTCCAATATTTTACCAGTTCCTACCTATGCCACACTTAATTTTTGGGTATAATTTGAAAAACATTGAATTTTTGCGCTAATTTAAAAAAGAAATTATTGTTCCATTATGTTGAATTTGGACCAAAATTTTATCAATTTATCCCAATATCACATCTAATTTCTGTGCGAAATTTGAAGCCAATTGAGTAATCAATTCCTTCGTATGTAACACTTGATTTTTCTACAAAATTAGAGGTAAATTAAATGATTAGTTTTTTAGTAATGTATTTTTTAAGATTTCACCAGGCCCTATTTTATTCCGCCTTATTGAATTTTTTCGAAAATATTACCAGGTCATTCCCACATGACCATTAGATTTGGACCATAATTTGAAATCAATCGGTTAAGTAGTTTTTTAGCAATTCCGCGAAATGTCTTACAGACAGATCGACCGAATTGAGAAAAACTATTTTTTTTTTCATCTAAGAACCCTAAAATGTGATGATGATGAAATATTTTAGCTGACCGCCATTTTGTTTCGCTATCTTACTAATCTAATCTCATTTTTGGAAACGACTCACAAACAACCAATTTAAAAACAATGCTGAAAATAAAACTGAACAATACCTTGCTTGCTTATTCAGACACTGGCAAGAGTTTCGGACTATTGCTAGATACGAAGTTGCGATTTAGGGAGCAGCTTACAGCTAAACTACTAAACTACTAGAAAACTAAAAGAATAGCGGTAACCTAAAACTAATCTATGGATATAGACACTACCTTTCTTGTGAAACTTAGAGATAGTGTGTGATGCTCTTGTATTGTTACATTTTAACCATTGTAGTAGTGTATATACGACCTGCTTGGATGCTATGGATCTATACCGAATTTAAAAACTACAAAATTCGTGTCTAACGTTAATATATGGTGTGCGAAGGCCTAATCATATAACTCCCTTACTTACTGAGTCAAGGCTGGTTAACTATGTCCAATCTATTTAAACTCCATACGTCAATTTTTTACTTTAAAATTATTAAAATAAAGTCACCTCTATATTTATATGAAAAAATAAAATTTCGGACTGACGTTCACAACTTGAATCTCCACAGAAGGGGCATTCTTACAGTTCCTAAGCATCGTAAGATGTTTAAAAGATCGTTTTCATATAACGTAGCTCATTTTGTAAATATGCATAATAATTTTGATAGTAATTTATCATTTTTAGCTTTTAAATTTAAACTTAAACGAGATATGTTACTATCTCAACTCTGAATCTTCCTCGCCATATCTTTCCTTTCTTCTTTCTTCTTACGGTACTTTAAAGATTGAATGGTGTAAACAATAAAGATGTTTATTATTATTATTATTTTTATGATCTTGAATTTAAACCACAATTATCAGTTTATCTCTATATCATGCCTAATTCTTGCACAAAATTTGAAATCAATCTAATAAATAGCTTTTGCAGGCTGATTTTTTAAATACTTGTATTGAGCCATTTTGTTTCGGTCTGTTGTATTCGTACGAATTGATTTCTATTTAAAACTTGATTTTTGTGCAAAACTTGGATAATTAGTTTTTTTAGTAATTTTTTTTACATTTATTTTCACCAAGCCGCCATTTCGTTCCGCCACATTGGATATTTACCAAAAGGTTATCAGGTCATCCCCATAAGCCCTTTATTTTTGAACCAAAATTTGAAGTGAATCGGATACGTAGTTTTGTATCCGCGAACTGACAGACAGACCCACAGAATTGAGAAAAAATGTTTTTTGGTATTCAGAAACGCTAAAATGTGAAGATAGGTAAAACGTTGGAGGCTGATTTTTTCACGATTACAAACATTTTATTTGGCCACCATTTTGTTCCGTCATCTTGAATTCATATTTACCAGTTCGTCTCCATATCACATTTAATCCTTTTCAGTCTGATTTTTTAAATATTTAATTAAGCCGTCATTTTAGTTCGCCATCTTGCATTCGGAATAACATTTTACCAGTGATTCCTGCAAAATGCTTGATTTTTTTGTAAAATTTCAGGTACATTGAAGTAGTAAGTAGTTTTTTTTGTTGATAAGATGTCAATAGGTTGCCATTTTGTTTCGCCGTATTGGATTTTTACCACCAGGTCTTTTATGAGGGAAGTAAAAAACGTTTTTTTTTTTGCTTCTGAAAATTACTTAGAAACATTGTTGACAACGCCTAATGTATTACCTAATAATCATGCAAGTTAATTGATTTTGCTAAAAAAGGCAATATTGGATTCAGCTTACCCCGAGCAATCCAGACAACGCTCGGAGTAAGGGTGGATTTGCCTTACTGAGGCGGGGGTTGGTGCCCGTAAAAAGGTATTTATTGTTTTTCACATTTGTTTGAATTAACTCTGCCAACATTGATTTGGGAGTAGTATATTCCCCACTATAGATCATTTAAATTTTTGTGTGGCCGCCTGGAATTGCCAGATCGGATTATAATAATTTAAACCGGTCTCCTGTTCAATCTAGAAATCAAAATAAAACTACTTCTGCATCCGTGCCACGTACCATCTCATTGAATGTCACGTTTGACCCAACTCAGTTACTTTGGCATACAAAATTCAGCGTGATGATATTAGAATTTTACAAAATTTGAGCAGGATTCGTTAAATTTATTCTACTTTTCTATCTATATACGTTTATAACGCCCCTCAAGACATTTGAAGAGATATTTGCAAGTATCTGGACCAGTGTCGGGTTCAGAAGCTGACAATAAACACTGAAATTTTAATTACTTTTTTATGATTTAAGGTACGGACGCCCCCAAGAAACAAGCATGAAAGATAATTTCAATGAACTCGACAAGAAACTGAAGTACTTCCAGGAGCAGTTGGACAGCTTCCGAGAGAGTCTAGAAAGCATAAAATCGTTTCACACTGAGATACAACTTAACAATATTGCGATTCAGGTAAATTTAAATGAGTTTCGACCTGTGTATAATTCTTGATCTCTCTCCATCCAAGTACCTTCGTAGGTATAAACTGCACACACTGTGATCCACTTTTTATAAGTACACCTCTGTATCTCAGGAATAAGTTATCAAATTCCTTCCAAATTTTAGTGGTATCTATAGATGTAAAATCAGATTTTGTCTTACTGAATTTTGACATGGCTCATTGGCAAATCTGGGTCAGAAAAAAGCTCAGGTTTTGAAAAAAATATTAGCGATCCTTTATGAAATTTTTCATCTTAGTTTTTTATTCAGCATCATGAAGAACCTCTCTATACCAAATCTCCACAAAATGTTTCATTGGCTTTCAGAGATACAATTTTTTGCAATACATTTTTTTTTAATTACAAAGGCAAAAAAACATTTTCATTTTTTGTTTAATTTTATCATCTTTATTGAATATAAGAAAGAAAATTGCTCTAAGACGTAATGAAAAATACCTTCGAGTTCTTTAAAGTTTTGCTATTGTGTTTGTTATTAATATCTTTTCATTAAAATTATTATTTAATGTCTTAGTGCAATTTTCTTACCTAAATTCAATAAAGATGGTAAAATTAAACAAGAAATCAAAAATAGCGTTTTTGAATAAGGGATTTGTTTACGAGGCTTTTGCCTTTGAAATTTAAAAAATGCATTTTTTGAAGGCTCCTGTGTCCAAAAGCTCGGATATTTTGTTAAAATTTGGTATATAGGGGGTTCTTGATGTTGCTGATTAAAAATCTAAGATCAAAATTTCCATTAAAAAATTGCTATTTGTGGCAGATCGAACACTCCCTACCTGTTACCTTTTTCAGGTTGCTAGTAGGTAACATGTCATAATGATGACCTGAGAACATCTTGACATCTCCCTTCAGATTTGTTACCTTAAAAAATAAATAGTAAACTTCTCGAAAAGCTAATCTATTTGGAGGAATGAATCGCAAGAGCAAAAGTGAAGGGTATTAGGTCGTAATACTTCTCTCTTAAAAGGGTTTTCACCAGATGGTACTGCTATAATGATCCTCTATTGCTTCAAACCGGCGCGGCGACATAATATATATATTTTTTAATCTCTTTTCCCACTTCGGCTCGCACGACAATGAGCGATGTTATGTTAAAGTTAGGTATGTCAAAACAGATTTTTAATCAATTATATTATATATATATATATATATATATATATATATATATATATATATATATATATATATATATATATATATATATATATATATATATATATATATATATATATATATATATATATATATATATATATATATATATATATATATATATATATATATATATATATATATATATATACATATATATATATATATATATATATATATATATATATATATATATATATATATATATATATATAATTATACATATATATACATACACATACATGTGTGTGTGTATATGTATGTGTATATGTGTGTGTGTGTGTCACGGAAATATCGTTTCATTTATTCATTTATTCAGCCCTTTAAAAAAAAATTTTTTTTGGGGTATCTGAGAATATTGATTTATACTACATATCGATACATTTTCCTAGCACTTAAGCTCATTGCGATAAAATTTGGGGCTGGTGCCTCTTAGAGCCACTTACTTCTGTATTCCTAGTAATCCTGTTGAACCGTTCTAATTGGTGTTATGAAAAGATTCATATCTGAAAGTTAGTTTCTATTGGAACGTCTGATTCAACAGAGAACTATTTTCAGGATGAGAGATTTCGTACAGAACGGCTGGAAGAACAGATTAATGATTTGACGGAACTCCACCAGAACGAGGTGGAAAATTTAAAACAAGCCATGGCCGATATGGAGGAAAAAGTGCAATATCAAAGTGAAGAAAGACTGAGGGATATTCATGAGATGCTGGAACACTGTCAAACAAAGGTAAGTTTATCTGCTGGTATTCTGTAATTGATATAAAAAAAACTTTTATGGCAAAACATTCTTAGTAGCAATATCTTTATATATATACAGGCTGTCTCAAAAGTGCACTTTTTAGTAGCAACTTTTTTAATGGGACACCCTTTATAATATAGTTTCTTTAAATGTGTCTCTTCTTGCTGATTTTAAATGTACAATGTTTGGTCTGTGAAGGCAACTGAGAAAATTGCTAAAAACCCCTTCGTAAGATACAACGCATCTACTGACTCCACGTTTATGTTCAGAATATTTTCTCTATAATGCATTTTATCTTATGGCAGGGTTTTTGTCCGTTTTCTTGGTTGTCTTTACTGATAAATGTATCAAACCTATTTTATTTAGAATCAGCAAGAATCAAGGATTAATGAAGCCATATTATACAGGGTGACCTATTAGAAAAAACAATAAAGGTGTTACTTTGTATTAAAAGTAGTCCTTGCAATCTAAAAAGTCTAAAAAAAGTAATTTTTGTCTCTAAGATAATAGGACGATAAACTCAAAGTAAATTTTTATAAAGTATATCTATGCTTGTTGCTAACTTATTATGAAGGACCAAGTCAAAATGTTTTATGCATTTGACCATTAGCTGCTGGTTCGTGATTTAATTTCTATTCATAGTAAACTTTTACTTTATTTAGTAAATTAGATAATATATTTTACCTTTCAGTTTAATTAAGCTAATAAGACCAATGAAATGCAAAATGAAAACAATGTTGGGATTATTATACCAACCAAAATATTAAAAGTATATACATAAAATGAAGTTATAAATTTCTTAATTCTACCAATGATCTATCCATATATTCAATCAATTAAACTAAAGACAGTAAAATAACAAGTTTTAGTAATAAAAATAAATATGGTGCACAAAAATAAATAGCAGGTTTTATATTAAATAACCAGAGTCACACTGTCTAGTATGTTATTATTTTACTCCATTTCATTCACTTGAAACACTAACACTTGAAGGTCTAGAAGACTCAGGATACTCTCAATATTTGGGCAGGTGAAAAGGCATACAAGACTGATGATAAATATAACCTGGTAAATAGCATAAAAGTTGACTGAAACTCAGGAAAACAGGAATATTACACTAATCTGTTAGTAATAATATAGGAATATTAAATTGTGGAGTCTCGGTTAAGTTAACTCCATCGTGTGTCTGATGATTCCGCCATTAGAAAAAAAATATTCCTTTAGGATTTCGCCGCTCTTAGTGATATATTAAGTTGTTCTAGGAACAGCGGTGTTGCCACGTAAATGTGGTTTTAATTTATGAAAATGAATTAATTAAACATTGCTTTCATAGAATATTTTTAATTCGTTAGCGTTATTTTGCTCTTATATAGAGGTTAGAAAAATTGTTTTTAATTAGGTTTTATGTACAAGGTTCTACAGATAGTTTGAGAAATATTTTGAGATGTCTGTTTCTCGAACAATAAATTTATTTTATTTCAGATCCAAAAAATGGAACACCAAGCCTTACAGCAGCAGCAATACGTAATGTTAGAGGGATTAGACAATTCAAATGCTCGGGCTTTAGTTGTCAAATTAATTAATGTTTTACTGACAGTATTGCAAGTCATCCTTCTTCTTGTGGCCACTGGAGCAGGAATCATCATGCCTTTTCTACGAACGAGGTAATCCATGTACAGTACAGAATAAATTGAAAAGGTACTGGAATAACTCATTTTCATTGTTATTGTGGGGATAACCTGCCGGAAATTTTCATGAAAAAGGAACTGCTCTTCCCCTCGGAGGTTTTTTTTAAACATATGGGACCAGAGAGAAAAGGAATTTTGATTTTTTTTGCGTTGCACAAAAACCGAAAGTCTTTTTTTATATTTATAAATAATTTTTCTGCCATTTTTATTTAAAAAAGTATTGCGTATATTGAACTAAAAAAGAAATGCAAAGAATTTTCGAATTTTCTTCATAATTTTTCTTGTGTTTACTGAATTTTGAGAAAGATTTATGATAAGATGGTCATTAACAAGCAAAGTACATTGAAGGTTTTTGTATATATTAGAATGGTTAAAAAATTACGATTCAGTTTGTAAATTGAATGTGTGAACTGACAAAATTCAAAGTTTTGTTTCTATATGCTTTTATTCTCTTCAAAATAGCACTAAAAATATTTTTTTAATAAAAGATTCTACTTAGTTTCTTAATTAAAAAAAGTTTTAGATATTTATTTTTGTAATTATAGATAGAGAAAATAGCAATTATACTCAAAAAAAAAGTCCAAGTAATGACAAAAGTTAATTTTTAAATAAAAAAATTAAAATATTTTTTGTTTAAAATTAAACTTCTGTTTATTATAACCGTTTTGTTTTTTTTAATAACAAATTAAATACAACTCCTTATTTTTTTTTTAATAAAATGGCCGGTTTGCCCAAAAACTAATTGAATTGCAATTCTTAACTGTATTATTGGATACAAAGAAAAACTTTTTTATCAAAATTCGTTAAACACAAGTAACATTATGTACACAACTTGAAAATTCTTTGTCATGTGGTTTTTGTTGTTTTGTAGGATATGTATTGGAGATAGACGTCTGAAACCAGCGCAGTTTTGTCGGAAATTTGAAAATGAAGAGATTTGTTTTTTTCTGGTTCTAATTGGACTAATAGATGTCGCTATACTTTTGTATAAAAAAAAATTAAAAACTATTTTTCTAAAAAAGTAAAAAATACGGGTTGTTTCCTAAGTAAATACAAAAAATTTGAGAGCATATTCTTGAGCCAATTTTATGAAAAAAAGTTCATATGAACATAATATTAATATGCCCTCAAATGCTTCGTTTCCAAGATACATGGTGGAAACTTTTTTTTATAATATCTGTGATATCACTGTAAAAATTTTTGTGAAATTTGGTACACAATTCTATAGATCTAGGCATTTTTCGATCTACAATAACTTATTTTATTTTTACCAGTGGTGTTCGTAAGATTTGCTTTGAATATATTGGAAAGGAAAAATGGTACGCCACTATTTTTTCTTTAAAAAAAATCCTCTAGGTCCATAGAATGTTTGTACCAAATTTCATAAAAATATTTACAGTGATAGCACAGATTTTATAAAAAAAATATTTTTTTCTTAAAACTTTACCACCCAGCGAAATTTTTTGTATTACAGGAAACACCCTGTATATATGGCTTCCGGTCGTTTGCAAAAACTCACGATTCTCTTTCTCTGTGATCTCATCACCATGTATATACAAAAAAAAACTATAGGGGAAGAGCAATCCCTTATTCACGAAAATTACCTGAATATTGGCTCTACTAATAAAACTTTGATTCTCACTAAAAACAGAACGTGCAAAATTTTGTGCATTATTTGGGATTTCATATAAATTTGGTCGCTATCTCAACCAGTTGTTCCAATATTTTTTTCGAACTCTGTATATTTTCGCCTGTTATATTCGCTGTACATACAATATTTTTGTATTTAACGTTTTAACGTCAGTCTAAGTTTATAAAACTTTTTTGGAATATATTTTTTTATTCCGCAAATAGTAAAGGTCATGTCATTTCTGGATCTTGTTATTTTATTTTTGCTGCAATTAAAAAAAGTCAGTTAAATTGATTTTAATTTAAACGAGGTGAAAATGAAGAACTTATTTGACATTGTTGCTATTTGAATTTTTGTTTGTTTCCTAGCTCTAGTCGTACGCTGACCGTAACGGAAATAACAGAAGGCAAAACGGGTCAACTTGGCAACCTGGCAAACCTAAAATGGCCGTCCTTATTTTCAAGAAGTATTTCGAAAAGCTGACGGGAAATTTAATTTCTTCGTAGGTATTTTTTTTGTTTTGATTTTGGTTGCTGTTAGATCGGGTTGATCTTGCTAGGTATGGTCGCATTATGAATTTTAACTGAAGTTCTGAGTTTTTTTCGATTGTACTGTTTAAATTGAATACTTGGATAAGAATTTGTAGTTATTATTTTGAAACATTATAAATTTGCCACTGTGGGGTGCTGGGAGCTTCTCTATCAAATGAATTTATAATATACATGTAAAATGAAAAAATAAATAGAACTTTCCGATCCGTTGATATACTAATAAACTTTCAAAAACTACAATAATAATCCTAAATTGCAATAGTTAAAAGATTAATGTACTTTACTTTTTTCCAAAAATTTTATTTTTTTACAATTTCCTACATGAGATCTCTTCAGATCCCAGCTTCCTCCTATTTGCGTTCTTAAGAGATAACAGAAATATTTTATTTGTACAGGGATATCGATATAAAAGTGAACAGTCCTTATACTTATAACTTCATCCTTTATAAACATGTACAATAAATGTTTAATATAAAAGTGGATTTTTATTGGTCATTCCTAAATATTATCAGCAAAACAACTAAGCATCTAATAAAAAATATAGTATAAAATAAATGTAAAAAAAAATTATTTATAAACTATTGAAAAGAAAATAATAACACAGAATTTTTAAACATTTGAATATATCCATAAAAGCCTGAGCTTTTATTTCAGGTGTGATATCGAATTATGCCTCAAGCTTTTAAGAAAATATTAAAATTTTTAAGAGTTTTGTATTTATGTAAGTTTAAACATTTTTTACATATGTTTTATTTTGTACTTTTTAGTTCTTTTCGCACCCTGCCCTTCACGATTGGACACCATAACGGGAACTGTTTTGTACTTTTTAGCATTATTTTTAAGGCACGCTTCACAAGACATTCACGATTGGACACCATAATATTATATTGTTATCTGGTTTATGTATCTCAGACAATTCCGATAACTGGAATTGTTTTGTACTTTTTAGCATTATTTTTTACGCATCCTGTATAAAACATTCACGATTGGATACCATAATATTTTATCGTTATCGGCTTTATGTATGTACACCAAATTTCAGTCAATTCCCATAGTAAAATAAATTGTTTTTTACGTTTATTTTATTTTTTACTTTTTAGCATTTTTTGTACACGTCCTGTATAAGTCATTCAGATTGGACACCGTAATATTGTATTGTCATCGGATTTAAGCAAGTATAGCAAATTTCAGTCAAATCCGATAACGGAAACTGCTTCAAAACTTACTTGTAAGACAGCGTTTAATAATATTTAATTTAATTTTTTTTTCACATAGATCAGTGTGTCCATCTTGCAAACAAGTGACCTGCTAAGTCAAAGGTTAAAGGTGTTAGTGTTAAGATTAACAATAATAACAAACAAACAAAAGTATGCTTTGTAAAAAAATCATATTTTTCGATAGGTCAATGCAAATATATAAATTGTAAATATAACATTCGTTATATTCGTAACATTGCTGTAAAGCGGTTAATGAACCCAGGTGACCTAACAAAAGGAAATAAACCATACATACACGAGGTGAATAATTTCGATGACATTGAAATTAAAATTACGCGACTTTAAACTCATTTTGTTATCGTTATACAAGCAAAATAAGTGAAGTTAAACAAAAAGTGTACTGAACTAATATAGTAATTAAAGTTTATTAGAAAAAACAAGAAAATGTGTAACTTTGATCTAATATGTAACAAAAATAATTAATGTTAACGGACTATCAGACAGTCATTCCTTATATATATATATATATATATATATATATATATATATATATATATATATATATATATATGTATTTTTCGTTAACCCCGAGTTTCTGGTAAGGTGATTTTACCGATTTTTATTTATCAAATTTTGTCTTATAATTAATAAAAAAATTTACTTATTTTAAACACGCTTTAAAATTAAAGTATTCTATAATTATTTATTTATTGCCTAAAAAATTACAACAGTACTAAAAAAGTAAGCAAAAAGATGGGGTCAAATATATTAAAAAAAATTTTAAATTAAAGTTCACTGGCTAATATCCAGGAGCCAGTGACAAAAGCTCTGAGAATCGGTATAAGGAATGTACAGAAACTTGTGCATGAAAAAACATAATTTACTTCCGAAGAAGATTACGAAATGTACACGAAAAAATCCAAAGGCAAAAGACTACAATGCAAAAATTGATATTCATAATCCAATTTATGATTTATACACGTCAAAGACTAATATAATATTTCAGAAACTTTTTGATAATAAGACTAAAAAATATCATCACTTAAAAAGTCCTCATCTTCTGAGTCGTCCTCAAATGGCGCAATGATCATTGGTGCTATTTCGACATCTAGAACTCGTTGTCGATTCTACCAATCCTATATTAATTTCTCCGTATGTTCCACAGATTTCTTCCAGTACTCCGTCGTAATATAATTTAATGAATCTTGCCAAACAATATGCACTTCATCTGATGTAAGACCATCGTTCACGAGTTTTTCGTAATATGATTTTGCCCCAGCCCATATTAATTTTATTGCGTTAAACTGGCAATGGTATGGCGGCAGTCGTAAAACCTCATGTCCATTTTCCCATAATATTTCATCTACGGCATATATTGTTGGTTTTTTAATAGATTTTGCCATTAAAAGAAGTTCTAGTTTCAGCATATTGGGTAAAGGATTTTTTTTTATTAGCCAGTCATAAATATCACTTTTCTTCCAGGATGAAGTAGGTTGTTTATTTAAGATTCTTGAATGATAAGATGCATTGTCCAGAATGATTAAAGATGGAGCATCTAAATTTGGAATGGAAATTGTTCTTTTAACCACTTTTCAAACAGTTCACAGTTCATATTATCATGGTAGTTCATACTTTTGGATGTTGAAGAAAACAGTAAACTTGGACTTGGGAGAAATCCTGTTGAAGAACCTGCATGCAAAATGATGAACCGTTTTCCCGTCCCACATCCCTTTTTTCTCTTGACACTTTTTACAGACTCGTCCTGTCAAGATTTCGAACCACTTCCATTAGAAAATATCCAAGTCTCGTCTAAAAATACCACTTTTCTAAATTTTGAATTAACATTTTCCGTGTATTTCTTTAAAAACTGGATACGCTGATTTGCTATATGTGGCAACTCGCATAAAAATCTTCGATTACAGTTCCAATTTTAGTCCAATTTCCAATATGCCTCGATTTTTTAAAACTTCTTTTATAACTTGAAGGATTATATTAGTTTTTGATGTGTATAAATCGTAAGTTGCATTACGAACATCCATTTTTACATTGTCACTTAAGTCTTGTGTCTTGGGCTTTTTTCGTGTACATTTCTTAATCTTCTTCGGTAGTAAATTATGCTTTTTTTCATGCACAATTTTCTGCACAGTCCTTATACCGATTCCCAGAGCTTTTGCTACTGTCTTCTAAATATTGGCCGGTGAATTTTCATTTTCCTAATATTTTATTAGATTTAATACCATTTTTTGCGCTTGTGGATGCAAAAAAACCGAAAATTGTTTTCATTTTGAAACTGACTTGTCAATCTCACTTTGAAGTGACATCGCTCAAAGATTTTTGCAATTGCTGGTATTTATATGTTTATCCTCTTTTTTCATATGAAATTATCATAGGTCTGTCTAATTCATCTTTCGGATTTTATGCGGAGGATATAATTACACTTAATGAAAGAAAAACGAACTTAAAAAGTTTATCGTTGATAAATCGTATGACCCGCACGATAACACTGCCTTTGACTAAATAACCAATGGATCGTTAGACATGGAACGTTACATTGGTTTGCAAATAGACCAGACCTCACACTTGTTGATACATTTCTTTGGGGTTTTTATTTAAACAATGTCGAATACAGAAGTTCGGATGAAAATATTGAAGAAATTGAAGAGAAGGGGAGAAATTAAATAATAAAATATGAACGAAAATAATGCTGAAAGTAAATACACTTCAGAGGCAGAGAAGAATATATGAAAAGTGCGAAGAGTTACGTGGCAAGCATTTTGAAGTTTTAGCATTTATTTGGCAGTGTCAATATTTTATCTAATCATTTTCTGATTCATTTGTTATT
Source organism: Kuschelorhynchus macadamiae (assembly GCA_030620095.1). Classification (NCBI taxonomy): domain Eukaryota; kingdom Metazoa; phylum Arthropoda; class Insecta; order Coleoptera; family Curculionidae; genus Kuschelorhynchus; species Kuschelorhynchus macadamiae. Next base: position 1,656,028 of record JAUTXW010004204.1, on the reverse strand, counting down.
GATAAAATTATAATTTCACGGTAGCAGGTATCTAGTTTGCAAGCTGGACACACGTGAAATAAATTTGAAATTCGAATATTTCAAAAACAACTGTAAAATCGCATAGGTATGCTACACAACAAACCACTTTTCGTAGATTCCAAAGGTGCGATAAAAACTATACAATTCGGTTTAAAGTAAGGGAGAAAATGGATCCTGTTCAATAATTAAGTATGATACAGAGATGCATTGGTAAAATTGTAGCTCGAATTCAAGAGGGCGGAAAAAAAATGGTGCCCGACTAAATTTTTTGAAAAAGCAACCGTCTCAGGTTTTTACAGATCTTCAAGTTTAGTGTTTCTAGATGCTAACATATAACATATTTTCTCAATTCCGTCTCGTCAGTTCGCCTCATAGCTAAGAAACTACGTACTCGATTGAGTTTAAATTTTGGTCAAAAATTGAGGGTCACGTGGAGATGACCTGGTAAAATTTTGGTAAAAATCCAGTATGGAGGAACAAAGTGGCGGCCTAGTGAAATATTTAAAAAATTATCACTAATAAACTAGTAATTCATTTTATCTTAAATTGTACACAAAAGTCAAGTGTTACATAGGAATGAACTGCTAACATTTTCGTACGCATCCAAGATGGCAAAAAAAATTAAATAATCAGCTTATTAGATTAATCATTAATTTCAAATTCTGTGCAAGCATTAAATGGATATAGAGATAAACTAATAAAATTGTGGTATGAGTTCAAAAAATCATATTCAATTGATTAATAAAGGAATAAACTAGAACGAATTCAATATGACGGAACAAAATGGCGGTCTAATGAAATTTTTAAAAGTTCAGTGTAAAAACCGCTTATTCAATTTAATTTATGTCAAAAAATCAAATGTGGCGTAGGTAGAAACTGATAAAATATTGGTACAAATCCAGTATGGTAGAACAAAATGGCGCCCAATAAAAATGTTTAAAAAAGACAGTATATATGTATGTGTTACTAAATGACTATGTGCGGAATTAATTTGAGTCACACTTCACTATTCTTAATAAAAGGAAAGATTCATAACCATGGAAGTTCTGGGTAAAGAAAATTTACCGTTTCTTTATTCGATGCTCAGTTGTTTTGCGGATAACATTTATGAATGATCCATAAAACTCTCATATTTAACATTTTCTTCAATCTTCATAGATAAAGAAGTTATACAGTACAGTTTCTTTTCAAAATGATAATGACCCAAGAATTAAGTTTAGAAAATTCTAAAATGTTATGGATGACGAATTTAATAATAAATAAATAATAAACCTCATATCATATGCCTTTAATATATAACCTGTATTATTTTGCCATTAAGTGCACATTTTGTTTAACTCTAGAAATAAAAAATAACACTTTTAAAAGGAATAAACCTAGACTGACAATATCTGTAACACTTATGCATGCTAAATTTTGAGTGGTATTGTTAATATGGTGGTGGCATGTTTTTTTGTAATATATAACAAATTTTGTCTTTATTTTTTGAATTGGAATGGAAAAGTTACTATAAGATTAATTTTTGTGTAAGTAACCATTAAGCAAGTCATTCTGAAATAAAATTATTCGAGAAATTTCATTTTCAGTCATAGAACTTCTTGTGATTAGACTGTGTCAAAATGGATCACTTTCCGACGTTTTGCCTTCGGTTGCCCAAGGCATCCTCAAGGATCTTTACTTCATGCGATCGGCACACTGAATTCAGATCTCGTGAAGTAAATATATCTTATATGTTCTAAAATCCTGTTTAGAATTGAATTGAATGAGCTTAGGCTTATTTAAAAGGGAATTTTATGATGTTTGAGGATTTGAATCGAGTGACCCCCCTAGTTTTCTACAAATTGGTTAGATGGCGTTTGTAACAATTACATGTTTAAATGGAAGGGTAGCTATAATGGCTAATGAAAGACCGAAGTTTCGACGAAAACCTCTCATCATTATCTTTATTTGTTTTCAAGCTCTTGCCAAATAAGTGAAGTAATACGTTTTCTCTGGACGATATGAATAATAACATTAAAAAACGCTTTAGAAATCATGGTTTTATATATTATATTATACTGTATCAACATGGAACACTTTTCCATATTTCGCTTTCGATTGCATGTGGCATCTTCAGGAACCTTTACCTCACAAGATAGGAACACTGAATGTCTCATTCAGTGTTAATTTTTGAGATTTATTGTTCACCTTATTGAAAGCTAGGAGTCAAAAGTATAATTCATTCCTGGTCGTAGTATTAGCTAGCGGAGTAGTTTCTGTGATTCCATTTTGTGCCTTTGCTCTACACGGAGCTCGCTAATCTATGGCGACCTGATGACCTCTAAAAAGCGCGAAATTACGATCGTGGTTTGTCCAAAATAGAACATTGTGTCTGCTAATCATATTAACTTGCAGAAGCTCTTAAGAGTTTTTCACATCAAATGTAAACGATGAATTAATCCAACGAGAAGTCTGAGCTGAAGGATACTCTATAGTTTCCTGCTTCCTTACTTTATGGAAGAAGGAAAAGTCCAGGCGTTGTTGCATATGTCCAAAATTCAAATCTATGTATTGTCGGCCCCCGTCATTTAAACCAACATCAGCCTTCTCAACCTTTTTTTTTCCTTCACAGTTAATGGTAGAATATCTAGTCTTGGAATCACTTGCATGGTTAGGATAGTCTTAGTGAAAGCTCAACCTATATTGGTTAGGTGAGAATTATCTCACTGCATTACATTCAAAATGTGTGATGAATATAACAATGAAATTGTTAAGAAATCATGGTTCTTGGGATTAAACCGTGTCAAATTGGAATTACTATCCGACGTTTCGTCTTAGATTGCACGAGGCATATTCAGGAATCTTTACCCCACGAAATCTAAACACTGAGTGAGCTCGGAGAAATTCAGGCGGGCTTTTATATATGACTTGTGCTCGCCGAAGTGTGACCCTGTGTTAAGATTGGTTTCCACGTGTGTGTTGATGTTCTTGATAGATTCTCTAATTTTTTGTTTATAAAATTCTGGAACCGATGCTAGAACCTTGGTTTCTTTTACATTTATAATATGGATAGTGGTAGTTACAGCATATTGAACAGTTTGGTTATTTTTAATACATCGTTCATGTTCCTTAAGTCTAGTGGATATTAAGCATCCTGTTTCTCCCTCATATACTTCTCCTCAGGAGCAAGACTTTGCGTTCGAAAAGGTACAACATCTTTCGAAGATCGCAAGCATTGTCCATTTTTCTTCTGTGTATTGAAGATTGTACGTAGTACGTATGTTGAACCGCCGAGTAATCGTACTATTTTGCCTGTACTGCCATGTTTGTAGGGAAGAACAACACTGCCTAACGGTAGCTCCTTATCATTCTCCTTTCGCGGAGTTGATTTACTATATCTCTTAATTGAACGCCTAATAACTTCAGTGCAATAGGCATTCCCTCTGTAGAGAGCTTCGGTCAATTTCAATGTTTCCAATGTTGGACAATTTTTATCAGAAATTGAGCTGGCTCTAAATACTAGTGTGTTAGTAATCGATTTTCTTTTGTGCTGGGTGGTGGGAATTTGTATTTAAGTATCTATTTGTATGCGTCGGTTTTCTATAGACAGAATGTCCTAATGTACCATTTTCCCCATTTTCCTTCCTTTGAACAAATACATCTAGAAAACGAATCGATCCATGAGATTCAATTTCCATTGTGAATTTAATATTATGATGATGTTGATTCAGGTGGTCCAGAAATATGAGATTATCCTGTCCAAGAGGCCAGACAACAAAAGTGTTATCTACCTATCTGAACCAGAGTTTTGGTTTTAGTGGAGCGGATGTTAAAGCAATATCCTCAAAGATATTCGCTACCACAGGTAATAGAGGAGATCCCATAGCTGCCCCGGAAGTTTGTTCATAAAAAGTTCCTTGAAAATTGAAATAAGTAGATATAAGATAAGCTTCCACTAGATCTATTAAGTTATTATCAGAATTACTAAGATACAACATATCTGATATAATGGAGTCGTTAACAGAAACATTTGTGTATAGTGATTCTACATCGAAATGATCAAAATATTATTGGGATCCCAACTGTTTTACCACGAAATGTGAAGAGTTTTTTTATGAAAGAATCTGTTTTTTCAGTAAATAACCTTATAGGTGTTGTCCAAAAGTTGAGTTACCTTAAGTGGTATAACCTTTATCTGCAGGAAGGACTGGGATGTCTGCGTTTTCAGTAATCGCTGTTTTTTCGGCTGCAGACAGATTCGACTACGGTAGTTTTGAATTCTTAATTATCTTCTCTGTCTCATATCTAACTCCATCGGCTTACTCCACTCAATGGTAATCTCTTGATTGCTGCTTCAATGGGGGATCTATGTCTACGGGAATACTACTCACTGCGAAATTTTGGACTTTGGAAAGAATGCTTCACTAAAACCAAAACACTGGTTCAGATATGTAGATGATTTTTGTTTTCTGGCTTTATGAAGAGGATATTTCTGGACCACCTTAATAACATCATCATAATATTAAATTCAAAGGAAGGAAAATGGTACATTAGAACATTCTGTGTATAGAAAACCGACCCATACAAATAGATATTTAAATGCAAATTCTTATTACTAACCAGCACAAAAAAAAATCAATTATTAACCCACTAGTATTTAAAGTCATTTCGATTTCTGATTTCAGATTCTCTAACATCTGAAACTTCGAAATTGACCTGGGCTCTGAGAGGGAATGGCTATTGCACTGTAGATATTACGAGTTCATTTAAAATATATAATAGACCAACCACGCGAAAGGAGAATGGTAATAACCCACTGTTAGGTAGTCTTGTTTTTCCCTACATAGAGACAAAATAAGACGATTACTTACGCGATCTAACATACATACAATCTTCAATCCACAAAAGAATATTGGACAATGCTGCGATCCCCGAAAGATGTACGTTTTCAAACAGAAGAAGTATATAAAATTCCTTGCTTTTGTGGAAAAGTGTATATGGGAGAAACAGGACGCTCAATATCACTAGACTTAAGGAACATGGAACGATGTGTTAAAAAGAAGCAAATTGTTTAATCTACTGTAGCTGAACTCCAGCATACCACTGGCCATATTATAAATGTAAAAGAAACCAAGGTTCTAGCATCGGTTCCAGGTTTTTATAAACGAAAAATTACACAATCTATTGAAATTTTTAAACATACAAAAATGTTAAATAGAGATACGGGTTATGGTCACACTTGGAAACCAATCTAAACGCAGGGTCACGGTTCGGCGAGCTCGGAGTGTAAAAACCCGCCTGAATCTCTCCCAGCTCATTCACTTTCCAGATCTCGTGGACAAAAAATCCCTGAAGATGCCTCGTGCAATCGAAGGCGAAACGTCAGATAGTAATTCCAATTTGACACGGTCTAATCCCAAGAACTATGATTTGTTCAAATTGTAGTAAATCATCCATTATTCGCAAAGAGAGCTGTTTCTAAATTAAACCGTAAACACACGCTATGTCTCGGTCTCAGTCAAAGTTTATAATAAAATAAAACTGGTTACACGTGTTTCGCTCGGCCGGGCATCATCAGACCTATCAGAAAAACATATCCTAATTACTAATTAAAAGCCTTTAAATTAAAATTAAACAACACGTCACACATACAACGTTAAAACAGTAAACAAACAATCACATTACATAGTTAGACGGATACTGAAAGAGGTTGAAATGAAATGTGGTTAAATGTATGCATAAAAATCTCCTTATGCTTATATTATAAATAAATAAGGTAGTATTAAAATAATAAAAACTAAAAAAAGTATACCAGTGGTGAGATTTGAAGCCGTATCTTCTGAGTGAGAGGCAACAATAATAGATTTACTGCTATTCAGGAGTATAATAATATTTCGTTTTGGGTGATTAGTTGTTGGGTAAATTATAAGAGATGAGGTTCGGCTCAAAATTAAATATATTATTCACACAACATAAAAAACGTAAGCTGTCTTTTCTAGACCTTTTGCTTATAAGAAATGGTAGTCGAATAGAGTTCGAGAGTTTTAGAAAATCATCTTCTACAGACAACATTATACAGTTTCATTCCAAGTTCACACATACACATAATTTTGCAGCTTTTAATTCATTCTTTTATAGACTTTTTAAAATACCCCTATCTAAGGACGCTTTTAAAAAAGAACTAAATACTATTAAGCAAATAGCATTTAATAACGGCTTCTCGACAAATTCTATAAACAAATTGTACGTTAAGTTCTTTAACAAATTCAAAATGTCCTTTAACGTTATACATACTGTTTCAAATAATAACAAAACTTTTAAAACAATTTCTTATTTTGGAAATATTTCAACCTAGTTGGCTAAATTCTTATCGCCTTTAAAACCATCAACCAACTGAAATGACATTTAGTGACAACGAGAGATAAACGTGAATTTCTATCAAAGTCGGGTGTTTATGTTTTGAGTTGTGGAGAGTGTCCTGCCACGTACATAGGACAGTCAGGACAAAAGATCTCAACCAGGGTCCAAGAAAGCGTTCATTTGGTCAACTAACATAAAAATACAGATATCACAGAAACAAAATCAGCATTCGTTAAACATCTTCTATCTACAGGCCACCAGTTTTCTACATAGGATGACGTAACAGTTATCCATGAATGTCAGAAAGGTAAAAAATTGGACCTTTTGGAGAAGATTGAAATAACCAAAGCTAAAAAGGGCCCTGTTTTATGTTGTGTGAATGATATATTTAATTGTGGACCGAATCCCATCTTTAATAATTTATCTAACAACTAATCACCCAAAACGAAATATTGTTATACTCCCGAATAGTAGTAAATTTATTATTCTTGCCTCTCACGCAGAAGATACGGGTTGAAATCTCACCACTGGTATACTTTTTTTAGTTTTCATTATTTTAATACTACCTTATTTATTTATAATTTAAGCATAAGGAGTTCAGTACCTCTTTCAGTATCCGTTAAACTGTGTTAAACCGTTAACGTGACGTGTTGTTTAATTTTAAAGGTACTATTTATTTATTTAATTTAAAGGCTTTTAGTTAGTAATTAGGATATGTTTTTCTGATAGGTCTAACTATGCCCGACAGGGTTAAAGCGGGGGACCAGTTTAATTTTATTATAAACTTTGACTGAGACCGAGACTTAGCATCTGTTTACTGTTTAATATGATTTCTTAATTGACCAAAGCCGTGAAAGCTTCCGTTCAATGAAAATGTTCTTAGTTATGGGAAATCTTTGTTACATTTTGTAAACCCATTATTAAATGTCTATAAAACAATGTTATTTTCTTTCTTTCAGAGTCCGAATTATTACCACCGTAGTCTTCGTCATCGCCGTAGTATTCACGTTAAAACAGTGGCCCGAAGTGCAGGACATAGGCGGCCACGTGATGAAGCGACTGAAGGAGATGTTGGATCCAGTCCAATAGCAAACGTGGACTTATACTAATCAGAAATTCGGTTTTGGTTGTTCTTGGGTGTTGTTGCTGGCGTAGTGTCCATTGTTGGTTGTGAGTAGTGTAATCAGATTGTTTTTATTATCGTTAGACTAGTGGCCAAAGAAGTTTTAAATCTGACAAGTGACTCAATGACTGATGTTTACGAATCTATTCGTCAGTTCCATTAAGTTTGCAATAATTACATGTTTTATTTAACTAAGAAGTGAAAACATTGTTTTGTTTTAATGTGTGTATATACATTTCTAAAGGACCACACACAAACCTTACGAAAAACCGGCTTCAATGAAAAATGCAATTTTTTCTTATTTAGTTCTTGGCTTTAAGAACAAAAGATGCTCGGGGAACGTCAAAATCCTGCGAGTCGTTTTGGTAATATAGCCTATGAAGGGCCTTTCCTCAGAGGATCTAAGTAGTGCAAAAAATAATTAAAATATTACTTTGAAGCTCATAAACTAGTTAAGGTGGGTAAAATATATTGCTATAGATTTCAATCAGGAATTTACATTGATCAAAAAATATACTTTTCGCCTTAAGTTTTGTTCACTTTAGTCGGGTGTTTCACTAATGCAGTAGGTTTGCAAATTGTCTACAGGACTTGCACTATTACTTGCAGGAGTCTGCAATCATACACAATTGCGTGCATCGGACACAGTGGTGTTTTGTACGGTCAATTCAAGCAATCGACTGCAGATTGTGCAGTTCTCTCCAGTAGGTGTACAAATTTCTGCTAGTGAAACACTGCTCGGTTAAATTTTATTTATAATTTTTGAAAGCAAAAGTTCCATACAACAGGTTTTCAAATACATGTGTATTTAGGGTGTAATTCTCGAATTTTTTTATATAAGAAAACTTTAAATAGTTACTAAAATTACATAATTTAATTTATGCAGGATATCCCAAAAAAGTGGTATAAGGTGAAACCTCAGGTTTCTTTAAAAAGGCACCCAATATATTATTATATATTTAGATTTAGGGATTAAATAACATATTATTTAACAAAATTCAGCTATTTTCAAGTTGTTTACATTTAAAAACTAAAAAATGTCAACTCCAGAAAGGGTTGTTTTAATTTTCTCTTAAATGAGTATTGATTTTTATTGATATAAGATGTTCACGAATATTATTCTATAATTTCAAACCACCTCTATGCAAAGCGAATGTTTTATTATTTGAGAAGATGGAAAATTACCTCGAGACAGAGATAAAAAACTAAATCACAATATATTATTAAGGCACATTTATCAGCTGGACATAACATATAATTGGATTCAAAATTGTCAAACATAATACAATTTCTACAAATTAAAAATATTAACAGTTCAAATTTATTAATAAACCATGGAGTCAATTCTATACACTGGCATTCATCTACAGTAATTTACCAAAGAAAATCAAGGAAGTAAATAATCTGGAATAGTTCAAAAAGGTACTAAAAAGTTTTTTCTGGAATAATGAATTAAAAAGGGATGTATTATATTTCTATTATTTGTTGTTTTTAATGTTAAAAATGATTTTTTGTATATTTTAAAAGTATATTTTAAAAGTATTTCTTGTAGAATTTTCCCTCTAATAAACTAATATAGTTGGTTGGGACTAAATTAATGACAAAAAATGTGCTAATCGTTAAATCTAAATATAAAATATAAGGTTCAATTAAAAAAAATGTGTTACCTTGTACTGGGCTTTTGAAAAATCTCTTCAAAATGCACTTTTAGTAATCAAGTATCTTTCACTTTTAAAGTTTTCTTTTGTCGATACAGGATAACATCTAACGAGATATGCAAAAATTACACACTAAATGCGCCTGTATATGAATCAACTTTTATATATAACTTTTCTTTCTCTAAAATGGCAAATAAAGTAAATTTAATAGACTTTAGTATACAAATAAAACAAATTAAATTCTCAACGTGAAAAGTATATTTTTTTACAAGAACAATGTTTTTTTCTGACGAATAACTTTTTTTTATCTATTTGTCCTATTGTTAATCCAATTCGTGGACACCCTGTGTATTTCAAATTAAAATATCTCGAAATATATCTTGTTCATCTTAAAAAAGCTAAAACGAAGTCATGTCAATCAAATCTTAGGCATATGTATGAATTTAAAACTAAAACATTTTACCTATTTTTTTTTGCATTGCTAACCCTCCTAAAGAAGGACCTTTCAAAAGGTTATATTTTAGAAATGAACCGTACAATTTTGACGTAACCCTAGTTTCTTTTCTACAGGAGGTTAAGCACTACAACATAAAAAATTTAGCTACAATCTCTGAAGCCGGTTTCCATAATTTTTGTGTGTGGTCTTTTAAACAAAATAAGTCTTGATATTGAAAGAATTAACGTCCATCATCTCGGTACTGCAGTTATAATCTATTTGTACTGTTTTTTGCAAACGAACGATAAAAGGTAAGATAATTACTTCTTTGGCAACGTCGCTTTTTCTAGAACCACATCAGTTTCGGTGACTCTGTAGTGATAATATGGCGGCTGGTTAGAGATTTAGCATAAATCTCTGGTTTCGAATGTAGATATGTTTTTTTTTGCAACCATTTGTGATGTAGTATATAGGTATGTATAGGCCGAGTGAAGGATGTAAGTAAGGACCTAAAATATGGAGTATTATATTTGACAATTTCACTTAATTTATGTATTCTATATCTGGTTGAACAAGAATTTTTGTATGCGATTTTGAAATCAATTTCACAGCTTGTAAAGAAATGGAAATTTATTTGTTTCAATTGTACACTTGTCAGTAATTATTTCTTTATGGTAAATACAAATGCAAAATACTAATTTTTTAGGTTCGTACATTTCGTCTTTCAGGTATTTTAAATATTTAACATACGTAGTTATCTACAGTCATCCCTCATATACTTATAGTTTTTCGTACTTTAGTTTTTCCATTGCTCAATTTTTTTATCCAATTTAAACAAGGTATTGACGTGAAAGACCAAACAAATTAAACAATATTAATCAAAAATAAATGGGATCTTTCAATTTGATGTGACTCAAAAAACACACAAAAAATCTGTGAGTTAAATTAAGGACAAGAGAAATTGTATGTACTGAGTATATCGTCAAAAAAAGGTATATCTAACTTTCAAAACATTTATTTAAATATAAGGCATAAACGTTTAAGTGGAGTGCTGTAATCTTGGTCAATATTTTCATATTTTTTTCTGAATTTCATTATGTGTTTATTTAAATTTTGAAGATTTAAGGTTGAAACATTGCTGCTAAAGTGTCTTAAAATGGCGTGTGCCAAAAACTAAAATTACTTTACATTATAGGATCTAGAAAATTATAAAAGAGAAATTATGTGCCATGCCTAATTCTCTGCTAAGTGATTTTTCTAATTGGCTTAACTGATTATATATATTATATATTATACAGTTTAAAAAAATATTAATTCTGTTCACATTTTTCTTAAAATTGGTCTTAATATAGGTCATCAATTGAAAAATATATCAAGAAGGTAAAGTTATAATTTGATGTTTCAAAAATAGTTGCCTACATGAGTGCCTTGACCCAACACCCTTGATGCATCTCAGTATTTTCTTGTTGCACACAAAGGCTTTAGAAAGCGGGTTGAGGAACCCCAGAATAACAGACTAAATAAATAAATATAACATTCTCAGTACTTCGTTAGAAACAGTACCTTTATTATTTTTTATTGTATAGCATGTTGTACTTAATTCCTTGCAGAGAATATTAACGTGAGATTCAAATGTGAATTTGGGATCAATATATAAACCCAAAAACTTGTATTGGAACTTTTGATTGATTTTGAACCAAAAACCGTTTTGAAAATCATTTAATAAATTAAACCTTTCCAAAAAGTTTGCTAGTCTCAGGGGGTAAGCTACTTCAAATACCTTCCCTATCTGCCTCTGGATGCAGATTGGCCTATTGCTTGATATATCTAGCTCAGACTCCTCTAATTCTTAAATACTGGGGTACATTTCAAGACTTTAAAATGTTCGGGAAGTTTCGGTTTGTCATTTAGTCTTATGTTTATGTTTTAATTTTTTGTATGCATTAATTATTCGCCATAACTTTCCCTTACAATATTGTTAATTTTCGCTAATTATTTAAATGTCGACGCCAAAGTTTTACAATGTTAAATTCTATTCTGTAATAACACTATCAGTTACTCAAACCATAGTAGAAATAAACTAATAAGTCCACTCCTTGGCAAATCTTTTGATCTATTTCCGACACATTGTTTTCGCGTCGGGCGATTACTGGTACCTACGGATATGGCCAAATTGTTGCGGAAGTTTCCAAGCCCGCAAAAGGAAGTCGGGTACTCGCCAGAGATGTATTTAGGAAATTATGGGCACACAATAAAATAAAATAAAAAATATCGTGTGATCATAGGTTGAAACATTACGTGAAAACGGATTATTGTAAAACCCTTTATGTAAGCAATATTACTTCTACATCTGCAAGATGAGAACAAAAACGGCAAAAATATTATTTTTATTTACCTAAATCGTCTTAAATATCTCACGTTTTTCACAACGTGTAAAAACCAGTTTTTATCAAAGAATATCTCGTATATGTCTATTTGCTCAAAACTTGACAGGACTGTTTGGACATCATCAATTTAGATGAAGGATTTAAAAGGGGCATGAAATGACAACAAATTACTTTAGGATAAAATTACGTAGTATTTTCTTATTACGGATTTTTGGATATACACACTTTTAATTCTAAAGTGTTTTTTTTTGTTATGGAGACAATTTGGTATGTCACGTTTTTAAATGCTTCCGTCGAACATACAATTATATTTACAGATATTTTATATATACAAATTCGTTAATTCTGACTTAAATAAGCATATAAAATTAATTAAAGTACGAATTTTGTCCACCCAAAAACATATTTAAAATTTGACACGTTAAATTTTCCATTTAAATAAAAAATAGGTTGTACAATTAATTTAACATTTCAATTCAGAAATTGGTAGAAGTTTATAAAGGGGAGGAATAAAACTTTAGATTATCCTAAACAATCAAGTATCAATATGTTATTGTTTCAAAAATTTTCTACTACCAATATTAATTTTAATTTTATCATCCATTTAATGTTTTATTTAATGTGTTTTTAGTATATATCGGTTAGAGGATTTTTTATGTATAAATTCCATTTATAATCGACATTTTACTTAGAAAATTAGAATTGACGCTAAAAGCTGGAGGTGACAAAATTCAAGATTTCCTCAATAACTATTTATTATTTTTGGATATACAGATTTTAAAATACTACCTATTTTCATTTTAATTTTATAAACAATATGGTCAAGAATACACAGCTTCACTGTTTTACATTTACGTTACGTTTACGTGAGGGGAAAACAGGCATTTGCTCAAAATATTAAACAAAAACACATTTTATATTGTATTTGAAATGTACCAATTAGAAGATCTAAGCTAACTATAATTCATAAAAATATATATAAACAATTTTTCGATGTGTTGAGACACCCAACAGCAGCACACAGTAACGTAGTCAATTTCGCCAATCCGACTGAGTTCTGTAACGCAACGCTAGAAACTCGCAGCTCGAACGACGAATCTCAACTGAAGCGCTTTGCATGTTACCAACAATCTGCCGAATTGTGTCAGCAGGCGGAAAATATTTGGGAGAGTGTCGCTACTAGTTTATTTCTACTATGCCTAAACGTTGCAATTTTACTCTTAAATTCAAATAGGTTAAAAATAAAATAAATGCTTAAGTATATCAAAATTAAAGCTTTCTACTACAAGTGTGAGCACTCTATATTGAACCAAGTCAAATTTGATTATTAGTTTTCTTGTGAAAACACATTGTTCGTGGTTTTTGCTGTAATTTATTTTTATACATGATATACAACTGGCTATCAAATGTTTTCGAGGCTGAAATGTACCTGTATTAAAAAAACTATAAATTAAACAGAACAAGCCACAGTAAGAAACATTACTAAAATATTATAAATTATATATAACTATACTAGAACAAACTATATTGTCACATAAAAAATTAAAAAAAACTATTGAACCCCATGTGTAAATAAATTGTTTTTGCTAAAACCAGACCCAACTTATTAATTCTGGAAATACTATGCTAAAATATTTTGAAAACACTTGCGTTATTTCTCGCATTATTAATATACTTAAACCTCCTTCGGGTTCCGCGAATCTTCCTTTAATGTTTTAGTACATTGTGGTCGTGCTTATAAGAACATTTTTTTGCCGTTGCCTGTACCATATACAACCTTTGGCCCTTGATTTTTGGCTCACCCGGTAGTTTGGAAGGTATAGTGCTATGGTTTCCTTATATCATCAACGGCATGCTAAGATATTAGAAGTTACACGGAACCCAAAATACATTTAATTTTGCCATGTCCTTTAAGACTTATTGATGATTATTGAAATAAAAAAGTGTACGCACTAACAGTTATTAGAGATAATATTTTATTCACCATTTTTAATATTGTCCACCATACAGTAAAAGTTTTATTATATTTGGTACTAAGTTGTATTAAGGCCTACTGTAGACTTTTTGTGGCTTAGAAATACCTATTTAACTACATGACAAAAAACCTGGCCTCATACAAAAAAAACAAATTAAAATGGTTCTCTCACAGATAACACCTAACAGATGATGTGACAGTATTAATATTCGCCATATTATACCTTTATTCAGTTGCCTTGGCATAGCGACAGTACCGGCCATGCGTTGTTGCGTGGAACATTAACGACTGGCGCTGGCTAACTGGAAAAACAAAGAAAACTGGTCCCCCGCCGTATCTAGAGGATTTGCATCTTGTATGTGTAATCTGTGGCTTTGTCAAGTTGAATGTAAGATCCCATTTCTTAATGCTATTTAGGATTTTATTACAAAAAATACTTGTTTTAAAGTATAATAAAATAGTGCTCCGTTTTCGAGAGCGAAAATGTTTAGCGAAATTATTGTGAGTATGGAAATATTTATAAATCAAATATAAGGAATAATATTTATTTATTATTATGATATATTGGTTATTATAATACGTAGGAAGTCGTTCTATGGTATGTTAAGGTTAGGATAAAGGTGTTGAGGTGTCTTTTTTATGTTTTAATGTGTCATTTCTTTAGTCAAAATTGTATTGCTTTATTTAACCTTTTTCTTTGCAAATTGCATTTTTTTGTATAATAATATTAGGTCATGTCACTGTTGTTATTTTTTTGGGATTTAAGGTAAAAATTACGGCTGTTTATTTTTAATGCTTAATAATATAATTTGGATATACAGAGTGTCCCACGTAAGATGACGTACTACCTTATCTCAGAACCTGTAATACATACGAAAAAACTTAAAATTCAAAAATATTGTGGTTTAATTTGAATTTTTAACATATTACCGTCAAGCATACAGGGTATTTAATTAGCCTTGAACGCGAATCAACTATTTTATTCTAAATAGAACGCTCGATATATTGATTAAGATTAAGTACATTTTTAAAGGCGAGTCCGACAAAATGTATGGGTAGTGACAAATTATGGTAATTTTCGGTAACATTGGTAATATTGATATATTATGTAGAAAGAAACACCGTTTTTTCGTGGAAATATATGTTTTCTGGATCATATTCGTATATTATGTTCACATAAGCTTTATAAATCTTTCATAATTATTATGTGGTTTATTTTCCAATTTAATTTAATATTGTGGTAAAAAAGCCGAGATATAAAAAATAACTAAGGGAAGTTTTAAAAACTAAATAGAAATAAAGAATGATAGAGCAAGCTATTTTTTAAAAACAATTAAACATTTAAATCCCTGTCTAAATCGGAGTTAATTGGACGCTTTCAGTTTCACTGGACGACGAAGAAATAAAAGACACAAATGGCCGTTTTGTTCAATATGATCGACTAGCGTTGTTACTATCCTTTGGGAAGATAAAGGTCTACAAGGTTCGGGTATTGCAACGGTAACAACTGAAGTGTCCTTCAATAATACAAAAGCTGACTTCCCAACTCTCTGTAGTGAGTTTATTTCTTCGCGTGTTTTGTAAAAATGATATCGGCTTAAAGACCTTACAGTGGTTTCGGAACTTGCTGGAAGCCCCAAAATAGAAATTGCTTCATCTTTTAAATAAATGTTAAAACAAATTCCTTTCCACCAGATAATAGGATCAGCTTTTCAACCTGTGTTCCAGACAAAATTGATTGCCCACAATTCATGTTTTCCTAAAGTTACATTTTTTCCTTATTTTCTACAAAGATGATTGTCAATTAAACTGTCAATGAACTTAATTGCTTTAACATGTTCTTGATTTGAAATGGTTGCAGGTCATGCAGTGACGTAGCATTGCTCGGACTGTTTTTAACCGTTTATAATATTAGTTTCAACTAAAAAAAAGGCAGCCACCTGTCAGAAATTTCACTATAACTGAAGACTTCGGTCTTTAAGCACTGCTTATTCTCGCTGTATGGTAGCCACGCCACTGTCGGGCCGTGCTTTCATTTGTTCCTAGTGTTGCCAGACGCCTGAAACTTACCAGAAACTACGATAATTACTTTACTGATAATTGATAATGTAATTCTGACATGATATATTCAGTATTATGTATTATTATACATATAACTTACAGTAACTAAAATGAAATAAATATAAAGTAAACGGTCACAGAAAGGAAGACTTTTTTTAGCCGCCCATTTATATGATGAAGGTGTTGCAAATATATGTCACTGAAAGCAAGGACCCTTCTTTTGCTGAATGTCAATTCTTTATCCCCTCCTTGCGATGTTTAACTTTTAAAACAGAGTCGTTGATTCTCTGATAATTTTACCGCAAATTTGATAATTTCTTATAATTGTCTGATAAGTAGTCTATTTAGGTTCACTTGTTATTCCCCCGTTGGTCGCATCGAATTAGGTAAATCCCCGAGTAATTTTATCACTCGCATACAATTAATTGGTAATATTGCTGGAAATATTACCCCGAAAGTTTCGGAGAATATTATTGGTAAAATTACAGATAGGATATTACCGTAAGTTCTTTAGGTAATATTCGCCCGTGCCATCACATTGGTTGTTAATCTGTGCCATCACTATGTATGGGTCTGATATGTTAGGTTTCTGATAAGAGTGGTATTTATCTTTAGGATTTCTCCTGTACTTAATGTGATGCAACTAAAACAATTTTTAAAAATCTCTTAAGCACATGTATATTTTCTTGAGGTTAATGGGGCAATAAAATACGAATTTAATGATGTATAAAACATGGGGTTACGAAATAGCGTTTTTTACTTATTGTTGTACACCTTGAGTACATGTTATTTTTTTATATAAATAACTACCGAGGACTTATCAATATGAAACGTATTTTATTGTTGAACAAAATTAAATATCTTGATTTTTTGAACATCAGTAGACAACGTAGATTTAAAAATATAAAATATAATTTATGAAAAACACACTAATTCTAATGAATAATAAATTAAATACAAAGTGTCACATTGTTAAAGTGTCAAAATGACTTTTGTTTTGAGAGTGAACTGCGTTCAAGGCTATCTACGATGATGTGAGAGGATGCGTTAAGAATTAATTTAAAAGTGAACTTTATTACTGTTTAAATGTGTTTTTAAATCAAAACTGAGAACTTGGCAACACTGTATCACATCTTTTGTGAAAAATTGGATACTTTAAATTAGATAATAAATAGATTAAACAATTTTTCGGTACTAGCAGATTTGTTGGTGTGTCTTGGTTACATCACTTTAAATCTAGTTGAAATCCTGAAGATAAATGTCCATATATCAGAAAAGTAGCATCTTTGGATTCGTCTTCAAAAAAATCTACTAACATCTCTATCATTAGTCAGTATTTAATATTAAAAGGCTGATACTTGGTCAGCGGAAGATAAACACCCTGTATACATGAAAGTCATATAATCTAAAAATTTAAATTAAACCAAGAAAGGTTTGTATCTATCTTTTTTTTGTACGTAGAGCTTTTGAGATAAGGTAGTATGTCATTTTATGTGGAATACCCTGTGGCAGGTCAAGAAAAAATTAACAAGTGGTTTTGTTTCAAAATTTTAAAAAATATGTTACAATATTCTAAAATGTAATTTAAACATTTCGTTATCTTTTTGCTTTTAAAACCACTGAGTCTAATTTTTATTTATGTACTCATATGTAGCTGAATATTTTTTTTTCATAAGCTGTGATCATTTTTTATTAAACAGTTAAAAAAGAACTCCTCAACAACTTTAGTTGTAACGTTTCAAAAGATGTGTGCCCAGGAAGTAATATGGCTTTTGAAACGTTCCAAAACAGATAATTAACTAAAGAAATTAATAAATACTATATAGATACAATAATACAAATAGTTAAAAAAAGCTTTTGACTGATTTTCACATAGTCAATTTGTGATTTTTTTATTATTTTAGTGTAGGTGCAAACAATACAAAGATAGAGTTAAAACACTTTTTGAAACATGTTCGTCCATTTTTCTAGTGGTATGTAGTACGCGCACGGAAAATATAGAACGTGAATGAAGCTTTCTAAATAGTGTCCTTCCGTTTGACGTTTCAGCGGAAACTTAAAAAAATATACCTCAAACAAATAATATTAAAATTTTAAGAAATTGCCAAAAAACTTTATTATCGTTTATATGTCGGAAAAATAGCACAAAAATCATTTATGACATAAGAAAAATGACTGTGCCAATTGTGTAAGTGCATCTAAATAATGTTATTTTACAAAATCGATCTAAAAAATTAGGGACAAAATATAAACCCAATGTGCGAAAATTGATTTGTTCCTTTCATGTTAAAATGGGTAGGCCATATAAAAAAATACTTTTTCTAAAAGTTGTAGATATTTTAAAAGTCTATCTTTTGATTCCGGTGGAAAATCGTTCATTAGCTTTCCGAGAAAACTTTTAACAATTAGCTTTTTGCAAAATTTATGCAATTTCCAACGTATAACTATGTATAAATATAGCCTACGTGATTAATTAAATATGTGCGCAAAATATTGACCCTATAATTTCATTTGTTAACGAATTATGGCTATTTGAAGAGACATTATTCTGCTGCAAGCTAGAGCAAGTAGAGACCTCTACGATCATTCTGTTCGCCATGACTCACATTACAATATATAATAATTATTTTCCGTGTGAAAATTTGTAAATAGACCGTCAAAAATGGCGTAAAAAATATGAATTTGTTTATAATTTCAACGGTTAATCACTTGTAAATATGAACCTCTATAACTTTTTTATATATCTGATATAATATAAAAGTGAAGTTGAAAGTAGGTGCCCCTGAATTATTTTTATCAGACTGAATATAACCCCCGTATTTTAATACAGCATAGACCGTTTTATGTACTAAAATCAGGGATACGCCCGTATAATGCAAAATATAAAACCCTAAAGCCATATTGGACACGACTAATTTCTAAATTAACGTCAAAATTGTGTTTATTTGGTATACAAAGTTCGTTATGAAATAGCTCATAGAACATTACAAAATTGGGACCTAATCCGTGACATTTATTCAACATTTCATTTTTACCGCTATTCAAAATATTCTAAGAGATATTTGCAACTTTCTGGCTCCATGTCGGTTTCAAAAGTCTCTCCTGTCAAAATACTTATCCTGACTTAGTCAAAGCATCATTTGGCATGGCCCACCTCGAAAAAGTGACAATGGGAAATTAAAAAATCGGAAAATTTTTCTGAACTCGATTTATGCAATGTCTGAATCTCGGTCAAAAAATGTAAATCTTCGTCTGGCAGCAAAAATATAAACAGCTATATTCTGCAGAATCATTTGTGTAAGTGGTACTTGCGAAGGCTTCAAGGAGGGCGGAAAATTCGTGCACGCTCCATTTCAAAGGTCGAATTAAATTATATACTGATCTCTGGAGGAGATTTTCGCTCAGTTGGAACACTCAAAATTAAGTTTTCCGCTGCGCCAGCCACGCTGTCTCGCGCTAGCAAATATACCATCTCTTTATGAGTTGTTATTAATTTTATTCTACAATGTAGACGCCTTTTGTACGGGGTGTCTAGTTAAGAATAGTCTCCAGCCGTCATTAACCGTTGCTCACACAATTATGGGGAAATATTTGTGGGTAAATCGGCCAAGAAAAATCGCTGGAAATTATTTTCAAGTTCGAAAAATGGCCACGAGGGGGCGTAACAGCAACTCAAAAATGAAAATGCCGAGTTTCTCTTGAATTTTCCTAATTAAGGTTTGTTGAAAATATAAATACTGTATTCTTCAGGCAATTATGCAACTTTTTGCTCTTTATCTTTTTTTTTCTGTTTTCAATAATACAGTGCTAGGGAAAGGTCAAACTTTTTTCTTTCAAACGTTTATTGACGTCAGAAAAAAAAGCTCTTTTTTTGCTCTTCACTTAGAGCTGTTAACTGTACCATAGAGATTCTATTAGTGGTCACTAGATGCGTTTTTTCGTAATCCTTCAAATAATACGGATTTTCTTTAAAAAAATCAAATGGTATTATATGACTGAATGTGAATGTATGAAGGTTATAAATGGTATCGGATAGTGAAATAAACAATCCAGGTCCGTATTTGAATTAAAAAAGTTGATGATGGTCGCCCGAATCCGAAACGTCGGATTGGAAAACTAACTTCACCAATTTGTAGAGAAGAAAAAGTGATAATGATGAAGTGAAAATTATTTTTATCTGTCATTTTAACTAAGCCTACTATTTAAGAAAAATTAAAAAAAACAAAAATAACTTTTATGGTTTTTCTATCATTTTAGACTTAGTTGAAATAACAGATCAAAATAATTTTCACTTTTTCATTATCACTTTTTCTCTTCTACAAATTGGTGAGATTAGTTTTTCAATCTGACGTCTCGGATTCGGGCGACCATCAACAACATTATTATACTATTCTATACCTTTTATAATCTTAAATTAAATTATGACAAAAAATCATATACCATTTGATTTTTTTTTGAAAAAATTCGTATTATTTGTAGAAATATGAAAAAACGCCATCTAGTTACCACTAATAGAATCATTACGGTACAGTTAATAAATCCACGTAACGAGCAAAAAACGCTTGAAAGAAAAAAGTTTGATATTCCCCCACCACTCTATTATTGAAAATAAAAAAAAGATAAATAGCAATAAGTTGCATAATTGCCTGAAGAATATAACGCTAATATTTTCAACAAAACTTAAATAGGAAAATTCCAGAGAAAATCGGCATTTTCATTTTTGAGTTGCTGTTATATTGTGTGGTCAACGGTTACCGAGTTCTTAATTGGACACCCGGTACATAAAATATAAATATTTAGTGATATATTTGCGTAGTCTCAGCTCTTAATGTCATTAATCAAGGTGACAGTGAATTAAAAACAAAAAAATATCTCTGAACCCCAATGCATGTATGGCAATCACTTTTTACTTCCCCCGGAAGAAAATGGCGACCTAATGATATGTTTAAAAATTCAGTAAAAGAACTACGTATCCAATAGACTTAAAATTGTACACAAAAATCATGTGTTAAACAGGGATAGACTGGTAAATTTTTAATGCGAATCCTATGTGGCTAGGACTTAATGAAATGTTTAAATATCCGGCAAAATTCCAATTCCTGGAATACAAATCGTCTTTCTAGGGAGAAAAGTAATAAAAAAAACTTAATTTATGTTTTGTAGACTGCATAAATAATGTGATGAAAAATAAATAAATTATAATAATTATAAAGGTATTAAAATCTAAAAAAAAGTTAAATAAATTACAGTTTACAGGATTTGTCTACGTATTTTAAATAGTTGCATTCTGTACGAGGGAAGTTGTGGGTAAAATTATTACCCGTTCAAATTATAAATAAATTTATAAAATGTTTTTTTACGTTTTATTTTGAAAATATCCACAATGAAAATAATCATATATCTTGTAGAGGTCTGTCTCTATCTGTAACAGTAAATATGCTGTAAAACATCACGGCCATTATTTTTAGCATCACATAGGCTAATTTTCAGATAAGTTATCATTTATAAAATTTTTAATGTTGTAACTAATCAACGCTTTTTCACCGGACACATCAAAAGATAGAGTTTTGAAATATCTACAAGTTTTAGAAAAAATATCTTTGTGTAGGACCTAGCCATTTATAGGATAGAATATAGAAGGAAAACAATTTTCGGCACATTAAGCAATTGTTTATATATTTTCCTTAATTATATTTTTTGTTTGGATTTTTGCAAAATAACATTATTCAGATGCATATAGACAATTACCGAAATCAGTTTCCTATAGGCGTTTATGAAAAAATTCCTATTATAAGTACTAGTGTCCTGGCATATTATTATTATTATTATTATTCTATTTTTATAACGTTCTATATATTCTGCACTTATTGTTTTGTAACTTGTATAAGTTTTGAAATATGTAAATTATCCAGGACCTGTCGCTGATGATAATTGTTGCTTTAATATAAAAACGTAGTATTATCGTCAAATTTTCTGTAAGTGGAAATTTTTTATTTTTTATTTGCAGCGATATTTTAGATATACTAAGAGGAAGATAATTGAGGATTGATTTTTTTTAATAGGCCTAAATCTTAGACTTATATCCTTTGTAAAGATATTTTTTGATGTAATGATTTTCGCAGTTCCTGTTTTCTATTCTCAATTATTGAATACGCAGTATTTCTAAGATCCAACTGGTTTTTAATTAAAAAATTGGAGAAGTATCTTCTTGCTTTAGGGCTATTCCAAGCGAAGTGTCCCGTCCATAACAACAAATTATTAGCTGTGTATTTCTCTATGTATCCGTGGGAGCACAATGTGACAGTATATAATCGTTCTCCACGTCATCCCAAAAATATCGTCAGAAAAGTAGAAAAGTTAGTTAACGAAAATAGTCGGGTTTTGAGAATCGTAAGGAAAGTTTAAAATTGTTACAAAATAGAATACTTCTAAAAAAAACGATAAACTTATTTAAAAAGACATTTTTAGATTTCCAATATTACTAAATATGAAGGGATATTATAAGTTCTACTGCTGGACTGTTAGGTTAGGGTTGATTGAATTGAGTCAACCTCCCTCCTTCACCTAACCTAATTGGCAAAAGGTACTTTTGGGCAAATCTCAACAAATACATCGAAGCCCATTATATTGCAGAAATAATAATGGCAACAAGAAATGTCTTATATTCAGCATACATCTATAACAAACAACTTTCGCATTTATAAAGTTTCCAGGTACACTTCAATCCTGACGCCTCACAGCACATAGGGGTATTTGCTTATTAAACCTGGTCGAAATTATGTTATAATTAATATTGACTTTATTTAAAGCCAATGTAATTATTATATTTAAGGGTTTTTGCTAACAAATGAACACATTTTAGATAAAACAAATTAATAAGCTTATCACTGCCGATTTGGACAATTTTTGGCATAATAGTGATTTCTGTTGCGCTTATCTGAAGTGACATTTTTCATAGACGTTTCGTTCCCGAGTTGTCCATCATCATTAAAAGCTATAGTAGGTTTTCATGATTTATCCCTTGTTTTCATAAATATTTTGCCAAATTTTATAGGAAATCAGTTGCAAACGCAATCAAAATGTGTAAGATCACGAGGTTTCAAAATAATATGAAGTCAATAATAGCCTGTTAATTATTTCCATATTGCAAAATATACTCTGAATCTGTTTCAGGAAAAATCTCGTCGGCATTGTCGAAAGTATTTATTTCGGACTTTGAAGCAGTGGCGGCTATTCAGGTGAAGTAGGTGAAGTACTACTTCACCAGGAAAAATAAACAAGCAAACATCTAACTATATTTATTATATATCTCTTAAAATTTTAGATTTTACATTCGTTTATTCACCTAATTGGCGAAAAATAAACTGTACATCTCGAATAAATATTTTACTTGACCGTTGGCGGCATGTAAAACTTTCAATCGCACTTTATTATAACAACTATAACAGTGGCGCAAACCGCTTCGACTTTGCTGGAGGTGCTATGTTTAGTTTACGATTTTGCTACTACGTTGCTATGACAACGCGTACGTGATGACGTCGACCGCATGGAAGATTAGTGTTAACCAACTCCATACAACGCTCTCGGTGAATTGCTAACGCAGTACACTGCACCCACGTGTTGTTCAGTTTGGGGTGGTTGTTTACTTTTATTTTCGCGGATTTCGCTGCAACCGGTTAGTTCCTTTGTAATTTACTTGACTGTTTTGTGTTATATTTATTTATGGTGTTGTTACAACTTTATTTGGTGTCGGGTTTATTAATTTACATTATTGATGAATCCGATCACGGATGTGGTTTGCATTTTGTTCGAAACTCCATTTAATCGATGGAAGGAACAAGATCAGAGTTTTAATCGTCATTCTGGTTTTCGCCGTACAAATGGTTATGTAGTAGTCAAATAATACAAAAATTGTTTTGCTGGGCTTGTTTACTAGTTTCCAATAAATATTCAGTGTGGAATAAGGAAGGATTTGCAGGTATGTTAAATATATGAAGGTCTCTATATAAACATGAAGACTCGGGGGAGCATTTAAAATGCGAATTAATGCTAAAAACATTTGTAAAAACTCAAAGCACTATAGCTGACACTTTAAAAGAAAATGCTAAACTATATAAAATACATTTTAACGAAAATGTCCGATTAAATAGACTATTTATGTGCTTGGTACCTAATTGACGCAGTTTTGTACCTTGCAAAACAAGAGTCAGTCTTTCGCGGTCATGATGAGAGCAGCGAGTCAATAAATAGGGGGAATTTTAAAAAGCTTTTAGGTTTATTAATATCGAGGAGTTCCCAAGAACTAAAAGATCACAAAAAAAATTAAAAATGCCTTTACTGGTGACTCGAAAACTATTCAAAACGAAATAATCAATTAATAATTGAATTTAATTGAACGCATTTCTGATTATTTAAATGATCATGTAAAAAATGAAATAATGAACACACAGTTTTTTCTGTGCAAGTGGATTACACCACTGATATTACGCAAACCTCCCAGTGCTCCGTAATTTTAAGAATCGTTAATTCAGAAGGTTCAGTAGTCGAGAGATTCTTAGGATTTTATAATGTCAGCTCCGATAGAATGTCGGAGAATTTATATTCTGTATTGGATCAAATTTTGGACCAAGTTGACTATAAACATGAATTAATAGGGCAATGTTACGATGGCCCAAGTGGGATAGCAATCTAAATGGCCTTCAAAAGAAAAAGCGCCGCAGGCTGTATTTGTCCTGATGCGGCAAAGTTTAAAAATATTTCTAAATGTCGAATTTTTTTGCAAGCATTAGTGGTATTCCCTCATTTTTTCATCACTGAGCGAAACGAACGTATGCTCTTACACCTGCATCTACGAGGCGTATACCAACAATTACAGAAACTCGTTGGTCTTCAAATTCGAAATTAGTAAATGTGACTGTTCAAGTTGCGTTCTTCAAAAAAAAATCGGTTGACATTGCATATCCAATTAAAACGCTGTCGTGAGGCGCTCTGTAAAAAAAGAAATGAACATTTTTTTTAATACCATGTTTGATAAAGCAAATTCTATTACAGAAATAAATCGTTACAAACGTGAGCTTGCTAAGCTTTCACCTGAAGAAATTAGGGCTTAAGTATAGAACCCTTTTTTATGAAATATTGGACCATATTTTAATGGAAATGACACTAAGCTTTCAAGACTCTGAAAAACTTACATTTTTATGTTTGGCAGATTCTGCTAAATTTTCCGAATATAGTTTAAATTTTCCGACTGGCCCGTTAGAAAATTTGTTACAGTTATGTGGGGAAATATTTTCAAAAAGTTAACGACTTAAAAATGAGCTTGGTCTTATTTTTGCCAATGACAGTAATTGGAATATATCGCTGCAAGAGCAAGTGAAAAAAATTAATGAAAATAAAGATATTTTAACCAGAGCATATAAAGTGTTTTCCCTTATTTTGACAATACCGTCGACAAGTTCTTCAGTGGAAAGAAGTTTTTCTTGCCTAAAACGTGTAAAAACTTATTTAAGAAATACAATATCTCAAAAAAGACGTACTTCTCTAGGCAATATTTCAATTCAAAAGGAATGTCTGGAGGAGATTAGGGCAACTCGTCCATTTTATGAGGATGTTATAAATAAATTTGCTGCTATGAAGGATAAGAGAATTGATTTAGTATACAAAATTTAGGTCAGTTTGGGTTAATTTCTTAGAAAGTATTTAGGGTCGTGCCGGGGTGGCTCCATAGTAAGCATATGAATGAATGACGCCATTTTAAATATTTTCCTGCGAGAGATTTTTCACGATAATTTTTTAATGCTCTAACATATTGAGTTCAAATTTGGTGTATGAAAAACAATTAACCAAAAAAGTAATTTGGGGGTGTCTGTAGGTAAATCTCCCGGAACCTAGATAGGGGAATCTAATTTCTTGTAAAGCTGTTTCGGATATTATAATTCTTAATAGTTCTTGGAAATAATAAATAACTTTATTCTTAGCACACTGTGGTTATGTAAAAATAACGAATGTTATGTGGTTTTCGGGATTTCTATGGGCACGAAGTTCAATTTTACAATCATTTTATCGGTAACTATCGCTATATCCATAACTATCGATATATTGACGCCTATTGTTAGTTATCGACATATCGATATCTATCGATAGGTAAAATCTAATATCGCCCTTCCCTACTCCTGATCAGATGTGCTTCTAGAAAAATACATAGCGCTTGTATTGTACTGGACGTGTTTTTTTTATCTTGCTGCACGAAGACTCATCTGAACAGTAGAAGTAAGTTGTTTTGGAGACACAAATATTAAAAAACCTTCATCTTCCAACTTTTTGCTTCGATCAGTAGATTCATCAAATTATTTGCTCACTGGACCTTTTGTTGAGGGAATGTTGTTTTTTAATACTACCAGCAGTCCATTATTTACTATCTTTAGGAAATCGATCCTCCTTTTTCTAAACATCTGTGGATTTTTGTTTGAATTAAAATCGCCTGTTATCAGGTCTATGTCACTTCCTGTAAAGTTGTTGATTTCCAAGAGACGAGTTTCTATGCAAGTGCAATTTTTATTGAACAATCTATTAGATCTAGTTAGTAGGTTATCTAGATCTCTTCTAACCATATTCTTAACATATGTTTCAGTTTCTGCAAAGAAAATAATAAATAACAGACAGATTATTTAAAAACATCGTCTTACGTCTATTCATGATTTTAATTTCAGTTTAATCACGTCCTTAAAAAAGGCAAGTATTTGCGGAAGATTTTTTATTGGGCTAGTAAGTAGTTATACGTAGACATAAATATCTTTGCTTAACCTGTCCCGATACTGGACGTTAAACCTTACTAAAACAGAATATTTAAAAATATAGGCCAAACGTGTCATTTTCTGAAATATAAATAAATGTAAAACTCCAAATGCACAAATATTGCCTTAAAATATACTACGTTCTGAATATTTCCAGATCTGTAACAAATATGAGTAGTTTCCACAAAACTAGCAGAAATGAAATCGAAAAAATGCATCTTTAATGAAGCGACTTAACAACCACGCACTTAAATACGTAATCATTGTTTTTTACGCTAAACTTCTCTGAATAGTGCCACGAAACATTTTAAATTGGCTCTTTTGGCCAGATTTAATAAGCCATTACTTCTATTTGCGCCGTCTAGCTGTAATAGCTACTTTGCTGAACCATTGCATGTGTTAGCAAATAACATTTTACTACATATAAAAGAAAAAAATAACCAATAACAATGGAATAGTTAAAACAGAGTCAATTAAAAATTCACATTAACAGCATATGAAATTAATTATGTTATAATCTATCCAAATTCGTAGCACTTTTCTTCCACATATATCTGAAGGTCTATCGCTTGAGCACTCGCACAACTGAAAAAAATTCCATTGAAATTGAAGTAAATTTCTTTGTATTATTTGTTTTTTCATTCAATAGTATGAAGTGTTTATTCTAAGTTTATCTTCAAGTAATTCTACTTGAATGGCGTTTGGAAATTACGTTGTTACATCACATATTCATTACTTGTCATTAAAATCACTTATATTTAATTTTATGGACTAGTAGGTGGTTTAAAATATTACGAGCAAAATCAATATTAGCTCTGAAGAGTCCACCATCTGCATTAATTTAAACAACTTTTATGCAAATTTTTAGTAACAAAGATTTCAACTTAAAATGAAAAATTTATAAAAATTGAAAATGTTGAACTGGTATTCGAAGCCAGAACCTCTCATTTTCTAGTTGACTTCTACGACACTTTAACAGTCTCCGGCGGCTATAAACCGAGGAGGATTGTAAAAGGGAAAGGAAGTAATTAATAATTATTAGTCACTAAGATCTATGTATCTATCACCCGAATGCATCGTCGACATTCAACAGGAATCCAAAGCAGATCTGTGAATAATAAAATCAAACAGGACTAGTTTTTGGTCCTATTTTATTATGTATTATAAAAATTAAATAATTATTTAATCGGCATTTTCAGACAGATTTATTGAAGTTGAGAAAGTTAAACTGCCTTCGCCAGGATTCGAATTAGATCTTGATGGTTAATAATAATCAGGAATGAGTTTATTTTCCCTTTAACACCATCCCTGATTTGTAGCCGCCGCGCCGAAAACTGCAATACCGTAGTTGATTGTTGAGCTTATGGTCTGCGTGGCTTAATGCATGCTCAAAGCGTTCATTTAGCCGGCAAGTTGCCTTTGAGCAGGGCTAATAACAAACCGAGCAATTGTATCTAATTTGAGATATTGCAATAAAACTTAGGTTTAAGCGTCTATCGGATGGGAGGTAAATTGACTCGATTGTTTTTCTTTTAACAAACTTGATCCGTTTATTCGATTGTTTAAATTTGTAGTATAGGCAGTTACTATACAGAAATTAAAAAAAAACGATAAAATATAAAGGAAATATAGAAGAAAAGTATAAAAGTCAATTTTTAAATAAAGAATTTTATAAAATTCGACCTTAGTTCTGGATTGTTAGTTATAAACGACTCTCAAAAACGTTTATTAGTAGATAGATGTTATGACTGTATTAGAAACTTCTCCAATTAGTACTAATTTACATCATATATATATACACACACAAGATGTCACAAGTTGCTTTAGGTATTTTTTATTAGAAAAAGATTATTTATAATTTTAAAATATTTTTTTTGTATGTAAACATTTGTATTTTTGTCTATTTAAAATAAAGTTTTATTTTTACTTTATGTTTTGTGTCTTTTTTATAATCTCCTTTCATTTATTTTGTTATTTAAAATTAGTTGTTTAAACTAAAAGAAAATGGGATCTAATAAATGAAATTATTTGTTAAAAATTATAAAATATAATAATCCGGAACCTTTCATGTTTTAGTCTTTCTGCTAATTCATATTTAGTAGTGTGGGGCAAGATTACTAGATGTTAAACTTCGTCTCGAAAAGAAAACAGGTAATTTGATAGTGAAAATTTTGAAAGCTGCAGATAATTTATCAAAAATATGGTAAGTGCACTGCACATACACCCAGTTTTGTTTAAATTATACTTAAAAATGCAATTTTTAATGCAAATATTAACAACCCCGAATAAGGAAGACAAAAATGAAAATATGTGTTTATTAGGATCATACAATTTGTCCAAATTGGGTGAATTGTTTTTCTATTAACAAACTACCCGCTTGACCTGTTTGTTGGATTGTTTTTCTATTAACAAACTACCCACTTGACCTGTTTGTTGGATTGTTTAAATTTGTAGTATAGTAAGTTTCACTGCAGTTATTGTACAGAATTAGGATAAAATATAAAAGAAATATGGAAGAAAAATATAAAAATCAGTTTTTAAATAAACAATTTTATAAAATTCGACCTGGATTGTTATTGTTGACTCCCAAAAACGTTTATAAATAGAAATATTTTAGGACAGTATTAGAAACTTCTCTAAGCCAAAAGAAAATGGATTCTAATAACCGAAATTATTTGTTAATAATAAATAAAATACAATAATCCGTGACCTTTGATGTTTTAGTCGTTCTGGTAATACATTTTTATTAGTGTGAGAAGATTTCTTGATGCCAAACTTCGTTTCGACAAAAAAAGGTAATTTTATAGTGAAAAATTTGAAAGCTGCAGATAATTTATCAAAGATATGGTGAGTGCATTGCAGATACATCCAGGTTTGTTTAAATTTTACTTAAAAATATAATTTTTAAGAAACCAAATATTCACAATCCCGAATAAGAGAGACAAAAAAGGAAATATGTGTTTAATAGGATTATAAAATACTTGAATTTGTCCGTGTTATATTTTATTGATTTTACATTTTGATGGACTGTAAAATCTAAATCGATTGACTTAGGCCAAAAAGGGCCTGCACATTTCTATCTTTGTTTTTATTAATCTACTACTATAATTCTGACATCAAATTCTTATTTACCTGAAAGCATTACAAAACGGACGATGTTTCGTCCTCGTTCTGGTATACCGGAAGTTGTATCAAAATTATAGTAATTAGCTATTCAAAATGTGAAAATTGGCCGCATTCTTGACAGGTGATTTCAGAGACCTTAAATTTTAGGAGTAAATTAAGCAACAAGAAAGGTAACGGACGCCCAATTTGCTCATGGAAACAAGTATAATTTACTTAAAAAAAACAACCACAAAACATACTAAAATAAGCGAAACTTTACCTTATAATATCCCGTATAAAACATCTGATGCTATATTATTTTTTTATTATAATTACATTTATTTGTTAAGCAAAATTCGGCATAGAATATATGTTAGAATTTTATAAATTTTGGGTAAAATCCCTGATATTTATTCTAGTTTTTGATCTATATCCATTTTTACTGGTTCTGCAAGCATTTGAGGAAATATTTGCAAATTTCTGGACTTACGCCGGGTTAAAAAGTCCGTCTTTGACAAAATGTTTATCCTAACATCACGTCGGTAAGACCAGGGGCGGGCAGCATTTAGACATTCCACTATAGGATTCGGCACCTGTCTTTCCTCTGATTGGCTGAAACGCGGTGCGGGAACCTGTTTCTCCTCCGATTGGCTGTTTTGAATCAAACGCGGTGCGGTGCTGAACGCCATAGCGTTATGTTTCAACAGTGCCGAAATACGGAGTGGAATGTTATCTTTAAAGAATATCATCTACTCATTTGTTTTATTAATTTTACCTTATTATGTGGGTAGGGAACGATTTTATGGCAAGAGTCAAGTATGAAAAATTATTTAAGTTGAAAATATCATGTAGTATATTATGTTCAGGGTGGCCCACATAAGATGATCCTGTACCTTATCTCAGAACTTATAGAAGATATTAAAAAAGTTAAATACGAAAGTTTTTTAAAATTAGTTAAATTTTTAAAATATTATATTTGCAAATTTACAGGGGTGTCACAAAAGTGTAGTAACTGACAACTTTGTTATTTTAAATGCAATACCCTATTTTTTATTTCATTTTCGGATTCTACGTAAGATTCTAAGCATATTTGATGTAACATACCCTATACCTAACTTCAACTGTTTCCAAACTACAAACAATTGAAAATCAGCATTTTTTGCATTTTGACTTATTATGGTGGCAAAACAGTTAAAGATAGAGATAAATAAATTTCAAATTCCAATCTTAACTTTTTAAAAGCTATCTGATGACGTAAATATACAGTGGATACCATTGGTACCAAATTTGGTACCTTCGTTGGTACCATCAATTATGATCATTAAATAGCTCTTGAAAAGTTAAGACAGGAATGTGAAATTGATTTTCCTCTATCTTTAACCGTTTTGCCACCATAATAAGTCAAAGTGTAAAAAATGCTGATTTTTAATTGTTTGTAGTTTAACAGTTGAAGTTAGGTATAGGGTATGCTACATCAAGTATGTTTAGAATTTTACATAGAATAAATATAGGGTATTGTATTTAATTAATAAAACACATAAGTAGATGATGCTTCTTTAAACATAACATTCCACTCCGTGTTTCGGCACTGTTGAAACATAACGCTATGGCGTTCAGCACCGCACCACGTTCAGCCAATCAGAGGAAAGACAGGTGTCGAATCCTATAGTGGAATGTCTAAATGCGGGCGGGTAAAGGTGGAAAATGCCTTAACAAACACAAAGATGCATTTTTTTAGTTGAGAAATTTAAATGCTTGCCAGTCCCTCTCCTCCGAGAAGGCATTCTACATACGCCATAATTTGACAAAGTGACGGTTTTCTTTAAAAAGGTTTTTTTTTCTCTAAAGTCTATTTTAACCTATTTCTTGACCTAGGGCAAAAAAATCAATTTCATGTCATAAAAAAAAACTTGTGTATACTGCATTTCTTAAATGCCAGGTTTTAGATATCTTTACGTTTTAGCGTTCTTATAGATGACTCAATTCCGACGGTTTGTCTGCCAGTCACTTTGGTGGCCTAGCTAAAATTCTACTTACCCGATTGACTTCAAATTTTGGTCAAAAATTAAAGCTCATTTGGGGATGTCCTGACAACATATAATAAAAATCCAATGTGGCGGCCTAGTGAAATATTAAAATAGATATTAATAAAAAACGAATCCAATTTACCTCAAATTTTGCACAAAAATCAAGTATGACATAGGATTGAATTGGTAACGGCCTAATAAAACGTTTAAAAAAATCATCCTGAAAAACTACTTTTTAGATTTTGTGCAAGCATGGACCAACTGGTACGAATTCAACATGGCGGAACAAAATGGCAGTTTTTTATTCAATTTATTTTAAATCATGCCCAAAATTAAGTGTGGCATAGTTAGAAATTGATGAAATATTGGTAGGAATTCAATATAGTGGAGTAAATTGGGTCCAATAAAAATATTTGAAAAGACAGTATGTGTCTTACTAAATGACTATGGGCGGAATTAAATTGCACCACATTTCACAATTCTTAATAAAAGGAAACATTTTTAACCAGGAAATTTACCAAAGTTTTAGTAAGTGTGTTAATTAACGCGCAGTCTTTCCATATTCTTTTAAATTGGTGTTGCATTAGTCCGTAACATTTGCTGAAATACCATAGAGCAATTATTCTGATATTCATTTTTGCTTGTAACAAAATCTTAAATACGTTACGGATAGTCAGTATATGAAAGAGCAATTCATTTTTCCGTCTCCAGCCGTACTCTTTCTATTGATTATCCCTGCCAAATTATCAGTTTTTCTAAAGATCGCCCTTTTTTAACCGATAATTTCTAATAGCAATGCTGCTGTTAATCTTTTATGAGGATAAATTGCTGCTCTTAGACGCGTATCTTGCAATAGAATTTTTGGTGTTAATAAGTTCATGTATGTATATGGTTAATTGTACACCTGATTCATATTGTTCACTTAATAAATTTATCAGAATACTGATTTCTTTTTTAATAGCTAGTCTATTATCTTGATAGATATTTCTTTTTAGCCAAATGTAAAAAAATTAGACACTGATTTGTAAACTATTTTTCTCAATGACCAAAAAGGAATAAAATTAGATTAAAACTCTGTTACTGGTTTAAAGAATCAAGGTCTTTACTGAATGTTATAATTGAACATCCTTTATTTTTAGTTATTTTTGTACTAGGCTTGTCAGAATTTGACATATAAATTTGTCATGTAATTTTAATTTTTGGCAAAAATATGCAGGTTAGGTAGGGCTCCTCCTTTCGGAGTTTCGTTCTCCAGTGTTATTACTGTGAAGTAGAATGTGAAACCAAATAATAATAACATGCTAAACAGTAAGTACTTACTATAAACGCAAATATTTTAAGTTAATGCCTGCATTAGTTAATAATTAATAAATATTTGTATTTTAAAGTATGTGTTATAGTCACAGAATCAATGTATGCAATATTGAGGCGATATTGCATCTTTTTTTTTTAATCCATCATCGAGAATAAGTTTAAAATATGGCAATTTTGTAATTAATTTGAAGTACTTTTAAAATAATGTCAAAATTTCATGAATTTATTTGCACAATAATGTACCTAGTCACTTGAAACCAGACAAACTAATTGTTTAAAAAGTGTGTTATCTTCGGGTTTGTTTTTTAATATATTTATTTACATGCTTGGTGTTTCCAAGTATCTAAACATGCCGTTAGTGGATGATCAATCAAATTTTGGAGTGAGTGAACGAGATGAAATGGGATCGTGCAAGTTAAACGTGAATCAATTATCTAAAAACAGTTTAAGACTTTTTTATAGTTGGGGAGCATTGTACATTGTACCACTTTTTCTTGTATTAAATGTTGTTTTAAATAAAAATCAGCATTACAACCTTTATTCCGCGTTAAATTAACCAAAACATTTACAAACAATAACATATTTTACAAAGACAATAACTTTTTTTTACAATTGTACAATTTAGGATACCAGTTGCCCAAAATTGTACTAGTGGGTTCCTAAAAGTGTACCTAGAGCATGGCAATTGGGCAAAATAACATGTAAATAAATTCTTTTCCATCTACTTCGGACCAGTGGCGGCTCGTGGGTGTCTAAAACTGATGAGGCGAGAAAAGGTTTGTTAATTATAATAGGTAGATGGCGCCGCAGGCGAAAAATTTTTGGATGCCACGCCCAAATTGACTCATTTTTATGATTTGTTTTTGTCTTTTACATACCAATACCAAGATATATGCCCAATTTTTCATTAAGTAATTTTTAAAATAAAAATTATTACATAGATATAAAAATAAAATAATAATCTTTAAGATATTCACTCAATTTTCATGTAGTGCGTTTTATCCTCAGATATATGTACATATATACTCTTCTCAAAGATATATAATATACACATTTTTCATCATTGGATTTTTTTATAAAAAATATTTAAAATACTTAATCAAAATAGTAGAATCGAGTTTAAAGTGTAATAAACCTGTAATAATCTAATATGGTGTGGACAGTAATTTTTTTACAAAAAACCAAAACTATTTAGGCAAATAGGTATGTGGACTGTGCAGTTCAGTCACTTTTTGTAAATTAAATTAATGCGCCTGTCTTTTAAAGAAGCAAATTTCTCAATGATTTTGTCATAAAAGTCACCATTACATTCAAAAAGTTTAACTAATAACTCTTTTTCTATTGCCATGATCGAGATCTGAGAGCCTATCTTGAGATATATTATTTCGTAAGTAGGTTTTTATTCGCTTTAAGCACGAAAAATCTCTTTCGGCCTGTACACTTGTTAAGGGGATTGTCAAAATTAATGTCGCAAGTCGATATACTTCACAATATACTGAAATTAATTCTAAACTATTAATTTGTTTAAGGAGTTCTTGAATATTGACTTTATAAAATTGTTCATCTCGGTAAATTATGCTTAGCTCATTTTTGAGGCGGTCTTTGTCAAACATTTTTGGATACCTTTTTTCTAACGAATTTAATAGACTAATAGGGAAATCTGTGGCAAAGTCTTTGTATTTTGATGTATTAAGAAGTTTCACAAATTCCAATTTGTGTAAATTTTCAAACCTGATGTTAATTTGAAAAATTATACAGTCTAAAATTTCATGAAACAGATTTTTATATTTTTCCATTAAATCTGATTCGCTCATGCTACGGGTTTGTCTACTACATGGCAATCCGGTAAGTGATTTTGCTTTTTCAAAAATGGATTTAAGGAAATTTTCAGCGCGCAGCTCATTTAATCGTTTGACGGCAATGTTCAATTGTGAAATGCAGAAATCAATTTCTAGGTTACTTAACTGAAAAACTTGAAGCAGGATATCAGTAACAAAAAAAATGTCTTTAAATGTTAAATAGTCTTTAATAAAGTTAAAAAAGCAAATTCAAAATCGGAAAGGTCCTTTAGATACCCCTTGGCCATGTGTATAGTATCTGAGTCTAATTCTGGATTTTCAATCATGTCCTAAAAAACTAAGGTTAGTCCTTCCCAATTATTTGCAACAAAAATTAGAATTTTTGATTGAGAATACCACCTTGTATCACTTGCTTGCGGAACTCGTTTTTTTATTATTTTGTCCAATATAGATGTGCGTTTGTACGATTTATGGAAAAAAGCAGGCAAACTTTTCAAAGTTGCGAAAAAGATTCTGCTTTCCTTACTATAATTTGAACCCTGTTGTAAAATTAAATTGAGACGATGAGCAGCACAATGATTGTACATTACTTGTGGGGCATCCGATCTTATTCGTGTTTGTAGACCGCTCAATTCTCCGGCCATAACCGCAGCTCCATCATAACATTGTGTTACTAATTTCCGTTTAAAATTTAAAGGTTCCAAGATTCTTACAATTAAGTTATAGAGTGCATTAGCTCTAGAATCCTCACTTATATCAAAAAAGCCTAAAAAACGTTCTTTTATTTCGGCTAATTTATTTACATACCTAACAGTTACACAACATTAGTTACAAACAATTAATGAGAAAAATGTAGCCTCCGATATTTCTTGTTTAATAAAGTCTCTCATATGTTCGTCCATACAAAATATTAATTCATTTTGAATAGTTTTCGATTGTCCCGTAAATACACTTTTCTCTTCTAAATGCTTTACAAGTTCGGTGTTACGTTTAATTAAACAATTAAAAACTTCCTTAAAATTCCCTCTGTTAAAAGAAGATTCGGATTCGTCATGCCCCCTAAAAGCCAGTTCTTGTTTTCTCAGTAATATAGTCGTATCTATAAGGTATGTCAAAAGCAAGCGGTTTTTCCTAACATCTTCATTGTACAATAATTTAGATAAACGAGCATTTTCGATTAGTGCATCTTTAATTGTAGTCATGTTTTGAGACAAACGTACAAAACCTTTTGAATATGGTCTTTAGACCTTCATGCACTTTAACCGTTTTTGTTTTCCCCAGTATTAAGCAAGGCCAACAATATAAACGCTGCTTAAAAACACTTCCACAAATCCAAGTGTGTGTTTGATACCATGACGTTTGAAATGATCGTTTATATTGTCGACGGTCTTTTTTATCACTACTTAAGGTACTTATCTTCGGCATGGGTCTATCTCCGCGAGGAATTTCTTTTTTCTCATCCTCGGGACGCCTGGAAAATGCCGTTGTCAATAGTGACATAACGATATCGTGGACTGGATTCGTAGTTCACACGTTTCGTTTATTTTAAATTTTAATCACTAATTCATAAAAACTACTCTATCAGTCTATCTGATTCACACTACTCAATAATTAAACTAACGCAACGTCAAAGATACTTTAGATAGAGTAACACTCGACACAGACTAAACGCGCGACATTCACGAAATAATACTATAAAACAAACACTAAATTATTGCCGAATAATCTCAATATCCACCCACTTCCCGCTCAATCTCAAACCGTTACCGGTAACAGTCAAATACGAATACCCCACACGCCCACGCAAACAACAAAAACAAAAACGGATTGCATTTGGCAGCCGGATGCGCGATTGTCATTTTTCCGATAAATAATAATTATTTCCATTTATATTCAATCTGTGTTAACAATAAATGGCAACGTCTCAATCATTAAGCGAAGTTTTCATCGCCTCAAATGCAATAAAAAGAGATGGAATGAATCTACATATGCAACACGACCCTTTTCCTTCTTTCTCAGACTTATTAAAAATCCAAATACCATTCAAGTGTCCGAGGCGCAATTCGCATCGCCGCGTATAGGTAAAGTCGAATGAAAAAGAAATGATATTGCAGTTATTGGACATTGTACTGTTGGTTAGTAAAGTAAAGTGTTTATTTATGATTTACGCATATTTGATGAAATTTTCATAGTGTTTGAGACAATTTTCAGAGAATAATGTATCAACTTGGAAAGAATTAATTTTGAAAATAAAAATGTATATTTATAGGAAAGCGAGTGAGGCGGCGCCTCAGTTGCCTCATCTGACGAGCCGCCGCTGGACCACTCCTCATGCGGCCAACGAGAACACCGTTGACACATAGGTGTTATCGCAGAACGAGCATTCAGCATCACTTTCATCTTTCAATTTTGACCCGACTGATGGACTAGGATAGAAATTTTCCTTGGCACTTTATTTTGTTTCGTTTTCCTTAGCAGCCAGATTAATTGTAATTTTTTTTATTGTATATTTTAGAGTTTTTTCCTTGAATTTCATCTCTATAAGGGTGTTGGTTAACATGACTGCAGCTTGCAATGATCAGCTTTAATTTCTTGGGACAATGGCGATATTTCTAAATCTATCTCGTCAAAGGTTTTTGAGCAACCTGAAACTAGCTCCCTAGATCTTGCAAAACATTAATAGAATAACCTCCACTTCAGGGACAGGAAAAGGTGGTTGTATGCGATATTTTTTGGCTAGGCATATCGGTGTGGTTCCTATCATTCATTGTTCAGAAACAGCAATGCACTCTCCGAAAAACGATTTTTATCAATAGGCTACACTCATGAAGTAAGAATAGCTGATTCGGCATTTTATGCAGTTGCAGCTTTACCATAGGCCAGGATTCTTATGCTTGCACTTAAAAAAAATGCATTGATTTGAATAAGGCTACATCTAATAGATTGACATTTATGGGTGGTACGGCCTGGAAGTTGGATGTGGATGTGATGAACGTAGCTTAGAAGTTAAGTGAATTGGTAAAAAGTCCATCTAGTAACGAAAAAATTGATTTTTGCTCACATGCTTGAACTACCGACTAGAAATGTATCACAGGACAATTCTGATTTGCTGTCGATCATGAGATTTTCGAAAAATTAGGGAAAGTACTAAAAAGCAAGTAATGTTGACCATATAAGCAAAGCGAGGTTTTTAATACAACACTAATATTCCAGGTGCTCTTAAGCAGATAATAACGTATGAATTGATAAAATTATTAATTCTGTAAAGCCCTGATTGTCATATATTTTTTCGAATTGCCTCGTTTAAATTCATATCTTTTTTAAATATCAAAAAAATAATAGTTTTTGGTGGAGTTAATTTAGTTCGCGCGTTCCCAATTTTCAGATTTTTCTTTGTACACAATATGCCGTTAGTAGAAAATGAATTATAGCTTTCGATCAATTTATTATTTATCTTAGAAACTATCACATTTAGAAAAAAAATCATACGGACAATCTCTGTTCAGAATATCTTTTCTTTTTTTTTACTTGCAGTATAAACTTTAGCTAGCTGAAAGGAAGTCTCAAAGAGCTTCAATTAAAAAAAAATTGGCATGCTTCCTAATTTTCCTGAGGTTGTCCCTCCACATACTGGACTACTTGGTTTCCGATTAGTTTTAAAGTATAAGGTATTTGTGTTTTTCTATTTATATATTTCATGTTGTGAGGTTGTTGAGTATCTTTTCGACGATCAGAATTAAGCTTACAAACTGAAATTTCAATGTTCGACCATGTCAAAAATACTTTACATATTTCTACTAAAGGGACAATAGTCTGTATCGTAATCGTAAATGTACACTCTTATTAATATTTAGTACATTTTAAAACCATACTAAGTGTATTTTTTTATTGCTTGTTTTTTGGGGGTGGGTCTCATTTTATCGATGTTTTTCTTGAATATCATCCCTGTAGGGAGTGCTGGTTAATATGACTGCAGCTTGCAATAATCAGCTTTAATTTCTTTGCTTGGGGCAATGGTAATATTACATTTACATTAGGGTTTCTGCTCCGAGAATTCCCGGGAAAATTACGCTTTTTTCAATAATTCGTTGACGAGAAATTCAAAAAAATACAATTTTTTAGTGGTTATATAACAATAATAATTGCATACGGATAACACTTAATGGTTCGCTTGTTTCCTGGTCAAAAACAAATAGAATCAGTTCCGAGTCCAATTTCCATTATCGGAATCACGTCCAGATTGGCACATACAAAATCATTTCAACATCAACTAAACGAAGCTATAGCTCACAAAGAAGTGAAATAAACCAGACAGCATCTTTACCATTCAAAAATTGCTAAGGCTCAGGAAAGGGCATAGCAAGCTTGCAGCTACTACTACTACCTACATCGACAGAAAGTTAACGTGTTTTTTCGATAACCGAAAATTTCGTCACTAAGACAAGAAACAAGCTTTCTGACGAAGCAATAAATGTCTCAACATTTTTAAAGGCTTATTTTTCAAAATAATTGTTTCTTCTACTTGAAATATGTTTGTAGAAAATAATATATGACGGTATCGACGTTTGGTATTTAGGTGGAATATTAATTTTTAGTTTTTACCTTTGTTTATTTAAAAGTTGTTTTAATGCCTTTTTTACGCTTATGCATATTTTATTTTGTGATGTGAGGTATAACTGTTTTCTAACAATGAAATTATAGTTCGTTGAAATCTTTATTTTTGTATGTTCAAGGTATTCTTCAAAGGTTTATTTGTGGTGAGGTATAATAATCTTTACTACAGGATATGGGAATGTACAATTTTTTTTTTATCATACTAAAACAAAAATCAAAAGATTATCATGAGAAGGCGTTATATGAGATATTTTTTGGATAGGCATGTCTGTGTGGTTCTTATCATTCATTGAGTCAGAAGCAAAAAATGCACTATCCGGAAAACGATTTCAATCAACAGGCCCCACTCCTAAAGCACTAAAAGGTGATTCCGTATTTGATGCAGTTGCAGCTTTACCATATTCCAGCATTTAAGACTCTTATGCTGGCACATAAAAAATTTGCATTGGTTTGGATTCAACTTCACCCAAGTAACTAAAAAATACCTATTCAAGAATTTAGTTGGTTCGCCAAAAATATCTAATACATATTAAAGAATTTAGTTAGCTCGCAAAAAGTTATTAAGAGTTATTTGTTACAAAATTTTAATTTATAGGCAAATACAATGAACATACAAAATGCAGATAACAATATACTGTTGCTTCAAGCAAAGCAATTAAATAGCATATTTTAGTCACTGAACCTAAATCTCTTTTTAGCCTTCCTTTTGACAGCAGCCTCTGGGGCATCTTTAGTAATAGTCCAGCAGTAGTCGGCTAACATGTCACAGTTCCATTTTCACAGATACCTTCTTTCCATGTTTGAAATATCCTGGTAAAACCTCTTACCGTGCTGATCACTTACAGCACCACAATTTTCCGGAAAGTAATCCAGGAAATGAATTTTCAACGACATATCGCATTCTAGGTTATGGTAATACAAAAGAAGTTGGGTAAACAGGTCATTACAGTTTTCTGCTTTTATGTTTCCCAAAAAATGTATTGCAACCTTTTTAAAGGCTTTCCAAGCGTCATTTTCCTTGTCTTCAAGTACGGAATCGAATTGCGCATCTCCGAATATTTTTCTAATCTGGGGACCCACAAATATTCCCTCTTTAATTTTAGCGTCACTGATTCTAGGGAACTTTCATTTAAATAACTGAAAGCATATCCCTCTTTGTCCATGGCTTTCACGAAGTTTTTCATAAGCCCCTATTTTATATGAAGTGACGGTAGTAAAATTTTTTCAGGGGAACTAATGGCGCGCTGGTTACATTTTTCTTTCCGGGTTCAAAAGAATCTCTTGACGGCCAAATTTTCCTTCTGTAGTGATCCGATTGTGCTCGACTGTCCCATACGCAAGGGACGCAACAGTATTTGGTATAACCTAGCTGCATTCGAAGCAAAATCTCCACAACTTTTAAATCCCTACAAATTTGCCATTTATATCTTTCAGGTCGTATGGTCTCCAGTAACAATTTCAAATTGCTATACGTTTCTTTCATGTGGACTACATGACCAATTAGGACTGAAGGCAACTTGTTTCCATTATGGAGTAATACAGCTTTAAGACTTACTTTTGGGGAATCAATGAAAAGTCTCCAGTCTTTTGGATCATAGTCCAGATTTAAAGCCGTCATTAATCCCTCAATGTCACTACGGCCTACAAAATTATTTTCCATGTTAAAAAATTGTGTTAGGTTTTTCTGACGGCTTCGGTAGACAAAAACTTTTACTTCATCTTGAAGTAAATTCCATTGTTACAATTGAGAGGCCAATAGTTCTGCTTTTTTCTTGGGCAATTCTAAATCCTTTATAAGGTCACTTCATTCACTTTGACTTATTTTGTGAGGCTTTTTACTAGGAAGTTCACATAGAAAATCCGGCATTTTCCGGTACACTACCATTTGAATCCATTTGTCATTAGGAGGCACCGGATTGTGGATTGTAAATTTGGATACTATATCGCAGACCTTTTTTCTCCGAAAAGCATTTTTTAATGAGAGGTGTCAAGCAAAAGTAACAGTCAGTAACGTGGTCTTTCGGTTCTCGCCAGATCGTAGGAACAGCGAAGAGCAAGGGCATCTTAATATTTTTCCCACTTAGCCAGCCACGAATGTTGAACGCACATTTGTTGCAGCAGGTATGAGGAGCCCAATTTTTATACTGGTCTCCAACGTTGCAGCCAAAATACAAGTGGTACAAGAACGTTTTTGTTTCACAAAAGTCACTTCACCGCATATATAACAAAAATGATCCGGCTTATTTATACCAACTCGCGAAATGTTGCTCAAAACTCTGTAATTACTCCAATACGAACAACTCTGGATCAATTGGTGTCGAAATACAACTAACTAACAATTTACGATTTATTTTATATGTACTTAAACCTCTTATAAAATACACCTGGTATAATAAATCCAGATATTTCTCATTTAATGGTCGAACTTTTCCATACATTAAGTTAGGTAAATTATCATAATAAGCATGAATCTATAAAACCGGAGCCTTTGCAAGACAGATTGTTCATTAGTATAAAGAAATAAGTAAGATTTTGTTGATCTAGGAAAGGAAGAATTTGTTTTCCTTCATAGGCTTGCACTACCGACTGGAAATGTACCACAGGACAGTTTTTTTTTTGTTCTTGATTATCCTTACTTTCATTATTTTTATTTACATAATTGGTATTGTCTACAATATTTTGGCAGATATTGACAAAATAATTAATTTTTGTTGCCTTTTTGTTTTTTTTTTACTTGTAGTATAAACTTTAGCTAGCTCAAAGGGATTCTCAAAGAGTCGGAATTAAAAAAATGGCCTTTCTAACTTTCCTTAGGT
The DNA here is from genome assembly GCA_030620095.1 of Kuschelorhynchus macadamiae. NCBI lineage: Eukaryota > Metazoa > Arthropoda > Insecta > Coleoptera > Curculionidae > Kuschelorhynchus > Kuschelorhynchus macadamiae. The sequence continues at coordinate 1,613,560 of JAUTXW010004204.1, read as the reverse complement.
ACGGCCCTTCAAATAGTAGACTACTTAGTTTTCGACTAGTATTAGAGTATAAGGTACTTGTATTTTTCTTCATATTATTTTTTTTTATTTATATATTTCACGATGGTTTCTTAAGGGTGCTTATCCCGCAACTACAGACGCGGGGTCATTGGGTCATTGGTACCTTTTCGTCGATCAGAATTGAGCTTACAAACTGAAATTTATAATGGTGGTGGGAAAAACTGAATTTTTATCACAATTTCAATATTCGACTATGTTAAAAAACTTTATATTTTACTTGATCTTGTACTAAGGTGACAGTTATTGTCTATGCAAATATAAAACCAGATAGACGTGGTTTTGCTTTTCTGAGGCTATTATTATTATTTTTGTTTAAACTGATTTAATTTAATCCTTATACAGGTTTTGTGCAAAAGACTGAGTAATTTTTTTAATTATACGCTTTATTAATTGTAACGGTGTAAAAATTGTATAAAAAACTGTATTTGCAATTCCTTAGTCTAAGAAGAAACTTCCTGAGAGAGCCTAGGACTCGGCAAGGGCCTAGGGACGAACATAAACAAAACTAGGCCCTGCTAATAATTGAGAATATAGGATTTGTGCATTAGCCAGTGAGAAGCTCAGTTTTAAAACCCCTTGATTATTTGCATAATATTTAAACTGCCAAAAGTAATTCATTTAAATGTATGCATTTCAGGTAGTAGGGCATCTATTTGAATACATTTTGTAGTTGGGTTTTAGTAGGTCTTACATAGTTATTCTAATTTTGGTTTAAATAAAATTAGATTAAGTTTATGTTGTAATTATTTTAAAAAATGTATGATTCCATGCTGAATGATTTCTTTATTTGTCTTTATATTATATTACGTTAATTTAAACACTTTATTATGTAATTTAAAAATTCAAAACGTCAGCAACGAATGTGTGAAGTATGGTTGAATTTGGAAGTCAAGGGTTGTTTAAAAGTGATGTTACTATCTAGGGCTGTATATAAAGAAAAAGAAGTTGATAGTCGTCAAACACGAGACTCCGGATTATTTCACCTAATGGAGGACAAAAAAATAGCAATGTTAAAGCGTGATATATTTTGCATTTTCCAACAATAACAAAAATACGCAACTTTGCCCTAGTTTAGTGTACTTCGTATTTCTTACGGTTTCTCAAATCCCCATACATTTCGTTGAATTTGAGAAATCCTGTATATAGTTCTACCAACTGTTAGCCTGATCTAGTCAGATATTGTGAGATTAGGACAGAGACACCTACCTGCCCCTTTTATAGACAAACGACGCAGAAACTAAATTAAACAAAAATTAAAAATTTAAATAAATACTTCCTAAATGGATCCCAACTTTCTCTTGCATACCGCATAATTGGGATCCATAGAGAGATTTCTGCGTAGCTTCATGTCTGAAATTGCCATTCTGGGATACAATGCACCCGATCGGCTGGTTAAATTCGTTTATAGATCGGTTTTACGTTATTACCCAGCAATCCTATTTGTCACTTTTGTCACACAATATTTTTATTTACTCATCAATAAATCATCATAATTTAAAAATATTCTGGAATACACAAATAATTTTTTATCTACTCAGAAACCTGGAATAACTGTGTATTTCTTACATGTAGAACATTTAATTTTGCCCTTGCCAATTTAATATTACAAAGAAACATCATAATTTAAAAATATTCTGGAATATATATGTAATTTTTATTTCTGCTATTGTGTTGTGATGTAGTAACTCACTGAAAATTAGTTTTGAACTAAAATTATATTTTAAGTTTTGCTTTAAAATCTTATTCACTTGTCTGCTTTGCTAAGAGGAATTTAATTGGAGATAACTTTTCATTATTCTAAAACTGTTTAGGTTATTCGATAATGCAATTTAAATTTTTTGGATTATCTGAATTTTATGAAAATTAGGATTACAAGTACCCCAAATATCTGAGATTAGAAATTGCACATCCGTTATAGATTAATAATCGATTTATATTATTGAGATAATCAGAACATCTGCAAAGAGCTGCTAATTAAGATATGTATTTGTTTTTAAGATGTTCAATCTGGTTTGTCCAGGTTAGTTTGTCGTCAATGATAATTTTCAAGTATATACTTGATCATGCTTTACTTATATTTGTGGTATTTATTTTTATTGAAAGGTCCATCGTTGTTGTATGTTTTGTTGAATATCCATATACTCTGTTTTTCAGTAGTTAGTTTAAGCCTGTTTTGTAACAGCAATTTGGGGTATTTATTTAATCTTGATTAACCAAGGACTCAATTGAGCTCAAATCGGTGCCAGTATTAACGATGGCAGTGTGATCAGCAAAGATGTAGTACTGACGACCTGAAAGTCAAGCCTTTGGTAAAGATTATACCAAAAGGAAGTGCAGATGTGCCCTAGGGGAAGGCCGCAGTTCATAATTACCTTGTCACTACCATTGTTGTTTATATATTTTAAGTTTTGTTTTAAAATCTTATTTACTTACTTGCTTTGTTCTAATTTTAAAAAAAGAACTTAATTGGATGGACATTTTTATTATTAAAAAGCTGTTTAATAAGTATTTGATAATGCAATTTAAACAATCTATACTCTATACTAATATATAAAAGACTTATATCTCAACTCAAATTCCAAGGGGGTGACCCATCCCTTAAATATTACAATATTTTTTATTTAAAAAATGGTTAGTTTTTCGGAAAAACGCTTGAATACGTGTTTTTTAATTTATTTTTTTTACATATTTTAGAATTTTTAAAAAATTCATAAAGGTTGTTGAAAGGAGTGAAACCACCACTTAAATAATACAGAATTTTTTTATTCAAAAACCAGTTAGTTTTTCGAAAAAAACGCTTGAACACGTGTTTTATTTTTTTACATATTTTAGGATTTTTAAAAAAAATCATACTGTGTGTCCAAAAAGGTAAAACCATCCCTTATATATTATAATATATTTTATTTAAAAAACCGTTAGTTATTCGGAATACGCTTGAACATAATATGTTTTATATTTTATGTTTTACATATTTTAAAAATTTTTAAAAACGAGACAGGGTGTCCAAGGGGCTGAAACCACCCGTTAAATATTATATTTTCTATTTAAAAAAAATTAGTTATTCAGAAAAACATTTGAACACGTGCTTTTTATTTTATTTTATGACATATTTTAAGATTTTTTATAAATTCATATAGGGTGTTTGAAAAAATCGGGTCATTGATTAATTTTTGCGATTTTTCTCAAACCGTTTTCCGTAGAAAGCTGAGCTTGTGCAAACAGCTTGATTTTAGAGTGCATAGGTTCGATAAGAAGGGATTCTTCGAAACTCAGTTTCCAAGGGACTGAAACTACCCCTTAAATGTTTATAGTGTACTCGAAAGTTAAAATCGCTTCTTGGTTTAAAGAACGAGTTATATTAACTCCTAAAAATAGCACAGCAGATGAAATAAATCTAGCTTTATTGTAAAAAATTACTGCTCCACAATTAACATACTACTCAATAGATGTAGTTTTAGACCAAGAAAATGCGATTGATTATCCTGTCGAGTTCATGCACTCTCTAAACGCTTCAAGAATCCCTCCTCATGGGTTAACTTTAAAAGTGATGCTTATTCAAAATTTAAAACCACCAAAATTGTGTAATGGAACTCGGCTACTCGGAACTCGAGTTTAAACATTACAAAACAATGTCATAGAGTCGACTATAATTTCTGGCCCTACTCTGGGAGAAACAGTTTTTATACCACCTATCCCTTTAATTTCGTCAGACTATCCTTTTCAGTTTAAACGTGCACAGTTTCCTTTAAAGCTTTGTTTCGCCATGACAATTAACAAAGCTCAAGAGCAATCCTGGAGTAGACTTGCTCTACGATTGTTTTTCTCATGGTCAACTCTATGTCGCATGCTCTAGAGTAAGTTCGCGTAAAAGCTTGGCTATTTTACAGCCAGAGAATGTAACAACAAACGTGGTTTATAAAGATGTCCTCAAATGAGGCGATTTATGTACCTCTTTACATGTCTCTCATTATAGTCATATACGCGAACGAAGTCGCGGGTACCCGCTAGTATTTTAATAATGTAGTTTTGGATGATTATTTTATGAAAATTAGAAGGATTACAAGTACCCCAAATATTCAATTTCGAAATTACGCATGCGGTATTAATTTTTAATTTTTAAGTTTTTAAGATGTTTAATATGGTTCGTCCAGGTTAGTTTGTCGTCAATGATAATTTTCTAGTATCTACGTGATTGTATTACTTATATCTGTGTTATTTATTTTTATTGAAAGGTCCATAATTGTTGTGTTTCTTTGTTGAAAAGCCTTATACACTTTTTTTCAATACTTAGCTTAGTCTGTTTTGCAACAACCATTTGGGGTACTCATTTAATCTTGATTAATCATGGACTTAACTGAGCGCAAATGGGTACCAGTATAAACGATGGCAGTGTCGTCAGCAAAGGTGTAGTACTGACCAGAGAGTTAAACCTTTTGTAAAAATAATACTAAAAGAGAATACAGAGGTTTCGCTAGGACTGTACCTTGTCACTACCGACGTTGTTTAGATGAACATATTGAGGATTGTCTTTTAAGAATAATCTGATAAAGTTCAGAGTTGTATGCCCATGAGATGAAGTTTGAGTCAGAACAGAATGACCAACCACATCAAATGTCTTTTTTACTTCCCTCGTAAAAGGAAAGTATTATAATAGTGAATAAATCACCCTCCGGAATTTTTTCAGACCTTTATGTTTAGGGTCCTAAAATGCTGAAAAATATGTTTTCTTAATTCCGTTGGTCCGTCTGTCGGTCTGTCTGTTCGAGGTATAGCTAAAAAAACTACTGACCCGATTAATTTCATATGGGGATCACTCGGTAACATTTTGGTAAAAATCCAATATAGCGAAACAATATGACACTCTAATGAAATGTTAAAAAAATTATTACTAAAGAACTACTTATCCGATTCCTTCAAATTTTGCACAAAAATCAACTGCTATGTAGGAATTAAACGGTAAAATTTTGGTACGAATCTAAGATGGGGAAACAAAATGCCGACTTAATCAAATATTTGAAAAACTACTCAAATTTTGTGCAATAGTTAATTGAAGCCCTTGGTTTCACAACGCACTAAGCCACGTATGGAACTTTTGTTGATAATATCATTTAAAGATTAGTTCAAATCCAGGAAATCCGTTTGTTTATTAATCTTAATTTTTAATAATTTACCCAACTAAGAATAATATTATAGTCTTTCAGAAAAACAAATATATTACATATTTTTTAAGAAAAAATTGTGGTTTATAACCTTTTTAAAAAAATACAAATTATTATTAACACAAGTAAACAAAAACGTAAAAATAAAAATTTAATTCAGAGTGTACTCCAATCTCTTCATAATATTTGTGATTAACTTGTATATAAACTAAACGAAATACCAAATTTTTTATTTTTTTGCATTTGAGGGAATAGGTTCTGTATATTTTTGGAGCAGATTTTGTTCCAGACAGGTCTTTTTTACTCCTTTTTTACCTATATTAACATCTGTAAAGGCTTCATTCAGAAGATATTTAAATTTCATTACGTTCGTGTTGTCACTCTTAAACCTAAAGCAACATACCTTACAATTTTTGTCTTGTCTTCGGTATATTTTTTCTTAAGAATTTGAATGAAAAAAAATCCTTTTGCTGCATAACAGTTATACCAGTCATCAGGATCGTATGCAGCGTTTATAGTTTTTTTTATACTTTTCTATAACTGCAAAGTTCCTGTCGGACGGAAGATGGGTATGACCCACTATTAAAAAACGGTGTTCTACTGTTTTAAACATATTTTCATTAACTAACTGCTGCCAAAGGCTTATGAACACCCAATTTTTATTTTGCCCGCTACAGTTATCTCTATAGACAATGAGATTTTCAGCTGAAGATTTATTTTCCTTGAAATGCTTGTAGATTATGTTAGCAATTTCGTCGCTACTTCTTTTAGCCACATTCTCAGGCCACATGTACAGGGTTTTTCCTTAAATCTTTTATTTCAAAAGATATAAAAAAGTGGTTAATACGAAAGTTGTAGGATTTCATCTGAAGATTTACATAGCGCTAAAATCAAAAACAAATGACTATCGGAAAATATAGAAATCACCATGAACTTTGTTATTTTAAATAGAACACCTTGTATATTTTTAAATTTTTAGATGCGCCTCATTATCCTCTTTTCAAAACTATATAATAACTTAACATTCTATATTTGAAACAGTAGTTTTTGAGTTATTTGTCTTCAATTTTCGTATTAACTACTTTTTTGTATCTTTTGAAATAAAATATTTAAAGGGGTGGGAAATTGTAAGGAAAAACCCTGTACATATAACCTTTTTCAGTGACACAATCGTGAACGCCCAGATTATAGATCCAGGTCTTTTAAAGATAGAATGCAGGACCAGTTGTTAGTGATGGCATTGGAAGCGTCTGTTGCAAATCAAAAGATATAATGCATGTTTTGATACCAGATTTGGCCATTAGTACTTCGTTTTTGAAGCGGTCTTGCAGCGAGAGGGACAGAGAGACATGAAATTGATGAAACTCTAACTCAACAAAAAATTGTTTGCAAATCTCCTCATTTCCCTTATTATCTATCAGTTTTATATTAAGACAATCACATATTTTACATGTACAGTTAATCCAACCAAATCTATTTCGGATGCAGTTCGGGAAGTTCAGTACGGTGGCGGTGTAAGACGCAGAAGAGTTACCTCTTTGAAAAAAATGGACTGTTCACAGGACTCTGAAAATTCATAAATTTAGGCCTTTTTTTATCCTTCCACTTCAGCACCTAACATCGGCACAAAAAGAACTTCGCTTCCAATTTGTTTCTCAAATGGTAATTCGGCATGAAAACAAAGACCCTGATTTATTCAAAAATATTGTGTGGACCGACGAAGCTACTTTCACAACATCGGGAGTATTCAACAGACATAATAGTCACCACTGGGCCGTTGAAAATCCAAAAAAGTTCCAGACTATTAAATTTCAAGGGAGGAATTCTATTCATGTTTGGTGTGGGATAAAAAACAATAAAATTTTGGGACCAATATTTTTTAACGGGACTTTAAATGGGCACAGATATTATGAGTTTTTAGAAAACAAAATTGAAAATTTTTTGGAAGACTTACCATTGGCAAAATATCAGAATTTAATTTGGTAACATGATGGGACGCCTCCTCATGCCGTGCATGATGTGGTTCAATTTTTAAATCGGCGCCATAACGAATGGATAGGGCGAAATGGAACATATAATTCCGCCCAATAGCCCCGACCTCTCAGTTTTGGATACATTTCTTTGGGGCCATTTGATATATTATATTATACAGACAACGAAACGAAAATATTCAAGAGATCATAAAAATTGTCGATGAAATAAACCGCCTTAACCAGGAAATCATATTGTAACAGCAAGTTTAGAAAGGCTACAAAGGGGTTATCGATGTTGTTTCGAGAAAAACGGCGGTCACATTGAAAACTTATGTTATTAGTAGTTTTATTTTATTATTTAATAATTATTTTTTATTGAATTTCTTTTTCTATCATGTAAAGTTTTATTTTCCTCAAATAGGTTTTTTATCCTTTTGATTGAATTGTATTGATGGATATATTTCTATGAAAATTTGCAATAAATCTTCTTCTTGCTTCTCTTGCATTTTCTTGGCACTTGTAAAATAGCATAACAATCTGTAGTCTCTCGTCCAAAGAGTATTTCATTTCGATCAGAGTCAAATATATATTTTTTAGGTGAAGACTTCGACAATAATTAAAATAATGTTAATTTTTATTGACAAAGCATTCAAACGTCATTTTACCTTGATCACCTATACCAACCTATCGTATATTTTAAACAGGTGAAGCTAAAATTTTAGTTTGTAAAACATTAAAATGTAATATAAACAGCTATCGCAAAATCAAATCTTTTAATCAGAACGGACATAAAAAAAATCACTCTTTCCAAAAATCGTATAAAAAACGATACATTCCATTTAAAAAACACCTGATGCATAGCGTGTGTTCTCTTTTGTTTCTGGTTCAAATATTTTTTCGATGATATTTTTGGATTCTACAAGAAAAAATACATCGATTGGCTATTTTGAATTTTTCCAAAATACAAGGAAGGTCGAAAATAGGTCCCTGTTCAGTCCTCGCTGGAACACCCTGTACATATAAATGATTTTTGGTTCTTAGTAATTTAAACCCTATATTGTACTCTTTACAAAAAATACGCCTGTATTTATCATGGTTGACTCGAATGATGTCTTTTTCCAGGCACTAAGGTTGGTTAAATAATTTTAGTACAAAGCTGCAATTGACAGGTCATGATCAATATATACTTTCTGTGCGTTTTTTTTCGGCTGTAATGGCTGCTATATTTTGGAAGGCTTTCACTATGGGCTCTTGCTGCCTGGTAGGAATCTTCGTTGACTTTATTTGGCCAATTGTTGTGCAAACTGCTATGCATCCATACTTATTGTTATTAAATTAGATACCATAAATACACGAGAGAAGGATCCATTTATGAAGGTAATTTGTTTATTTATATCTTTTTATCAACAAGCAATTACCCAATAAAAAACAATATATTAATTAATTAGTTGTAAGTTCTAATAAGACGTTTTTACTACTAAAAACTTAATTATTTACTAACCTAGGTGTAATTTGGCAAATTAATGAATGGATCCTTAATTCATTTTAATTATATTACAGTATTATATTAAGTATATTACATAGTTGCTTGAATAAAGTCTGAATTTAAATATATAATGTGTATTATTGATTTATTTTGGATCCAAATAATAATTTAGAGTAAATTCGCTTAGAGGTATGGTCATTTGGTTACTTTAAGCCATATCAGATAATTAGATGCCTACTAAGAAGTAAATTTTTTAAGTTAAAAGGATGTAAATTGATCATTCTTTTTCATATCCATTTTTCCGTATTTGACATAACTATCGAATTTAAAAATTTTTACTTTTACTAAATCGAAAAAATACTTTTAAAAAATTAACACAAATGTAGCTTATGTTTTCCAATAGTTTCTAATTTAAATCATATTCATAAATAAATCAAATGAAATGCGTGCGTCAAACATTAATGATGTATGACATGGCTGTTTTGTTGTAATATTACATACCATGTGGCTAAAGCATTCGCACTATGTTTGCTTTAATATAAAACGCTCATTTAAACGAGGCGCGAAAAGTATGTAAACCGCTCCAATCAATAGAAATGGTCGATTTTCCATATAGTGCCGTAGGTCTGTAAAGGATCTTAAAATGCTTCCCGGGAGATGGTAGATCGTTCCTTGAAATATTTCTTTGGGTTATATTGAGAATCTGAAAGAAAAATACAACTGTGAGGATTTTTCGTTAAAAAGGGTATAAGCCACAAAGCAAGACTTAATACTATTTAGAAAGCGTAACATTAAAAAATATATAATTTTTCATTGCTTTAAAGTAGCATTTGCATTTTATGCATTTTATGTGTATAAACATATTGTTAAATATTAGTACCAGTAGTAAAAATTCGAATTTTTCTGATTTAAAAATGTTGCAATTTAAATTTCAGTAAAAGGGTTTAAGCCACAATTTATTTTTATTTGCCTTATTCTCTCCTGAAGAAGACCCACTTCCTCTTTCACTGTTAATAAAGTCTTTATCCTTTATACTCACCGGAGTCATCTGACACACTACCAATAATGCTAGCACTACTATAAACACACTGATTTTGCTTCGAACAGCACACAAATAAACTGAGAATCTGTATCTTAATAAACAAATAAACAACGACGTCTGTCTGGCTGTCTGTCAGTCTGCCTGTTCGCGGTATAACTAAAAAACTACTTACCCGATCGACTTCAAATTTTGGTCAAAAATTAAGGGTCATTTGAGGATGACCTGGTAACATAATGGTGGAAATTCAACATGGTTAAACAAAATGGCGGCCTAATTAAATGTTAAAAAATGTATTATGTATTACTAAAGAATTACTTATCCTACTTCCTTCAAATTTTGCACAAAAATCAAGTGCTATACAGGAATTAACTGGGAAATTTTGATCTGCGTAGGCACTCTTGAGTTGGTTTTTGAAAAAGACACTGGATGGAGAGTTTTTAAACTGAAATAAATTAATGAAAATTACTAAACAAAAATAGTTTGTTTATTTATTATGCTGATGTTATTATTTTCTTTTATATAAGTGTTTCAATGATTTTCGAAAAAGCACAAACACCAGTTTTTAGCCTAAACTTGTTTAAACTGTTTGTAACAAGTTTTAGAACCTCTGGGAATTATATTGTATTTCTAAACAAGTAGGTCTAACTCACTTTTCTGGCAACACCAAGCCAGATATTGTTGCGTGCGGTATAATAACCCTTGTCACAAACAATTAATATGGTTAAATTTGCAAAATTAAAAGGGTATTCTATTTAAAGCAAATCGGCTTTCTTCAGTTTAAAAATGTGCAAGATTGATATAGTATAGTAGTATGTCCACCCTGTATAGGTGTGGACAAAAATTTTGTATTCCGTATATGCATTGATGCTTTATAAACTGGAAATTACCACCAAAACGCCCAATTTTAGATTTTCGCAACTTTTTATAGTGATTTGCGAAATAGCTCCAGTTTTCAAAAAATCACCTATAACTTATGTTCATTTTTGACAAGGAATTAAATAATGGGCAAAAATACAGGGTGTCCCATTTACCATTTTATAGTTGATGTCGTCCCAGCAAAATTGGGATGCCCTGTATAAATAGAAACATTTTATTTTAAAAGGACTTTAAATTTAAAGAAACTTTATTTCGTATCTATTATGGATTGCCAGATTGTATGGAGGGTACTTTTATGTGGAACACGGTGTACCTACATTGCACATAAATAATTGTTAATGTTTCTCAGAAGACGTCATTATTTTATTTTGAGGTAGCGACTGCGAAGTAGTCATTTCGTTAGGAACTTTTAAATCTTTTAATAACAATGTAATACATATCTTATCTATCTTCAATACTTTTCTATACAATCAGTAGATTTTGAAGTGGCTATTCCAATCAGATAATGGACGAATACAAATAAATATTCCAGTGATCTTTTGACCTTATTTTAAATAGTCTCTTGAACAAAGCAGATAATATTCAGCTGCTGATTTTAAATCAGTCTAAAGTTTATTTACTTACAGAATTTGTGTATTTTTATAAATGTATTTTTATTATATGCATACTTTCTTCGTGATTTGGACTTAGAGCGAGATTAACAATATTAAAGAAATATATTTTTCAGAAATTAAGTTTGTAAATAACCAACAACCTTAATGATAGTGTACTCGTATTATCAGTATTTTATTAGTTGTGTTCATATACAGACTAAAGATTGTGTAAGAAATATTATAAAGTCAAAGGTCGAAAATTTGACTTTAATTTGTAGAAGTTTTGAAAATTTCAAGTGAAGTGATCGTTAGCGAAAAATCCTAAGAAATGTCTGGAAAATTGTTGAAGATCGGTTTCATCGGAGGTGGAAAAATGGCGCAAGCTATGGCGAAAGGTTTTATATCTGCTGGTAAGTGGGTTCCAATGCATATGATGAATAATCGTTCAAGATTGCTTTTAATAATAAATATGTTCCTATAATTAAAATAAGTTTTAATATGTGTCTCATTACAAATTCAATTTGGCAAATTTGTTATTTTTTTAGACTTTAGATGGATCATTGCGTAGAGATAGTTAGATGTTTATTTGTTTTAACATAAGAAAGTATTATAGATTAATTTAAATATCATTTTGAAGCTTCTATTTTTACTGCTGAAGTCATAATGATAACAATTTAAAAGCAATAGATAACAATCAATCTAATTTATTATTTTCCCAAAAATCTTAATGTGTCATGTAATGTTTTAGTAATCAAAATAATTGTATATAATCAAGATCTAACTACTCTGAGGATTCTTAGAAAATATAATGTATTATTTATTTAGGCCAGTGTGGAACAGTGTTATTTTCCATTAACATGGAAAATTGCTAATGTCTTGCCTCTATCTAAATACCACATCCTAATGAATTAAGCCACCTGCGATCAATTAGTATATTACCTGTTCTTTTCAACATTTTGAAAAAAATTATGAAAACCCAAATCATTACCAGTTTCAAAATACTACCATAATGATAACAATTTAAAAGCAATAGATAACAATCAATCTAATTTATTATTTTCCCAGAAATCTTATTGTGCCATGTAATGTTTTAATAATCAAAATAATTGTATATAATCAAGATCTAACTAATCTGAGGATTCTTAGAAAATATAATGTATTATTTATTTGGGCCAGGATGGAACAGTGTTATTTTCCATTAACATGGAAAATTGCTAATGTCTTGCCTCTATCTAAATACCACACCCTACTTAATTAAGCCACCTGCGATCAATTAGTATATTATCTGTTTTTTAACATTTTGGAAAAAATTATGGAAAACCAAATCATTACCAGCTTCAAAATACTACCTTATAAACAGTCGGGTTTTTTAAAGGACCACTTTTGTGCTACTCTAAACCTTCGTTTTACAGGGCAGATAACTACATTATTGAGATGAGTGTATTCTGCTTTAAATCGTAAAATTCCGTACTGGCACCAAGACACTAAGAAGCACTCGTGTGACTCCTTTTCAACATTGTTTATGGTTCTTGTCTGGATGCTTTTGGCATAAAGCCCATCCAGAAAGCTCAGCTGCCTCCGTTTAATATAGGGAACATGTCGACCTAATCCAATATCTTATAAACTCCGATATGCAGGCTGTCATCTCCATTCTGCGTGTTTTTTCTTTAAAATCCTTAAGTTGGAGAACCTTGAGTGCGCGATAAGGTGTCGTTTCGAGCCGATGTCCACAATCTTAACTTGCGATTACACAGCAAATGGACTATTCCTTCCAAAAGGAGAGAAATATTTAAACGATCTTTCCCTTATAATATTGCCACCTGCTATGGAATCAAGGACACTGACTTTACTTCGTCATTTTCACTATGCCCCTTCAAGAAAAAAACTTTGCTGGCACGGTAAGTAATACTGCAAAACACAAACAGCCACATAAATAACTACAACGCTTATTACAACTACGCGCACTTGCGCACTTACGAAATGATCTTTTTGTTTAATGCCAGTATTTTTTACTTACTTAATGTTTTTTGTTTATGTTTTGTTTGATGTAATATGCCTTTATTTACTGATCTAATATATACAGCTGCCTTCAGATTGTGATAATAAGTTAACTAGGCATTTTTGTATCAAATGTTGGGTTCCAAGCCCATCCTAGATGCATGCATCAAAAGGAGTGAGCTGGTTTCTATTTGTTCTATGTGTTGTCCTGTAAGAATTTTCTCACTAGGTGGCAAGTAGTGAGCAGGACTGCTTTCTGGATGTCGATGAAGGTGTTAATATGCAATCCTAGATTTTCAGGTTCTGTTCTAGTATTTTTGGAACTAGTCCAGTTGATGATGCGATGATCGGTATCACATGAACCTTATTCAGTCGCCACATCTGGATCTGGATGGCTAGCTCCGCATATTGACCTTTTTCTCTTGATATTTATCCAACACGTTGTTATTGTTGGGTACAGCGACATCTACCAAATAAGCTGTTTTTGTTTCCTTGTTTAACAGTACCACATCAGGCCGATTATTCGTCACCCGTCTGTCGGTGATAATTGCCCGATCGTAGTACAGTTTGAAGACATAATTTTCAAGCACTGAACTTGGTTGGTGTTTATAATAGGGCACAAAGGTGTTCAAGAGCCCGTATTTATCGGCAAGCTTCTGGTTATGGTGATGTTACACACCTGGTTATGCCGCTGGAGGTAGTCGGTGTTTGCTAGGTAAGTGCAGCCAGATGTTACATGCTGTATAGTCTCTGATTTCTCGCTACATTTTCGACACTTATCGGATTCAACGGATCGGTCTTTGATGACGAATTTCGCGTAATTTCGTGTGTTAATAACTTGGTCCTGTATTGCCATCACAAATCCTTCTGTCTCTGGGAATAGTTGTCCATCCTTCAGCCACCTGTTCGATGATTCCTTATCTATGTGTGGCTCATTCAAGTCATTGTGACGTCGGCCGTGCAGTGTCATTTGAGTGAGCCCACTGTTCGTGTTTTCGGGGTCTGAAAGTGACTTTATGATGATGTTGTCACTTGCAAGATTGAGTGAATTATTAATAATATTATTATTAACATTATAATAATTAATATTATTATTAATTAACAGGTACTAACAAAAGGTAGATAAGGCAATAACTGCAAATAAAGCCATTCTTTTAGGCTTATTTCTAAAATATTTTTTTTCTACGACTGCTATATCGTTTATTCCATCACTGGTTACGGTATAAATAAATAAAATAATATAGTACCATAAAAAGTATTGGAATATGTACTAGTAGTTGGAATATGTACTAGTTTTGGAATATGTACTGTCCCTTTCGCAGAGGAATCAGCAGTATTTGGTATAAACTAGCTACATTCCAAGCAAAATCGCCACAACTTTTAAATCCCCACAAATTTGCCATTTATATCTTTCATAATTGTATGGTCTCCAGTAACAATTTCAAATTAGTACACGGTTCTTTTATGTGGACTGCATGACCAATTGGGACTGAAGGCAACTTGTTTCCATTATGGAGTAACACAGCTTTAAGACTTACTTTTGAGGAATCAATGAAAAGTATCCAGTCTTTTAGATCATACTCCAGATTTAAAGCTGTTATTAATCCCTTAATGTCCCTACAGGCTACCAAATTTATTTATTTTATGTTAAATAATTGTGTCAGGTTTTTCTGACGGGTTCGGTACACAGAAACTTTTACTTCATCTCGAAGTAAATTCCATTGTTATAATCGAGAGGCCAATAGTTCTGCTTTTTTCTTGTGCAATTCTAAATCCCTCATATCCACTTAATTTACTTTGACTTATTTTCTGACGTTTTCTACTGAGAAGTTCAGTCAAAATCGGAGTCTTGCGAGGTTGATGGGCCGCCGATATTTAACGGTACACTACCGTTTGATCATCATCAGAATCAATTCGACACTATAATCACCGGACGTATTGCGGATTGTAAATTTGGATACTGTATCGCAGACCTTTTTTTCTCCGAAAAGCCTTTTTTGATGTACGGTATCAAGCTAAAGTAACAGTCAGCAACATGGTTTTTCAGTGAACAGCGAAGGGCATCTTACTTAGCCACCCGCGAATGTTGGACACACATTTGTTGCAACAGTTATGGGGAGCCCAATTTTTTTCCTGTTCCCCAACTTTGCAGCCACAATACAAGAAGTAAGCCTTTTTTATTAAAGGGCTAAGAGTACGTTTTTGTTTCACAAAAGTCACTTCACCACATATATAACAAAAATGATCCGGCTTATTTACACAAACTCGAGACATGTTGTTCAAAACTCTCTAATTTCTCAAATGTGAACAGCTCTCGATGAACTGGTGGTTCAAATACAACTATCAATTTAGGATTTATGTTAAATCTATTAAAACCCCTTATAAAGTACACCTGGTATAATAAATCTAGGTATTGCTCATTTAATGGTCCCTTCACATACATTAAGGGCAGGTAGGTAAATTATCATAGTAAGCATGGATTTATAAAACGGTGCCAACTGAGACTTTTGCAAGACATATTATTAATTAGTATAATAAAATGGGAAATTCTAATCCACTAATCAATTTTTATTTTTAAATTTTTTTTTAGATCTTTCGGGAACTCATCGGATTTACATATTTTCAGACTCTTGGAAGTACTACCACATACATTTCAACTGCTACCATTATCTATTATTACTGCACATAATTTAACTACTAACATCTTCCATTAATTACTACTTCACATAATTCAACGACTACTATCTTTTATTGATTACTACCACCAATTACTACTATCTTCCGTTAATTACTACCACAAAATTCAACTACTACAACCTTTCATTGATTACTACGACATATATTTCAACTACTACCACCATTTATTGATTACTACCAATCGTATTTCAACTACTACTACCTTCCATTAATTACTATCATTAATAATTTAACCACCTTTCATTGGTTGCTACCACATGTATTTCAACTAGTGCCATTAATTACTTTCACACATAATTCAACTACTACCACCTTTCGTTGATTATTATCACATGTATTTCAACTACTACTACCTTCCATTAATTACTATCACACATAATTCAACAACTACAGCATTTCATTAATTACTATCACATGTATTTCGTGTGATAGTAATCAATGAATTAGTGTATGCGTGTTACCATCACACTTAATTTAACCACCTTTCATTGATTGCTACCGCATGTATTTCAACTAATTAATTACTTTATCCCCCAAACTGATGAATGCGTTAGCGGTTTTTCTTAATTCTTAATTAAGTACACTACATATTTAATAAAATATGTTTGGTAGTAAAAATAGAAATTGCTGGTAGTTAAAACACATTTAGTAGTAATTAATAAGAGGTGCTAGTCGTTGAATTATGTGTAGTAGCATTTAATGGAAGGTGACAATAAATGAAATATCTGTGGTTGTAATTAAAATAAGTTGAAATATGGCTGGTAGGAATTAATGGAATGTGGTAGTGATTGAAGTACACGTGTTTTTTTTTCTACGAGGGATAAAAAAAGTTCAAAAGTTTGTCCGGTCGGAAAAGATCTTATGTGACCAGAGGTATGTCGGGTTCGTCTCGAGTGCAAGGACGCCTACCGACCAAAAAAATTCCCCTCCGGAAGCCAAGTATGTACCCCAAGGTCTTTTGGAACCGCTTTCGCATTACTTCAAAAAGAGTGGATTGTCGTTTATACAGGTAAGTTTTGGTTTGCCTCCCGTCTTTTAGTCTCCAGACAGACTGCTGTCCAGTTAGAGCTTGACGCCAGCATTGAAGAAATCAGGTTTTCAGGCGTTAGTAGGTCTTCAATTTCGGTTTGGCATATCCGCCGGGCTTCAGTCCATCTAGGGCAAACAAAGATGGTGTGATGGGCGTCTTCTATTTGTCCACAGTAGGTGCCATCTGCCAGGCCAAATTTATGTAGGTATTCCCTAAAGCACCCGCGACCAGATAGGGCTTGTGTAGTGTAGAAGTCCGTTTCTCCGTGTCCTCTTTCGGTTCATATCTTGACAACTCTGATAAGACGTTTAGTCCACAGTCCCTTGTTAGTTGAGTCCCATCCTTCCTGCCAGATGGAGTATAGATTTTCTCTAGCCGCAGTTCCTGTCACGCCGGCATGTCTCTCGGTCCTTTCCTTGGCACTAAGTTTGATGGGCGGAATTCCTGCAAGTACCGAGGCCGCCTCCGCTGATATAGTACGATATGCACTGCATACCCTTATTGCCATCTTACGACTGGCGGCTTCAAGTTTCCGAAGGTTTTTCTTAATATCCAGATTATCGATAATATTTTATTATTAACCATATTATTTATTTATGTTAATTTGTCAAGTCTTATAATCAGAAACTAGTGACAATGATAAACTGATGGCTCTACTAAAGTAGACGACATCAAAAAACATTTTATAAAAAAAAACGAATTACATATCGATAAGACAGAAGTATGTGTTTTTTTTAGAAAAAAACAATCGATAATTTTGATAGTGTTGCTTTCCATGCTTGACTTGTTAAATTTTTGCTAATATTTACATACAAATAAATATATGAAGTTTATCCATATCGCATCATGCAAAAAAAACAATTGTTATTTACATTAGATAACAAATATTTATATATTTAATTAACGATAGCAAACTAAATATAAACGATATTTTTATTGTTTGTAAATATACAAAGTCTAAAAAAACACAAAAGCCCATTGCCCCGTTTGGAATCCTACAAGTGAATTAGCTGATCAAATCAATGATTGGGCATGTATTGAGTCTACTTTTATCGTCTTATCTGGTTAATTGATGTTGAAGTTAATATGAGAAATAATGTATTTCGATCGAGTGCTTCGAAAACACGTTATCATCGAGTACTTTTTTTATTAAACCTGGCTTGATTAAATTCTTCATTAAGATTGCTCATCATAGGCACGTTTTAAGCATAATATAAGATGCTTTATATATAATGGAAAAATACCTAATTTCATTTCAATTAAGAATTGCGGAGAGTATTGCTAATAAGCATTTTGTTTTTTGTTTATATTATTTGCATTGTTCTTTGGTGTTTTCAAAAATTTCCAGCACTACTTGTGATGTAACAACTGTCGTATGGGTAGGGTTGCCAGATAGTCGGAATTCGTTTGGATTCTCCCGATATTCCGTCCAGACTCCTGACAAAATATAAAATCTCCGGACAAAAATGTCGCGTGCCGCGACAGACTTTAAGGCGAGCAATTCAATATTTGCATGAACGCTATGATTTTTTCTGATAACCCTCTCTATAAGAAGGACACTGTATTAACCATAAAAAATCGGCAAATTTCCTTTACCCGGAACTTTCCTCGTTATGAGTATTTCCTTTTATTAGAAATAGTAAAATTTGACCCACTCTAGTTCGGTACATAATCATTTCGTAACACCTATATACTGTCTTTTCAAACATTTATTATTATTTATTTATTATTTATTATTTATTATTTATTATTTATTATTTATTATTTATTATTTATTATTTATTATTTATTATTTATTATTTATTATTTATTATTTATTATTTATTATTTATTATTTATTATTTATTATTTATTATTTATTATTTATTATTTATTATTTATTATTTATTATTTATTATTTATTATTTATTATTTATTATTTATTATTTATTATTTATTATTTATTATTTATTATTTATTATTTATTATTTATTATTTATTATTTATTATTTATTATTTATTATTTATTATTTATTATTTATTATTTATTATTTATTATTTATTATTTATTATTTATTATTTATTATTTATTATTTATTATTTATTATTTATTATTTATTATTTATTATTTATTTTATTATTTATTATTTATTATTTATTATTTATTATTTATTATTTATTATTTATTATTTATTATTTATTATTTATTATTTATTATTTATTATTTATTATTTATTATTTATTATTTATTATTTATTATTTATTATTTATTATTTATTATTTATTATTTATTATTTATTATTTATTATTTATTATTTTTATTATTTATTATTATTATATATTACTACCGTTTTATTTCACCATATTGGATTCCTACCAATATTTTACCAGCTTCTACCAATGCCATACTTGATTTTCGGGCATAATGAAAAAATTGAATATGTAGTATTTATATAGACATATACTGCCATTTTTTTCCATCGTGTTAAATTCGTACCAGTTTATCCCCATATCACATTTAATTTTTCTACAAATTTTAATTCAAAGTCAATTGAATTGTTTTTTTACGTTACTTTTTTAAGCATTTTATTTGGCCTCCATTTTGAATTCGTACCACAACTTTACCAGTTTATCTCTATATCACCCTTAATATTTGCACAAAATTTGAAATTAACCTAATAAGTAGTTTTTTCAGGCTGATTTTTTAAATATTTTTTAGGCCCCATTTTCTTTCATTATCTTGGATTCATTCCAAAATATTACCAGTTCATTCCTATATAACACTTGATTTTTGTGCAAAATTTGAGATGCGTTGAATAGGTACTTTTTTAATAATATTTTTTTAACGTTTTGCCGGAACCGCCATCTTTTTCAGCCAGACTAGATTTGTGTCAAAATATTACCAGGTCATCCCCATATGACCCTTAATGTTTGACCAAAATTTGAAGTCAATCGGGTAAGTAGTTCTTAAACTATACCTCAAAATGACAGACAGATAGACAGACAGACCGACAGAAAGACCGACGAAATTGATAAAACATATTTTTTGGCATCTAGAGACGCTAAAACGTGAAGATATGTAAAACCTGGTGATTTCTTTCACGATCACAAACATTTTATTTGGCCATCTTGAATTCGTACTGCGATTTTACAAGTTCATCTCTATACTATAAGTAATTACTGCACAAAATTTGAAATCAATCTATTAAGTAGTTTCTTCGGACTGTTTTAAATATTTTATTAAGCCGCCATTTTGATTAGCCATCTTCGATACGTACCAACATTTTACTATTTGATTTCCACACAATACTTAATTTTTCTGCAAAGTTTTCACTAGGCGGCCATTCTGTTTCCTCGTATTGGATGTTTACCAGAATATTACCAGGTCATTCACATATGAACCTTAATTTTTGACCAACATTTGAAGTCAATCGGATAAATAGTTTATCTTTATATATCTATGCTGCGAAAAGACAAACCGACAGACAGGTACAGGTACCCTGAAACGTGAAAATTAAAAAAAATCTCTGAGGGCGGTTGTTTACGATTACAATACTTCCCTTTACAAGGGAGCTAAAACCGAAAATTTCATATTTCAAATGATATTGATAATGATGCTTTCTATACTGATTAGTGCTGTCTTCGAGATATATTTGAACTTCTAGCTAGATATGTCAAATGACAAAACTTGGACATATATTTTTGAAACGCTATCAAAAACCTCAAAAATAAAGAAAAATTATATTATTTGTATTATCAGTTCCTGTGACTGCTCGATAATTTATATACCAAATTCCTCTCTTTCAGCTCAAAATTGGGTTATGCCTGTAAAATGCCTCTAGGAATTTACTCCTTAGGTCACATTTTAGTTGAAATATACAGGGTGGTCCAGAAATAAAGATTTGTCAGTAACTTACAGAAATGCCAAAAGAAAAAGATTTTTTGCAATGAAACACCCTGTACAACAATAAGGATTTAAAAAGCTGATAAAATTAGCTTTCAGGCTATGTATGCATTGCTTATATCTAACTTTTCAAGTTTTCGATTTATTAGCGTTTATTCATAAAATTTCATAAATCGACAAACTTTCAACGGTTTTATTGGTAGCGAGCTATGGAAACAAAATTTTTTGTTACGTTAGTTACCATGGCAACTTGTTTTATAGAAATGTCATTCTTTTAATAATTGTGATTTTGAGGTTAATACGATGGCGGGAAATAATAATTACTCAAAATTTTAATTTTTATTTATTTTACATATATTATGTACTAGCATCATTTCGCAAATATCGACTTTCTTTGGCTATCTCCAGGCTTAAGAGCTTAAACCTTGGTTAATTTATAACCATGCATTCCGTGTTAACTTAAAGTTCTTTTTACTGATGAATATGGAATATTCAGGTTTTCTTCTGCGCTACGTATGGAAGCCTGGGGATATGCGTAAAAGTATGCCAGTACATTGATTTCATCCTCCTCATTATGTGAGATAAAATTTTAAAGATTTATTTTGAGTCTATATCAAATTTTGGGATTAAGGTAAATCATTTTCATATTTTAGCTTCAGGAATTTGTGGAAGTAATTTGTACAGACCTTTTTAAAACACCATGTAGAATTACCATCCGTCATAATTTTTAATTGTGGAATTTGTTATTTCTAAAGTAGTGTTAGAGTGTTATGTTGCCACATGTATTTTGCATTGGTTTTCAATGTTTCTACCAGTGGCGGCTCTTCCATAGGGTAATTTGGTCAATGACCCCCCAAAAATATTTTATTCGTTTGACCGTCTCTCCTAATAGTTGTAAAAAACGTGAACCTTGGGAAAAGTTAAATACGCTACACTATTGGCCGCGCACCGCGGTTCGAATGGTCTCGCTCTACTAAGCTAGGCTGGGCAGTCCGAATTGCCCTGATTACCTTAAATCATGACGAAAGTACCCGAAGATTTCACAGCTACCGAGCGGCAGCCGAACGTGATAGCAAATGGAATATGAAATCTCGATTTGGGTCATCAGCCGGTCTCTTCTCATAATTCGATCGATCGGTCGCGGCATCACGTCGGTATGCGGAAGTTCAATTGTTTAGAAGTCGCGCGGTCGATATTCTAACTCGATATTGTTTGAGACGTTTTTAATCGATGAAAATTGATTTTTTATATATCTTTTTTTATTTTTATAATCCATGTGTGAGTTGGAAATATACAGGAAATAAAATGTTAGTAGTGACTGGAGCAAAGAAATAAACAACTAAAAAGTGCTTATGAACTTAATTTTGTAAAAATAACCAATTTCAATGTTTGAGTTGTGAATGTAGATGAAATAAAATGCCGGTAGTGCAAAAAATTAAACAACTAAAGAGTGCTAACGAACTTAATTTTGAGAAAATAACCGAATTCAAGTGGTCGCAATTTGCCAGAACTTAGTATACGACAAACTAGTAAAGACAAAAATAAAGTGGTTCATCGAAACTTTCGCAAAAGTATGTGCGATTTAGCTAACTGGATATGTGGTTGAGAAGTCTCTAACTCATTTTACAGTTATGTTTGTCTGTTGTTTTCTAAGGACTCGTCGGAATCATTATGGTGCAAAACCGGTGTTAAAGACTTAAAACACTTAAAAGAAAAAATAAAAAAAAACACGCGTCTTCTGCAGATCACATGAAAGGTTCGGTGAACTATGCTACGGTAGGAAGTGTTGATATTCGCACTCAGCTAGACACAGCTTATATAAAATCCCTTAGAGATTTTACTGACAATGTATCCAAAAATCGTTATATTTTAAACAAAATTATAGATTATGTAAAATTTTGTGGGACATTCGAGCTGGCACTACGTGGCGATGATGAAACGGCTTTGTCTGAAAATCCAGGGGTTTTTCGAGTGCTTATACATTTTGTTAAGGAGTTGGCCAAGATAGACTATCGGCTTTAGCAATGTTAAGTATCAAGAAATCGTTTATAAAAGGAATGTGCATGCAATTTTAACGAACGTGTCGATATCTGATGGTTGCGTTCTCTCTTAGACCATGCAAAATTTTGTACAAATAATATCGGTTTTTTGTAAAATTAATAATAAAAAAGTTTCGCATATGCTGCGAACTTCAGTAGACACACAGTATAAGAATATTAGAAGTTCTTAGTTATGAACTGTGTATGTAACAATAATCGTTATTCCATAAATTAGTTCTTAACCTTCTTGACTACAATATAATCTTTTTTCACTTGTTGAATAGTTGGTTAAATAAGCAAAAAATGTTTTATTTTCAGATTTATGCAATTTTTTATTTTATTTAATTAAAAATGTTAAGTTTATTTTTCAACACCCTATATGATAATTTGCTAATCTAGTACATTATTAAGTTTCAATAAAAGTTACAAGCCATGTTTTTCTCACTTTAAAGAAAATTGAGCTTATCTGCTGAAGTCCTTTGTATAACCCCTGGATATTGTAACGTTATTCCATTCAAATATTAACCTACACAGTAAACAAAAAATATATCGTTAAAAAATAAGTATACACTGTTTAATTTCAATGATTTCTTTAAAATCAATAATTTTAGCCATTTTTAAAGGAAATTGTTTAATCTGATTTTGATACACCCTGTAAAAATGCTTCTGGAGTTTACCACAACCCTCCATTTTATGTATTATAACTTGCCTTCTAATATTCAATAAATATAGTCTGGTTTCCATTGTTGAGGTTTATATAAATAATATTTTCTAACATTGGATGTAAATGACCCCACTGTGGGCCGCCATATTGAATTTTTACCAATATATTACCAGGTCATCTCCAAATGACTTTTAATTTATAAAATAAATAGTTTTTTAGTTACGCCGTGAACTAACAAACAGAAAGACAGGGCGACAGACCCACCGACGGAATTGAGGAAACATATCTTTGGGATCTAGGAACTCTAAAAAATGAAGCTGGTGGGGTGATTTTTTTCACGATATAAAATTTTTATTTGACCGCAATTCTGTTCCACCATTTTAAATTCGTACCACAATTGTGGTACACCAAATTTGTAATCAATCTATTAAGTGGTTTTTTTCAGGATTAACTTTTAAATATTTTATAAAGCCGCCATTTTTTTTCGCCATCTTGGATTCGTACCAAAATTTTACCATTTGATTCCTACGTAATAATTGATCTTTGTGCAAAATTTGGGGCAAATGGATACACAATTTTTAACGTTTTACTAAGCCGCCATCCATTTTGTTTCGCTATATTAGATTTTTATCAAAATGTTGAAGTCAATTGGATAGGTAGTTTTTTAGTCATACCGCGAACAGACAGACCGACAGACCAACGGAGTCGAGAAAACATGTTTTCGGCATTTAGGGACCTTGAAATGTAAAGATCTGAAAAAATCTCAAACGGTGATTTTTTCACGATTACAATACTTTCCTTTTACAAGGGAAGTAAAATTTGGTAAAGAGCTGTGGAAAGTCTTAATTAGGCAAATTTTACACGGTTTGTTCAAATATTTTTTAAAATTTCTGTAGAAAAATATAATCTGACCAATCTATAAAATATTGGTTGTATACTTCTACCAGAAACGTATCAGAAATAGCTTAATTTGTATACTTTGATATCATAATTTTATCATTTGTTTACTATTCATTTTAGGTCTGGCCAAACCTAACACCATTATATCCAGTTGTCATCCATCAGACTTGGCCAGCTTAAAGGCCTTCAAAGTAAGTAAATGCTTTGATTTTATTTATAGAATTAGTTTCGAAAAATAGATAGTTATTTTCCCAGGAACAACGAATATACAGGAAGGATAATTTAGTTAAACTAATATGCAGTATGTTTCACTATAGAATCAAATATGACAAACACAGAATATTACATACTTATATTTTGAGTAGTTATGTATAACTTGGGGCGGTCTTTTATTTCAGGACCCCCTTGTTAGAGAACGACCGTTTTCCTACGAAAAGGAAAAATAACAAAAAAATGCAAAAATACCAAAGAGATAAAACTTTTCTCTGGACATATTTTGGTAATATTTAGAAGAAATATTCTGAAATTTCCATTCCTAATTTCTTTGGCTTGGTACATTAAAAGTTAAATAAAGACTATAGTAAAAAAACACTGATTTTCGGTCAAATTCAATGGTGGAAGAATTTTCCGACTTTCAATCATTTTTCTGTGAAATGTTTATATTGGAACAGAATTTCCTCTATATTTCCAAGTTTCTGTGAAGTTAAGTATACTTACTCCCGATGGCACAAAGCTTGATTGCTGTATAGAATATTTAACCGAGCTTTCAGGTTTGACAAGCTGTTTACAGAAATCTAGGGACTCGCTGTCAAATTTGACATTCCGTTAAACATTTTAAACTTTAATTGAGCTTTTTGCAACCGACCGTTACGGCCGGTTGCAGAAAGCTAGTCTTGTTAAAACAACACTTTACAAGTTTCAACATTTGATCTGGAACTTATAGGAGATCACGCACATAATGGATTCTAATTTTCCATTAAGCAATAATAATCTCAGTAATATCTACCTTTGCAACAGCCTGGAGCGCTTGGCACAGAAATGTCTTACACGTGTCTGATTGTTTCTGGAACAAATGCAGACAAAAGTGGTATTATTCAGTAATAAAGGTATCTACTAACAGTCCAACGGCCAGTTGCAGAAAGCACAATTAAAGTTTAGAACGTTTGACAGCGAGTTAGGTTTTGTGCAACCGGCTGCAAAAATCTGATGAAAAATATTATAAAATTTGCTTAGCACCTCTTCTAGTTGCATCCGCGCAACAAAAAATAATTTTTGTATCTGCTTCATGTCTAGTTTCTAATTATTATTGCAAGTACAAGAACAAATAAGAGCATAAAGACATCTATTTGAACACATTAATGAATTTTTAAATATTTTATGCCACCATTTTGATTCGCTATCTTGAAGTCGTACCAAAATTGTATGAGTTCATTTTCTAATAATACTTGATTTTTGTGCAAAATTTGAGGTAAATTGAATAAGTATTTTTCTAGTAATAATTTTTTAAACATTTAACTACACCGCCATTTTGTTTCGCCATATTGCATCTTTACGAAAATATTACCAATTAATTAATTATTGGTCAAAATTTCAAAGTCAACCGGGTAAATAGCTTCTTTTAGCTATGCCGCCAACAAACTGACCAACAGACAGACCGACGGAATTATAATAAAATATGTTTTGCGGCCTCTAGAGAGTATGGACCCTGAAACCTAAAGATCTGAAAAATTCTCTGAGATAGATTTTTTTTCACTATTACAGTACTTCCCTTTTACGAGGGCAGATTAACTTTATTTGAAGCAAGCAAAATGGTATAATAATTTGTTCTCAATTACGGCAAGTAACAGTTTTAAAATTTTGCGCAGTGTTGTTCAAATGGCGTTAATGGCATTTCATAAAAAAAGAAGCTACAATTTTTATCTTGGTCTATAAAACTAGAAAATCTAAATTGAAGATAAAAACAAATTTCATGCAACAGCCCCGGGCTGAAACTTATATGACTAACTTTTCTTCCTAAGGTACTTGTAGAACGTTAAGAAAAAATTTAGAGATCTTAAATTGTATACTGACGTGCCACAAGAAAATCTAATTTTAAATGATTTTTCTATTAATTAAGAATTCCATTTCTGGCATTTGTGGTTTCTTCATATATTGGTAAGTTGATCCTAGTCCATAAACTCTCCTAATGTCATCTAAAACTTTTGATACTCTTGTCTTTCTTTTTCTGTTTAAATCGTCAATTTCTTGTTTTAACTAAAATATGAGACAAATTCTGTTGGAGCATATTTTGTCGAGACTGTAGAAGATTTTGTAGGACTCTGGAACAGCAGTTGATTTCAAATATCATCTGTCTGCTAAAGAACGAATCCTAAGGAAAGTGAACTTTTATAAAAGAAGTGTGTCAAAATTAGATAAACAAAAAAAAATTTTAGTTACAATTACACAGCTCACAAATTTTACTTTTCAGACGAACACGCCAATTTATTAAATGGATAGCAAGTTTTCAGCTTTTTAATATTTTCTAATCCGTTAGTGGAAACTTAAACATTTTTTTTCGTGTTTCATTGTGTCATGTACCTTAATTCTTTAGACAGATTAGCCTATATGCTGAAATACGTAATTTTCTATAATAAATGTAAATAATCAGTGTTGTTTTTTTGCAGGATTTGGGAGCAGAATCTATTACAGAAAACATCCCAGTTGTACAGAGGTCAGAAATAGTTATAGTTGCAGTGAAACCTCACATAGTTCCCATAGCTCTTGAAGAGATAAAAACTACGCAAATGGACAACGATAAATTGTATATGTCAGTCGCCATGGGAGTCACAATAAAACAACTAGAACAAGTAAGTATTTGTTCCGTAAAGTATAGTAAATTTCACGAAAAATTATTCTGACTCAATGACTGTAATAAAACTATCTGGGTCAATTCCATTATGTAGACAAAAGCTTGGCAATAAAAATGCCGATACTAGGGAAATTGTAAAAACTATTTATAGTTTTTAACTTAACAGAAGGCTTAACTAAGGTTGCCAGATTTGCAAAAAGTAAAAGGGGGAGGTATGATGGCGGGTCGTTACTAGAGATGGGCGTTTTATCGATATAACGCTAGGTATCGATAGGTTAGTGATAAAATAAGTAAACAAAAAAATATCGATATATTGATAGTTATGGATAAGTGCCGATAGGTGAACAATAATGCCGATAGGTATCCGATGACACCGGCAGGTAACTGATATTTTCCATAGGTAGTCGAGATCATCGATAGTTATGGATAAACGGATTACATATCCACAAGGAAATTATGCGTCATTTGAAAGTGAGAGGTAGAAATAAATATATCGATAGGTAGCAATGAAAACTATTGATAGGTAGATATACCTATCGATAGTTTCATAACTATCGACATATCGATACATAACATGTATAATACACAAAGGTAATATTAAAACGTTTAAATTTTATCTGTAAATTCCTTTAGATTCTGCCAAAAGATTCGAGAGTGATAAGGGTGATGCCAAATACGCCGGCTTTAGTGCAGAGCGGGGCCTCCGTTTTCGTCAAAGGGAGTACAGCCACGGAGGGGGACACCACGGTCACCAGAAAGTTGCTCCAAAGCATCGGCACGTGTGAAGAAGTCACGGAGGGCATGATGGATGCCATTACGGCGTTGAGCGGATCGGGACCCGCATACGTAAGTATATAAATGAAAACTTATTTTTGATTTTGATACTGTTGTAAACATACACTGCCACGGAAAATATATTCCAAATAGCACCACCGAAAAATATTTTTTAATACTATTTTTGGAATTTAAATAGAATAAGAAAAAAAAGTCTTATGTGTTTCGTTAATTTGGGGTAGGGATTCAAAACGAAAGAGTTAATAGCTTAAAATAGTCGACGTTTCGCAATTTACTATTGCATCTTCAGGACGCTAAAAATACATAGAGATATATGGCTTAACAAGATCTAAACTTAATAAAATAGTATCTAGAAAAATACCTATTCTTGTTTAAATATTTAATATGAGATGGCACATCATTTTTCGAACATTACATGTAATTATGATTCAAAACCATCGACTGTTTTACTTTGACTTTTTCTATTTAGATTTTAACCCCATATTAACAAAACGCAGAAAAGTATTATCATATTAAACCGTTCAAAATAGATAAAAAAGAACAGTTTATATATATATATATATATATATATATATATATATATATATATATATATATATATATATATATATATATATATATATATATATATATATATATATATATATATATATATATATATATATATATATATATATATATATATATATATATATATATATATATATATATATATATATATATATATATATATATATATATATATATATATATATATATAATTTTGGTATGAATCCAAGATGGCGAAACAAAACTATTTCAAATTTTATGCAAGAGTTAATTGTGGTATAGAGATGAATTGGAAAGATTGTGGTACGAATTCAAGATGGCGGAACAAAATAACGGCCAAATAAAATTTTTGTATCCTGAAAAAATCACCCTCTCATAGATTGCAAAAATATGTTCTCTCAATTCCGTCAATCTGCCTTTCGGTCAGTTCGCGGTAGTCGCGGAGGCCAACCTGAAAAACTACTTATTAGATCAATTTCAAATTTTGTGCTAACATGCTGATCCCTCTGTACATCGATTATTCCGGAAAGATTTAACGAATTTGATTTAATTTTTTAGGGTTTGCTAGAAGGGCCCAGGGCCCGTCGAAAAGAGGCCTCCCCGCGCCGCCCCGCTGCATCAGAAATCGTTTATATAATTTTTCTTGTTTCATTTTATCAGTAAAGTAGGTAATTTAAATTCAATATTTTGCCTTGCAATTTGGTGCAAAAAGGAAATTGGTAGGAGGTGCTGAAGCAAATCATCGTGTTTAATATGTTTTTTTTTTCCTTTTCTTTTCTCATATCACCCGTTTTATGAAAAGCCAAACTTGTTCAAATTGAACGAAATGAGATTTGTTCATTTTATCTGTTTTGTGTTCAATGTAATCAACTCTCAGACTCCAAAGTATTTAGCTGAAAAACTTATTAGAAGAAGCGATATCCATGACAGACCGCTTCAGGGAGTTTGTGCTAACTTCGACATCCCCCAGCCTAGACCCGAAACTTTTGAGTTTGAAAAGTTTTTGGGGTTTTCAGGGCCCAAAGTTTAATTCTACTAACTATTTTAGTTTTTGGCAATTTTCCCAGGTGATTCTCTAAATATGTCTAGATGGCGTTTTTATGTCATATTTATTACTGTGGTTCTAGTAATAAAAACAATGGACCTCAGTAGTTGTTTATTTTATAAGGGAGGTACAACATTTTAGCCTGACCTTTTTGATAAAAACTTCTTATAAATAAAAGAGTAAACAGACATACGTGAGGTATTAGGCTTTAAGATTCTGAATACATGAATGTCTTTTTTTGTGATGTACTTTTTTTTCTCTTGTTAGAGGTGGGAAATCCTATCACCGCGCTCATCGCTAATACCTCCACACTTAAGCTAACATTTCCACCTTAAAACTCAGAGCAAATTTGTTCATATCCAGTATTAAAAAACCCTTGGCCGACCTTCGGTTGCTGGAGGAACAATTGCCTCTTGCCATCCAGTGACTCACAATAACACACAATGTGTACAGCTGTCTCATTTTCCCTACCACCGAATCTGTATGTTAAATCACCAGGGTATACCCCTAACTTACTCAGGTGGTCCTTGACAACCATGTGTCCTGTCAGGATGGCTGTAATTGTCTTTAACTGATTTCGACTCAGTAGGGACAGATTTTCAGCAAGTACAACATGAGATTCCTTAGTAAATGTTTTGATGTGTCAATGTCCTTGTCTACTTTGCCAGTGGATCTTGTAACTATCTGCTCACTCATCGGCTTTCCATTACCTTCGACTCCATACTATGGCTGGGAACCCAGAACAACGTGACAGTGTTCCGATCCGTCAACCCACATAGTTCATCTAATCTTTCCGAAACCAATCTAGTTAGCTTTGGACACTGAAGTGCCTTTAGGAACATAGTAAATGTGTCTTTGTTGACGCCGACTTCATAAAGTCAAATTTTGAAAGTAGAATAAAATATTCTTTTTATAATTTTCAGTGTTTTTTTTTTAAATTACATAAGAATAAAAAAGAGAAAATAATCAGACAAATCTGTAAATCTAGAATTAAAATTTATCTTGACTTAACCAAATAAACAAACAAGATTCGTTTTAATAAAACCCTGAACAAGCACCTGAAAGTCACCAAAAAAATTCAATATTTAGCAAATTAAGAAAAACTTGTGAAAGTTGCTATTTAAACTTAAACCATATAGATTAAACCGGGGTGTTAGTTGCATTTTTCAATGGGACTTTCAAATGTCCTTGTTTAAAATTATTCGTACCTGCATCATTTACGGATGGATGCATGTTTTGATGATAATGCGCTTCCCTGTTGAAAACGTGTTTTTACTGATAACAAATCATGTTATATACATTTACATACTTGGATTTCTAGCGTGGTAGATGACCAAAAATTTAAACTCATGTTCTCTCTTATTAGACATTATGCCTCGAAAATACAGACAATTTGCAGCGTCTGCGCATAGCCAAAAAGGCTAGACTTTTAGTCGAAGAGAGTAACTTTTAGAGTGTCACACAACAATATTTTGAAATTTACACTAGCACAGGAAGACACTGTTTTACCGCTCAAATTTTTAATTTTCAGGTGTACCTGTTTATAGAAGCACTAGCCGATGGTGGTGTCAAAATGGGACTTCCCAGAGACTTAGCGTATAGATTAGCTGCCCAGACGGTTCTAGGAGCGGGAAGAATGGTCAGAGACACCAAGCAACACCCCGGGGTGCTGAAAGATGACGTTACATCACCGGGAGGATCTACAGCTACTGGCATACACTTTTTGGAAAAACACGGTAGGTTATAGAGAATGCTGTTTAAAATGTCGTATTAAGAATCGAGTGAGAAATCGTAGAGCCTTTACCCTGCGTCTTTAAAGGTAGTATCTTATCTCCTCTCTAAGGTATAAATGATTTTTTACTCGGTCATGAATTTTTTTTAAGACGGATATATACAAGATATTAGCTGCGTTCTGAATTTAGTCCGAAATAATATTGAGATGACTATAAAATTATGTAAATAGAAATTTGGAGGGACAATTTTATAAATGTATAATATTTAACAAATAAATGAAAACACAAGTTTTAATTTGTAAACTGTCACTTATTTGACTTATTTGTCACTTAAGTGACAGTTAACAAAGTAAAACTTGGGTTTTCATTTATTTGTTAAAATGTACTGTCACAAACTAACGGACGACTTCATTAAATCTTTATATAATGTTTCTTGCTTCTACAACCTCTCCTAAGTGTCATAACAACATTTTTCAAAATCAGGACAAATTTAAATTAAGTTAAACTAACTTAAACTAACAAATGATAAATTTTATTTACTCTTTATTAGGCGGTCCAACAAAACAGCTGACTGTTGTCATATGGCTGGCGTAGGCCAAAGATTGTTTTGTTCCATATGAGTCCCTGATAATTTAAAAGCAAATTTCAAGTATTTTTATACAATCCAGGACAGGGCCATTTTTTTCAATTGTGTGTTTGCTTTAAACTTAGTTATGACAAATGAATACTTTTTGAAGCTTCGAAATAAGAACGCCGAAGTCGCCGAGCGGTGCAAACACAATATTTTTATAATTAAAAATTAGATCCATTTGTAGTGTGGATCCAAAAGACTTTCCCCCAGTGACAAATATGGACGTTGTTAGTTACCCAGTTGTTCAATTTAAATTATGTATATCCAAGTGTAAATTTAGTTCAATATGAGTGTTTAATATTTTGTGCTGCACCCAGTACATATAATTTTTTTATAAATAAAACATATATCATTAAAACAAACATGTTTTTATTTAAATAAATTGTCATGCATGTCAGAGTGAAACAATATATAACATTTTCAGAGTGAATATAATATAAATAAAAAGTTGTCTACAATAAACGTGATGACGAGTGTATAGGAACTCAATGTTTATCAGCATAATGAAACCTTTAACATTTACTACACTTAAACTTACTTATATCTAGAAAAAATTATATACTTGCACTCTAAGACAGAATTATACCATGGAGCCCCTAAAAAAAATAATTACATTTTGTTACCGTCTTATTTTTTTGAAAAGTTATCGAGAAACTCAAAATTTTGAAAAGAGTGTCCAAGCATTTATCCTACTTGTAATCCTGAGTCTGGAATTTCCACCCTTTATAATTTAAGAACTTCTGTCCTGAATGCTTAACAATATTTTTCTTTATTCGGTCATAGGTTTTGCCGAGAGACACTTTTGGCAAATCTTAACATTAAGTAAGTAATAACCCTGTATATGGTTATCGTAGCTTCATTTATTATACATTAAAAAAAATTGTAAAAACTGTAAACCAAACTCGTGCTAGGACAAAGGATAATATCAATATAAAAAGCATACATTATTTAGTTACTAAAGTATGTAATAAACTTCCAGTTTCTACATACGATGAATTCATTAAGTTTAAGGGAAGAATATAAAAAAATATCTATTACTCATATAATGAATTTAAAAACGATGGGTCTTTTAAGTACGGTTACCTCACTTTCCCAAAAAAAAAACAATAATTACAGACTAACATAAAGGTTAAAATTATTTAAAAAATCTCTTTCAAAATGGTACATACAAATA
This sequence comes from Kuschelorhynchus macadamiae, assembly GCA_030620095.1. NCBI lineage: Eukaryota > Metazoa > Arthropoda > Insecta > Coleoptera > Curculionidae > Kuschelorhynchus > Kuschelorhynchus macadamiae. Next base: position 1,580,385 of record JAUTXW010004204.1, on the reverse strand, counting down.
CTGATAATTATTTAAGTCCCCTAAAACATAAAAAAATAATAAAGCATTAAAATATGTAACGGTACAAAATGTAATAAGTTTTTAAAACAACGATTAGATTTTTAATCAGTCTCGATTGAGAATCATAATAATTCTTAACTAGCTAGATTAATATTAGTTTTTTAATAAATGATTAATATGAAATGTTTTGTACACACTTGGGCCTAATTTACTTTAGTAATACGTAAATCCTCTTCTTATTGCAGTAATCCACTTCAGCCACATCGACGAAAGTTCACTCAATCGTTTTCATATCTAAAAGTGAAAACTTTTAAAACTTACAAATAAAAGTAACATTGTGTTTTGTCCCTCTACATCCACAATTTGCAATACAACAAAAGAATGCATTCTAAGGTAAAAATATAAAAGTAAATAACAAAACTCCTATATACTGTCATGCAAAAATTCGATTTTTTATCCTACGCCCGTCAAAAACAGCTGATCGGTGACGTTCAACTGACAGAGCGTTGGAGTGCCCTATTAGTCCTAGCTAACGCAATAAAATCTGGCATAGAATGTATACTTAACAGAAATAACGTAAATTGATCTAAACTAAGATACCACCTTTTCTTGTTAAAAAAAAATAGTAAGGAAGAGGGACTTGTTATCCCTACTCTAAACTATTCATAGCTATTTATTGATCATTCTAGAATTCAGTTACTTGCATTTTAGGATGCCACTTTTGACATAGCGCATATGATTAATATTGACAATAATTGGGGTTGCTTTTTGATTCTGTGTATTTTATTATTATAATTTCGAAAAATTATTTAATCGGCGTTTCAGACAAATTAAAATTGAAAAAGTTAACTTGTGTTTGGGATATCAAGAAAATTTTGAGATTCCGAGTAAGCGTGTTTTATCTAACACGTTCTACTATGGCCGGGATTCTACATAAGTTTATTGAAATCCCGACTACTTGTTATATTCGGGATTCATTGCGATCGTAGATAAAGTCCCTATCATCGGGATATCAAGAAAATTTTATCGTGAATATACTAAAAAAACTACTAATCCAATTTATCTCAAATTTTGCACAAAAATCACGCATTATGTAGGAATCCACTGGTAAAATTTGGGTACGAATCCAAAGTGACAGAACAAAATTCCAGCTTAGTAAAATACATAAAAATTCGTCCTGAAGAAGTACTTAATGGACTGATTTGACATTGTGGGCCATAAATAATTGTGGTATACAGATGAACTAGTAACTAGTAGGTATTATAGTGGCGGCCTAATAAAATATTTAAAAAATCAGCCTGAAAACACTCCTTATTAGATTAATTTCAAGTTTTGTGCAAGCGTTAAGTGTGATATAGAGATAAACTGGTAGAGTTGTGGTACGAATTCAAGATAGCGGAATAAAACCACGGTAAAATAAAATTTCTGAAAAATCAACGTAAAAAAAATCTTATTCAATTGACTTTAAATTTTGCAGAAAAATTAAATGTCGGTGTTTGTTAATGTAAAAATTACTTATTGAATTTATTTTAAATTATACCCAAAAGTCAAGTGTGGCATAGGTAGAAACTGGTAACATATTGGTAGGAACCCAATACGATGGAACAAAATGGCGCCGAATTAAAATGTTTTAAAAGACAGTATATATTATGTGTTACTAAATGATTATGAACTAAACCAAATTGGGCCACAATTAACTATTACTGATAAAAGGAAAGATTTATAAGGAGGGAAGTTCCGCGTAAAGGATATTTATCGATTTTTTTCTTCTGACCTAAATAAAAAAAACAATTTCTAGCGATTTTTTATATTTTCGTACACATATTTGCAAAATACAGCGTTTCTACGAAAATTTGACATCTTCATACAAGTGGAGCGTTAACTTAAGTAATAAGAAATATGGATACAAGGTGTTACAAAAGTAAGCTAAAATCGATGGCTAAAAAAATACAGGACGTAATTTTTTAGTTCATTTTAGGGCTAAAAGTTCGTATGAACATATGTCCGCAAAGCCTTCGTTTTGAGATAGAGAATGTTAAAGTTTTGGCTATAATACATTTTCGAAAAATCTACAGGTTGTTACTTTTTCCCAGGTCGCGACCCCTTTTAGCCATCTGAAATTTTTACTGCGACGGTTATTTTTATAACAAATTTAGATTCCTTATTCTGTCCTGTAACTATTTGGTCTCTTAGGTTTTTTCGATATTTTGTACCGTTTAGAATTTATTTAGCAATGTCCATTCATGCCTACCCCATTTTGGGTTATAACGCATTGACATTAAAATTTTATCATTTTTTTGTGTTCCATATACCACTACCATGCATGAAAGGACATTTTACTAAATAATTTCTAAATGGTACATAATATCAAAAAAATATAAGAGAGCAAAAAATTACAGAACAGAATAAGAATTTTAAATTTGCTGTAAAAATTGCCAGAGGCGTCGCATTAAAAATTTCGGGGGGTAAGAAGGATCGCGACCTGGGAAAAACAGGCTGTAGATTTCTCTAAAATATATTATAGACATTTCGAAGGCATTGCTCACAGCATTCAGTGTATCAAATTTGAATGATGTTTTCTAGAGATATGTACGAAGAAGAGAAAATCTAACAAAAGTAAACTGTTATATCCGGAAAATAAAAATTAAAGAAAATTAAACCATATTTTGACGAATCTTTGATAAATCTAATTAAAAGTCGAGATAAATATTACCATAAAACGAAAAAACAGCCAGCAGATAAAGAATTCTGTGAAATTTATGAAACTTTAAATAAAGATGTTAAGAAGAAGATTCGTTAAAAAAAGAGATTATATTAACCAAATATTTAAAACAGGGAATCAGAAAGTATTATGGGAAAATATAAATATTTTACTCCACGGAAAACCAGCGAAAAAGAAAACACAAATTGTACCACCTTTATATTAATAATAAACAAATTGAAGCTGAAGAAGAGATCTGCAAGGAACTGAATAATCATTTCATAAACGTTGCACAACGATTAGCAGAATAGATTTCACCTGGAAATTTTCCCGAATATACCGAAAATTTACATTCAATGTTTTTAAACATAGAAGATATATATGAAGAAACAATTGCTGAAATAATAGATTCTGTAGATCCATTTAAAGCCTGCGAATATGACGAAATACCAGTAAAAATTATTAAAATTACTAAATGTGAAATTTTATTTATCTAAGAAAAACTTCTTTTAAACAACAAATTTATCCGAACAATTTAAAAATTGGCAATGTTTTTTCTACTTTTAGAAATAGCCTAAAAAGTGATCCAAATAACTACAGGCCTATATCTATCCTGCCAGTCTTTTCAAAAATAATTGATAGATTTATCTACGATAAAGTTTTTAGAAAATCAGAATATCTTGTTTTTTGATCAATACGGTTTTCGCAAATCCAAGGACACTGAGGTAGCAGCAATTGATTTAGTAACACAAACTCAACTTGCTTTAGATAGGCATGAAAAATGTTGCCTATTTTCCTTGGATTTGTGTACAGCTTTTGACTCTGTAGACCATAAAATATTGCTTAAAAACTTGTTTCATATCGCTATAAGAGGTATTATATATAATTGGTTCCAAAATTATTTGTTGGACCGAAAGCAGTTAGTTCAGATTGGCAAAAATAAAAGTAGTTATCAAAACATTTTATGCGGCGTGCCTCAAGGATCTATATTGGCTCCAATTTTATTTTAAAATATATATAAATTCTGTATCTCTGTTAAATTTAGAAGGTTCCATTAAATTATTTGCTGATGATACCACCCTTCTCTATACTTCAGATAATTTTGCAAAAGTAAATTAATAAAGACCTAAATTTAATTACTAATTGGTTACAGGCACAAAAATTAACTTAAACTTTCAGAAATCCTCCTATATCGAATATTATTCAAAATACAAATATTCCGCTAATATTTTTTTCTAATAATCAAATTAATTGTTCAAAGTGTATTAAATTTGTAGGCTTATATATAGATCAAAATTCAGCTTGGAAGCCACATATAGAATATTTGAGAGTACAAATTTCTCCAATAATAGAAATTTTGTTTAAAATTCGTCACTATATTTTTTTTAATTTGATAAAATATATATATTTTGCTTTCATTTATTCAAAATTACATTATCTAATATCAATGTGGAGCGCTGCATGTAAAAAAACAATAAAATCATCAGAAAAATTACAAAATAAATCAATAAAATGTATTTAACGTTTACCATATCTGGTGCCCACCATTAACCTATATAAGCCTAAAAATCTTTTAAACTTTCTATCTAAATCATGTATCTTTATTCATTCATTCTAGCTAAAAATATAAAAATACGAATTTAAATTTTATTAGAAATAATAACATTCATGGCCATAATTCCATACAAACTGATTGTTTCTCCACCATAAAATTTAAAAGTAATTTTGGCAAACAATGTAAATTACGCAGTGGGGTTAATTATTACAATAATCTACCAAAACGATTACAAAAAAGATTTAAAAAGCACTTAAATAAACATTTTTTGTAGAATTAATATCTTCACGTTTGATATATTTTTTTAATGTTTACAGTTTTTAATTTAGTTAGTATTATGTTTATACGTTTATGTGTTTTATATTAGTTCCTCTTAATATTTACCGTTTTTAATTTATTTGTAATTTATAATAATGTGTATACATTTTTATGTTCTTATAGTAATTATTAGTTACTTCCCTACTATAAACAATGCTGTTTCTCGGGAATAAATGATTGATTAAAAAAAACGACAGCTTTGCGGACACATGTTTATATGAACTTTTAGCCCTCAGCTAGCTAAAAAATTACGCCTTGCATTTTTAGCCATCAATTAAAAAACATTCTGTATAAGTCTTTTGGAATTAAAAACGAATACCCTATATCAAGACTAATAAAACGGCTAGAGTAAAAATGAAAAAATCGTTTCGGCAAAAATGTCCATAGTTCGCAAAAGTTTTATCACAGCTGGTATATCGTAATTATCTTACGTCTGAGATAACTCCAAAACCGAATTATAGCAAAATCTATAGAATACATTAAGTTAGTAATTGGTAAATTCTAGCTAATTTTTATCACACCCTGTATCCAAACTTCTTAATAGTAATGAAGACCGTATAACTACTGATCATAAATTATCTGATAAAGGTTGTTAAGTTAACGCTTCACTTGAATATGTCAACATTTACGTAGAAACGCTGTATATTGCAAACAAGCAAAAATATCAAAAATCGCTAGAAATTGTTTTTTTTTTGTATTTCGTCAAAGATCATTTTGGACAATATTTAGAGAATTTTAGGCGTTAACAAACTTTTGCAAAAATTCAGGTATTTTATTTCACGCCCTGTATGTTCTATTTTTTATGCGCATATGCAGTCATGCAATTAAAAGCACGTTGTGATATCTATGCACATACCCAATAGATCGGCCAAATGAACACCAAAAACCTCATTTCGATATTGCTTTTCGTAATTGAAATATCCATCTTTAAATTACATTTACATTCAGTTTCAACTCGAATTTGTTATGAAATTGGCTTGCTTGACAAATGACAACGGTGCGGTGTCATTTACATTAGACAAAATTCGAAGCTGACTTCGAATTTTGCGGATGACAAGCAGAAATTCAATAAATGTCAAATTTTTAGGTTATAATTTTTATTTTAGTTAACAAAATTCTTAATATTTTACACATCCGACTATTTAAATAATATAAGTGTTTTTTATTGCCACTATAATAAAAAAAAAAATAAAATCTTATATGTTTGAGTTAATTCTGAAAGCAAAGATAAGACTAGGGTAGACAGAAACTCCTAAAACAAGAACTAAAGCCCGTAAAAAAGTTACTAAACAATCCTCTTTCTCCAATTCGGTGTATTTTACATTAATGTCTTAGAAAATAATAAAATTAAATAAATACAAAATCAGATCAGCTGGTCAGGAATAATTTCCTATGTAAATACATTTTTACAAAACGTCAATTTCAACTTGCACTTTGAAGTGAATGTAAATGTACTTTAAATGTACTTTTGCGAGATGTCAATTTCAGCTTGGACTTGGAAGTTAATGTAATTGTAGCTTAGATCCTTGATAAAAAAATCTTCATGAACTATTTATGGCCAGCAGTTTATAATACACACGCCTACTCGATATATTGGGATATCAATATTGCTTTGATATCGGGATTTTATTCACGGCCTTAATAATGTATCTTTTTTTTCTAGCTTTCAGAGGTGCTGTTATTGGAGCGATAGAGGCAGCTACCCATAGATGTAAAGAAGTGTCTCAAGTGGGGCATTAGTCATTAGTCTAAATTTCGCCCGTTTCTATTGTCTACGTCTTAAAAGTTGTCGTTGCAAAATGAGTCATATGAACGTAATTAAAAAAAAAATAACAATAACCTGTACACATATAGATCTTATATCATTTTAAAGACAATTCTTTATTGTTGTCTTTAGAGTACTTATCTAATATTTAGATTGTATTTTTTTATAAATATAAAATCTCCAGTTTATTTGTGTTTTGTTTTATATTCCTTTATTTCCTTAAAGCCCTTATTCTAGAGAAGACAGGACAATGTCGCTTTTTAATATTAAACTTCTCCTATAAAACTAGTTTGTATACTTCTGCAAATAATGTATAGACAGAATAATGTGTTAACTATTTACTTCTATATATTTCCTTTATATTTTTTACGTTTTAACTGTGCTGATGGTACACATGTATTTTTTTACATTTATACCACTATTTAGTATCGCCTGACTTGTAAATGAATGTCATCGGGTGTTGTATTTTCCCACACCTCAAAATTTTCATAGCGTTAGAGCTACCCTTGATTTTTGACATTTATGACCAAAGTAATAATTAAAAGTCAATCATAACATGTGCCATACCAAAACGCGATAAAAAGCATCGCTCTATCCTATTCCCTCACACTGCACAGTTGCGTCGTTGCTGGAGCTCTGTCTCTCATTCATTTTTAGTTATTTTAAATTGTTTATAAGTTGCTGTTTTTTTCCAACAAAGTATTCACATAAATATTTTTTTTGTTATATAGAATAACGTCGCAAAACTCTCTGATTTTGTTGGACTGGGTATGTTGTTTTATGCTATAATAGTTGTAAATTATACTTCGTGGAAATTCTTTAAAAAAAAGTTTCTACTGTCCTTTAAATATTTTTTAAAAACGTTCATTATTGTCAGTTTGGGGCCGAAGCTCGATAAATCATAACGTAACATAACAAGATGTATATCCTGCCTTGAAAGTCGTGAAGTGAATTGCTGCTGAAATTCGTTCCTTTCATTTATCACAATAAAAAATAAATATTTCACCGCTAGTTACAGAAAAAAATATATAAGTTAAAACTAAATATATATTTTTAACAAATTATTTCTTACTTTTCCTTGTTTTATATTAATAAATAAATATTTAATAATTACGCCCTATTATTTAGATATTAATTTTTCGATTTGTTATTATCATTTCTTTTATTTTGTGACGCGACGTGTTGTCTTGTATAATATCCTTAGATTATATTTAATTTTTGTTAGTGCTCCTTTTCACATTAAAATACTATCATAGTTTAGACCCCTAAATGGCAAAAGTGAACACTAATTTGTATAAAAACCTTTTTTTTTTGGTGGTCATGATTAGCCACCCTAAATAACGACTTTTTTTTAATCTATCGACTCAAAATGTACCATATCGTACCTGGTCACAACGGACATAACTGCTTTTGTAAACTATACTATCTAAAGGTTAAAACACCTATAATAAACTATTGCATAATGTTGTTTGTACATTTGCTTTGTGATTTTAGCGGTGATATCAAAATATCTTTTTTGTTAAAAGTAAAACAAAAACGAAATCAATTTGTATATAAAATTATATAATTATTATAAAATATGATTGTTAGTACAAATGTGTCTACGATTTTCGCCTTTATTTTCGGAAAAAAATTACACTATTAAATGTAATCTCCACTCATAAAAAACACGTATTTCAAACCTATGAAACTTCTCTCATCTCATATTCCAGTCTTTTCTATAAAATTATAAGTTACTAAAATTGAAGCAAACAATGTTATAAATAAAAAGCTATGACTTTAATGAATATTTATGCATTAAAAATATAACAAATTCGATCCCTATATACCTTGCAGAAGTAAACGTCAGCAATAACTAAGCCTTCTTCCTTGCGCAATGCCAGTTTTCGGGGTGTTGCCAACTCATATTCTTAAAGTAGGAAGTCAAGTAATAACTCTCTAAATATTAAGACCCCAATTAAGTCTAAATTTAAACTCAAGCGTGTCTATTTCATGCACCGTTACTTCTAATATGTCTTACATGTCTTAATCCAGATATTCTTGGAAATAGAATATTTCAATGTTGCTACTTGGCAACAGCGTTGTTTCCCAGTCAGCTGGTAGTTCGAGTCAGCCGGTGTATCGACGCTAAAAAACATTAGAATACCGGTTACACTTTTCTTTTGCAAAGTGTTTTGCTCTAAAAATTCAAGTTTTCAGTCCGATTTTCGTGGAGATTTCGCCTAGTTTTCTCGTGTGGCTTCGGGAAAGTGTTTTGAAAGTAAATTCGGATAATTCTAATCGAAATCGGAGAAGTTTTCTTTGTTCTTGGGCACTTGCGAGCGAGCGACCGTTTTTATGTTGCTCTCCATAACTGGTAAGTAACATCAGCTGATTAGTCTTAATTCCTAAATTTCAGTAAACACAACGGGTAATGTTACTAGAAAAAGTGTTAAATTTTTCGTTCATTTATTGCCCATATATTATACAGGGTATTTTGCAGAAGTTACTATTTTAATCGTCCTATTGTCAGGACACAATATAATTTTTTATACCTATACCTATCCTAATTAAACGAGCAAATAAACAAAGTTTTTGTATGTTAATATTAGTCACCTATTTTATAGTATTTATTTGCAGTCACTAAATAGTTACTGGGGGGGGGGACAGAAAGGCCTCCTCAGACGCATTTCAAATTTGTTTGAAAATAAAAAACAGCTCTTTATTATTAATTAATTAATCATAAATACGGGTTCCAAAGTAAAACTACTTAAATAATTTGATAGAATTTGAAAGAACACGTAGGAAAAATTATCGACCACAAAAATAAAGTTATGACTTCAAAAAACAAGCAACGTCCAAATAAAAAATTTCTTCACGTTCGGCCGTTGCATCTCTTGGGTATTTTTGAAAGTTTTTTTGTCACGCTAGGTGCCAAAAGGCGGGGGGGCGCCACTGATTTGTGGGTTGCTCAGCGACCCATGACGAACGCATGTAAAAAATATAATTTAGAATAATAGTTGGTAATAGAAACCACTATTCAGTTCGAAGCATTTTATTTCTATTATCCTAAGATTTATTTCACCTGAAGCCACTACACTTACAGAAACCAAATATCCTTCAGTAAGCCAGCAACAAAAAAAAAATGTCTTCACCCAATTAAAATAAATCCAAATTTTTTTCTAAATTTTTATTAAATTGAGCGCCTTTGTCAGCAACCAATAAGAGTTTTAAAGCTTGGCTTCTGTGCTTTCAAAAAACAAACTTTATGCCTATTTACCATAAATGAAAATTAATAAACTTCAAATTTTTAAAGATACAAACGATAACTTGCATTTTTTAAAATTAACTTTTTCTTTTAGTGGATATAGGTCTTTTTTCTTCTTTCTTTTTTTATCATATCTCTGAGTCTTATGAGGAAGTTGTCCATTTTCTCTTTTTTTTTTAAAGATCTGGGTTGATATACAGTGTGTATCAGCCAAATGGAATAAATTCGATAATAAATAAATGGGGGCGTGTTCGGAAAAACGCTTGGACCCGTCGATTGGTATTTTTAGTTGCTCATTTTCTCCAATAAAAACTTTTTATACAGGGTGTGTCCTGTAACAGTGGTCAATGCCAACTTTCTTATTTCAAATGCAACACCCCGGATATTATTTAATTTTTGGATTCCTTAGGAGATTCTAAACATATTTTGTGTTCAATGTCCTATACCTATCTTCAACTATTTCGGCAATATTAAGTGTTTTCAAATTTATTGCAAAAATTAAGATTAAAAAAATAAAATTATTTATTTCTTCATAATGTATAAACAAAAGTAAAAAGTTAATTTAGGAACTGTTGAATATGCTCGCCGCGAACGTCTTGGCAAATTCCTAATCTTAAATAGAAATTTCTTCTAACGTTATTTAGCATCTCAGGCGTGACCGATCTAATCGCAAGCGTTATTCGTCTTCTTAAGTCAGCTAAGTCGAGGGGTTTAGTTTTGTATACAACATTTTTAATATGTCCCCATAAGAAAAAGTCTAATGGAGTCAGATCAGGGGATCGCGCTGGCCATTCTATCGATCCTCGTCTCCCTATCCACCGATTTGGAAATATTCCGTTGAGGTACTGCCGGACATTAATTTAGTAATGGGGCGGTGCTCCATCTTGCTGAAACCATATCATATTCGCTGGAACTTGTGGGTTTGCTGGATCCGGATACAAATTTGTCAAAGTTGGCACGACATTATTTTGGAGCAGTGCTAAATAATTATCGCCATTCAAATTGCCGTCTATGAAAAAGGGGCCTATGATATGATCCCTAACAATTCCTGCCCAAACATTAACCTTTTCAGGATATTGAGTATGTTCTTCGCTGATCCAGTGAGGATTTTCCCTAGACCAATAGCGGCAATTTTGACGATTTACATGACCGTGAAGTGTAAAGGTGCACTCATCCGAAAACAAAACATGTTCTAATTGAATAACATTGTTATCTAACATAGCCATCATTTGTTCACAAAAATAAGTTCTCCTATCATAATCGTCTTCCATGAGCTCCTGAGTTGGTATCACTTTATAGGGATGCATTTTATTTTCTTTTAATGTTCGAATAATCGACGAATGGCTAATATCGAACATTGCGGCGGCTTGTCAACTAGAAATATGTGGGTTTTCCTCAAACTCAAGCATAATATCCAATTTAGTATCATCATTTATTGAATTGGCAGCTGCTTTTTTTATCTGCCTCACATGTCCAAGCTCGCGAAACTGCTTTTCTATTTTACTAATTGTCCCTTGGGATATATGCGGCAAATTTGGAAATTTTTCATGAAATAAGCGAGCAACTTCCACTTGTGTTCGTGTGTTATCTCCATAACCAATCATTTGTAGAATTGTTATTTTATGCATTTCTGTTAAATGAACCATTTTTCTGATATTAGGTATTATGCAGTTAACGAAATTCAAAAGACTATGACACTGACACTGACAACTACTGTCTTGCAAAGAGAAAGGCCAGGCATTTTACACAAAAGTAAACAAAACTTAAAAGTAAACAAAACTGGCTCTTTTTCTTCCATATCAATAAAAAGGAACGCTAAAATGGTTTTTGCTTACATTCTTAATATGAAGACCTAAATGGTAAATAAGTATTGAGTGTGTTGTAGCGAATTTTTGTAATCAAATAAATAGTTCAGTAACCAGAGCCACTTTCATTAATATTAATAAATTAGAAATAAATAAAATTAAAATAAATTTGAAAACACTTAATATTGCCGAAATAGTTGAAGATAGGTATAGGACATTGAACATAAAATATGTTTAGAATCTCCTAAAGAATCCAAAAATTAAATAATATCCGGCGTGTTGCATTTGAAATAAGAAAGTTGGCATTGACCACTGTTACAAGACACACCCTGTATAAAAAGTTTTTATTGGAGAAAATGAGCAACTAAAAATACCAATCGACGGGTCCAAGCGTTTTTCCGAACACGCCCCCATTTATTTATTATCGAATTTATTCCATTTGGCTGATACACACTGTATATTGGGAAACAGGAAAAAAGGGACCAATGAATATAAAATTTGCAGGGTGTTTCATTTAAAAAAATAATTTATAATTATAAGTGTATATGTTAAATAAAATAATTACCTACAATTTTGCAAATTGTTAATATTATAAATATAAACATTTTATTGAATGAATACTAATATCTGATTTATTATTTGAATTTGTTTTTCAATTTCACTTCAAGGCGTATTATTAATTGACTGTCAAAAATCAGGTATCATATCTGTTTTTATGTTTTTAAGTTGGGACTAATCTTTTGAATTTTCTCCTGAATTTTGTAATAACGTCTTTATAAATTTTGAGTAATTTTAATTATTTTTGCAGGGAAAAATTAATTGTTTTTACCAAGATACTTTTTAAGTAAAATTATACCAAATCATTTTAATTTTTTATTGACTCTATTTGAGGTGTTCAAAACCTAAATTCAACACCTTCATGCTAACGTTTGTCTTCTACAATAAGTATGGCACTTTGACAATGTTTAATCCGACGTTTCGATTGTGCGTCCCAATCATCAAACAGTTGTAATATAAGACTGTGTTTTTTGTTACACATTTAAAGCTTTTGATCTTCTAAAATCAATAAACAACTTAATATGTCATTTAATTTAGAAGTTTTGTATTAACCCTACTGAGCTAAATACAGAGGTTACCGAGATGTATATCAATGCAATATTACATTAGAAAAAAATGTGTTAAAAATTTTAACTGCTACAGATAATTGTGAGCACAATTTGTTTTAGCAGATCAAACACATCTAAAATATGAAATAAAAAATCCAGATCCATATTAAAAAAATGTATCGTTGCTGATAAATCCAATAATATACAAGGTTTTAATACAAAAAATATATACTTTTACTCTGGTGCATTTTTGGAAATTTCTGTATATTTAAAAATTAATCTTTCGTCTAGGACCATCCTGTGCAGGGTGTAAATTAATTAATGTCTAGAAGTTTGGGAGGTAATTAATCTCATAAAAATAAGGAAAAAAATGTCGTATAAACAGGAGTCCGCAAAACCTTTCGTTTTCGAGATACAGAGTGTTAAAATGTTAATATTTTTTCGTTTTCTTCGTATATTTCTAGAGATTTTTTAATAAAATTGGAAAGATGGTATACCATGAGTGTTATTTTTTCCGGGTTACATTTTTTTTAACCCTCTCGATTTTTTTGCTACAGCGTTACTGGCCGTTTCTACAACAAAATCAAATTTCTTAATATGCTCTCAAACTTTCTGGTCTTCTTTAGATATTATGCACCGTTTAGAAGTTATTTAATAAAAATATCCATTCATGTTAAGCTAATTTGAAAGTCAAATGTTAGGGGTAAGGCGAGGGGTAAGGTATTGATTAAATTTTGTACTCCGGATTACACAAAAATGCAGGATTACACAGAATACATGTTTGATTACACAGAATTTACAACTATTACAGATTCTACAATGTTTACACCGCGAATTACACAGACAACACAAATACTAAGAATTCATAATTTTTATTCTTAAAATATTCTCAGATACCGAGTTTTAGTCCACTTTGTACATATGTCAGAATGTGTCCACTTTATTGGTGCAGCCATTTTAAATTCTTAAATATTAACCAAAAATTAATCATCTGCACTTTTAAATATCCCCAGATATGATTTTTCAGTCGAATTGGGCAGATGTCAAAATTTGTCATAACTTACACCTTTAAATACCACCCAGATGCCGGTTACAGTCGAATCTACGTAGATAATATAAGATATAAGTCGTCCGCCATGTTGGCGGCGCCCTTTCCCTTTTGAATTTTGAAAGGTTGACTAAGATTTATAATTTGCACTTCTAAATGCTTCTAGATGTCGAATTTTTTATTTTTTCTTTGGCTTTGAGATTAACTCATTTAGCCACATAATTTTTGAGATTTGACTGAAACTTCATAGTTTGCACTCTTATACCCCAGATACTGATTTTCAGTGCAATCGGATGGTGATAAAAGAATGGTCAAAGGTTTTTCAACCAAGTCGATCCACCCAGGCAGAACGTATGCGCCAAAAATGTGCCCTTAAAAAGTTGAAAACTGATATGTGTTAGCGATGTTGACAAATCAATCAGAATAAATCTAGCGTAATATAACATATGAACTTGAAAAACAGCATAATCTTCTGATTTTTTTATCGCTTCTTTTACATCGTTATTATATTTATTAAACGCAGATTTCACGAATTAACACAGATTAAACACAGATTTTACAAAGATTACACGGATTTCATAGTAGATTTCACAGGTTTTTCAAATGTTGTTTTACAGATTCTATCAGCGGTTTTCCCTTCAGTTGGATCTAACTTTCAAATTAGTGAAAATATTACAAATTGCGAAGTTTCTGTTGTGATATCACTTATTGAATATTAACACATAGATTTATTGTTTTTTATACGTTAATTTTCATTCACGTAAGGTGCGTGTAAAAGGCATTAAGTACTTTTTGACTACTGTTAAATTAATAGTGGTAAACCCGAGGGAAAACCATAAAATTATAGCATGCACTGATAAAACGAATAAATTAATTGATCAGAGTAATTGTTTTATAGGTTGTTGGAAAATCTAGAGTTATAAACTAGTGAATAGGAGGCAATGTTTTGTTTTTTCTTTTACAAGGACTATTAAGTTTTAATCTATCTCGGTTTTAATTTCCATGGTCATAGCAAATGCGAGCATAGAATTATTTTTTAACCATAATGATGCAATATTACTTTATGTTTATGTAGGTATTTAATAGATATTCTTAACTTTTACATGTGTATGTTGATATTTATGATTTTTTTGTTTAGAAAATTAAAACCTCTCCTTTAAAAAATCAGGCTTTTTTGTGTATTTGTATTTTTTTATCAAAATATTTTATAGCATTACTACAGTGTGTCCCAGATTGGCGAACAAAGAGGTGTAAATGACCGAACATTTTGAAGTCGAAATTTGACGTTTCGCAGGTTAGGCCTGCTTCGTTAAAGTGTAACTTCAGACAGACTTTCATTTTTTGAAAAGTCAAGCAAGCCTTTACAGGGACGAATTTTTTTATTTTCTGTCTAGGTAAAGTACGTTTTCTGAAGAATATATTTAGAAATGTTGTAAGAAATAGCTATGTAGAATTGAATATTAGGCGTACATGTCGAAATCTGAAGATATCGGGCGACTTTAATGTTTTCTCCATTTTGCCTGTCTAATTTATATAGACACTTTGGATTTATAGTCATTTGGGCAAAAAGTACCTTTTACAATTTTTTTTATTTGGAAAGTCAAGTAGGCCTTTACAACAACGATTTCTTTATTACGCTTTTAAAGATACGTTCTGTTCGATAACATATATCCCAATTTATTTTAAATTAGAGAGACGACAAAATTTTATTAAAATCGCCCGATCTTTTAAAATTTGACATATATACATAATATTCAATTCTAAACAACTTTTCTTGTAACATTTTTCGGTATCTTTTATTACAGAAAATGTACTTTACCTGCACAGAAAATAAAGAAAATGGTCCCGATCAAGGGCTGCTTGACTTTTCAAAAATTTAAGTATGACTGAAATCACTTTTTAATAAATTTAATAAAAACCTAGACTGCAAAACGTCAAATTTCGTCTACAAAATTTTTAATAATTTACGTCTCTTTCTTCATCTATCCTGAAACACCTGTACAGGGTGTCCCAAATTCGAAGGTGACCATTGGGATCTTGGAAACCGTAAGAGATACGAAAAAGTTTAAATTATGGCAAAGTTGCGTAAATTTTCCGACTAATTTCGGAGATACAAAAAAACCGAAAGTTCAAATTTTTTTATTTATTTTCTGCTGACTTTATTTAAAGAGATATTGCAAAACAAATTGCAATTTTTTTTATTTTTTAAAGTACGTTTCGGTTTTTCGGATCCATCATCAAGTTCATTTTTTTAAATACGGACCTGGATTTTTTATTTCAAATTTCGAAAGAGCTCTATTCTAAGCACAACAATATATCACACATATTATTTCAATAAATTATAAGGCTTTAAAATTAATAAAAACAAAATTTAATGTTAAAAAACGTTAAGTTTTATTGGTGATTTACAGTGACATTTTCTTTTATCGTTTTTAATTTATTGTGCGTTATAACTAATAAAAAATGTTTACCAAATTAGAAAAACGTGATATGCTACGAATTTATTACAAATTAAATCGAAACTCTAGACTTTCAAGTTTTTTATTCAATATCCCGAGAACAGCCTCACTTTGTTACAATTTGGAAGCTTTAACAAACCTAGAAATAAATATGGTCGTTTGATGAAAATGAAGAGGAAAACATCATTAATACGGTAAAATAATAAAGTTTTAATTTAAATTCATATCTTATACTTTTTTTTCATTTAAGGTCAATAATGCTCCTAAGGGGTCAACTAGGTTTTACGAAAATGAGTTGCAAATACCTAGAATGCGAATATGGCGCACATTACAAAATTTTTCACCTTAGTCAAAAACTTAGACCAGGTGACGATATCCGACGAATGGATCTTTTAAATGTGAGGAAGATAACAATTTTTTATCTAAGGTAATTTGGACTGACGAGTGTAATTTTACAACCTATGGAATCTTTAACCGACATAAGGAGCATTATTGGTCTGTAGATAACCCTCATCAACATCAGGAAGTAAGAGCACAAGGAAGAGTATCTTTCAATGTATGGGTCGGGATGTGGCGCAATAAAATTCTAGGTCCAATAATATATGAAGGTACCCTAACGTCAAATAGATATCGCGAATTAATATTAGAAAACGTTGTTGAACTGCTCGAAAACGATTATTTTGCGACAGTTGTGGTGGCATGGTGCACCACCGCATAATGGACGTGCAGTTGCACAATTTTTAGATGCCTTGTTTCCAAATAAATGGATCGGAAATACTGGACCTGTGCGATGGCCTGCGAGAAGTCCTGATCTTAATCCGTTGGATTACTTCTTATGGGGGTTTCTACAAAATCGTTTATATCGCAATATACCCGATAACATTAACCAACTTCAAGAAAATTTAATTAGGGAGGTTAGAGCCATTCCTGCTAGAACCATACAACGGGCGATATTAAAAATTCGTAGACTTGCAGCAAAATGCATTGAAGCACAGGGTTTTCAGTTTGAATACCTTTTATAATATGTAATTATTTTTGTATACTTTAGTTTTAAAAATTCGATAAGTTTGTTTATTTATGTTGTCTCTTTTGATATACCTAGCTTTAAAATAAAGGTTACAAACAATTTTTGTGTTGTTCTATTAAACGGTTGCTACAACATTGGCGCGTTATAGCTGTGTGTTACAGTTAAAAAAAAAACATTACAATGAGTATTATATTAGTAAACGTCAGTATAAATTTGGTAACTTAAAATAATAATTTCATGGATTTATTATTGTTTCATCCACCTTAACGCATTTTAAAAATAAATTATGTTTTTTCCAATTTTAGAGTATTATAATTGATTAAAATAATATGTGCGATATATTGTTGTGCTTAGAATTTCGAGCTCTTTCGAAATTTGAAATAAAAAATCCAGGTCCGTATTTAAAAAAATGAACTTGATGATGGATCCGAAAAACCGAAACGTCAAATCAAAAAAGTAATAACGCCACTTTAAAAAACTAAAAAAGTGGCAATGAAAAAGTGCAATTTGTTTTGTAATATCTCTTTAAATAAAGTCAGCAGAAAATAAATAAAAAAATTTGAACTTTCGTTTTTTTTCGGTTATCTCCGAAATTAGTCGGAATTTTTTCAATTTCCAAACGGCATTTTATTGAGCACCAAAATACGCAACTTTGCCATAATTTAAACTTTTTCGTATCTCTTACGGTTTCCAAGATCCCAATGGTCACCTTCGAATTTGGGACACCCCGTACAGGGTGTCAGGATTTGGTTGCAAAAGCAGGGCATCTCGCTTATTTTTAAAGATAGAACCTTGCGGTTTTCTCGAACCTTAGCTAATTTTTTGTGAAACTCATGAAGCCGTAAACAAAATTTTCATAGCCTTCTTCGTTTATGAGATACAGGGCGAAATAGAAAATTTTGCATTTTGGGACCCCCTCGTATCTCGGTTATCCTTTAACTTAACGCAAAGGGAAAAATTGCTGCTTATGCAATTTTTTACGCTGGATCCAGTGGCGTAGTCATATTTTTCATTTGAGTTGTTATTTTTTAGATACGACCCAAAGTTGTGTTTTTTTAAATGGGACACCCTGTATATTTGTCCAGAAATTAATTTGTCCTTTTAAAAGCTTCTCAAAAATATATAATAGTATGGGTCTATTTTAATAAACAACAACAAAAATCCTAATTTTTATAATTACCATCCCAAATTTTGCAGTAGGCCATGCAAAACAATGCTGCCTTTTATTTAAAGTCGTTAACAATATCTACATCCTGACAATAAATCAAAATAAATATGTAATTAAATCTATTTATCAAAATATGTATTGATAATTTCGCACCAAAAAAGTACCACCTACCTAGATTTATGTAACACAAGAACAAAACAGTAATAAATTATTATGTAACAAGCCTTTCAGCAAAAATCAACTGTCGTATTAGAACTACAGTAACCAAGGAAATCAAAAGAACTGTTCAAACTGATTTCCATTTTGCTCTATGCATGCTTCGCACAATTTTCGTATTCGTTTTAGGGAATTAAGCAAAATAACGGGATGATTTTGTAAATTTTCTTTTATTGCATTTCCTAAATCTTGGATATTATCATAGTGGTCTTTGTAAATTCTATTTTCCAGATATCCCCATAGAAAGAAATCTAAAATCGACAAATCTGGGAACCTAGGGGGACATCTTATAGGTCCATTTGTTCCGATCCATTGATTGGTAAAATTATTGTCCAGAAATAATCTCGTCATTCCAGAATTGTGTGCAGGAGCACCGTCCTGTTGAAAATTAATTTCGTTAATTTGCGTTAGAGGAACATCGTCAAGTAATTCAGGTATTAGATTAGATTTCCCTCAAATATATAAAATTTTATATGTGTTCCTAATATGAAGCAGGACACATTTAGACCAAACCTGCCCTGCTGTCTTCTGGGAAATATTTGGTGTTGATTTTCCTGGGACCAGAATCTACTATTGTGCCTATTGAGTATACCAGAATTACTGAAAGGTGCTTCGTCTGACCATATAACCTTCCTTTAAAATCTCTAACCATATCGCATCTTTCTTGAAACCAATTGCAGAAGACTACCCGACGCTCTGCATCCCCTGGCTGTAAGTGCTGCACGAGCCTAAATTTGTATGGGTGGTATTTGTGCTTTTTTAGAATTTCTTGAACTCTAGTTTTTGGAATCCCTATGCTCTTTTCACTGGCCCTACAAGAATTTGTAGGGTAAGCTTCTGCATTAGCCAAAACAGTAATTTTCTCAGCCTCCCGATTTTCTTTATTATATGTTTTCGTACGAGGTTTGATAAATGATCCGTGATTAAGTAAATTCTTTTTTATCCGATAAAAAGTGGTTTTGCCTCCTTTCTGGATATCTAAATAAAAATTAAGCAATAGTATTTCAACATACCTAAAAATTAACTATATTTACCTGTTAAAATACATCTCAGAAGCCGCTTCAACATTTTCATTACTTAATATAAAACAAGCTAACAAATCGTACTTTTCATAATGTCCGAAAGTTTGGTTTTCTTCCGTAATAATACAAATATATTTTTACACAATAAATAAATACAAAAAACTAGCGCTATATTTTATATACGCGTACAAAATTGGGAAATGTCCTTTGCTTCCAAGAAAACAAAAGAAAACGGCATCGTTTTGCATGGCCTAGTGCAAAATTTGGGATGATAATTATAAAAATTAGGATTTTTGTTGTTGATTATTAAAATAGACCCATACTATTATATATTTTTGAGAAGCTTTTAAAAGGACAAATCAATTTCTGGACAAATATATAGGGTGTCCCGTTTAAAAAAACACAACTTTGGGTCATATCTAAAAAATAACAACTCAAATGAAAAATGTGACTACGCCACTGGATTCAGCGTAAAAACTGCATAAGTAGCAATTTTTCCCTTTGCGTTAAGTTAAAGGATAACCGAGATACGAGGGGGGATCCCAAAATGCAAAATTTTCTATTTCGCCCTGTATCTCATAAACGAAGAAGGCTATGAAAATTTTGTTTACGGCTTCATGAGTTTCACAAAAAATTAGCTCAAAGTTAGACGATGAGCTATAACTTTAACAACATCATTTGACAGTTGGGTAATACCGCACCCTCGACCGCACCATTTTGCTTTATGAGATTTTTTCGTACCTTTCTTAATAAAGGAGGGGAGAGCCAAAGAATCCGTCAATATTTGCATTTTAATATCGCCTGAACCCTCGCCTGAACCGTTCAACATATTTGCATAATTTTGATCTCATTTGAAAGAGCATTTTATGCTCTTTTAAAGAAAATTTGTTGGTAATAAAAATAAACTAGAGGGCGTTATCTCCAGCGTTTACACATTTTTGTGATTTTCTGCAAAAAGTCCCAATAATAAAAGGTACTACTTTCTTAAAAAACTCTAAACCAACATAAAATTAGCTAAATTTTAGTGAAAACCGCATCCCTATATCTCCAACCGATCTTGATTTTTATATGAGAAAATGTCAAAAATTTGAGTGCTTTAATCAGATCAAGTTACCTTAGCGAAAAAAACAAATGCCGTAGCCATGGTAACTGCCGTAATTTAAATTTTGATTAAACCTTCTTCCAATTTAGCACAAAATCGTCAACAGGTCGAGCCTTCCTTCAAACTTTATCCAGGCTTAGGACTGGTTCAAAATTAGTTTTGAAGCGTGTTTAAAGGCCAACGTAACAACAGAACAAATGAAAAAAGCACAAATCCCTTACAATTACTTAAATTAGTCACAAAAATCTCACAAGTGTTCAAAATGTTTTGCTTCATTATCAATGCATTTATTTAATCTATTTTCGGTAGATAAAACTGCTGCATCAATTTCAGCCCTGGACAAGCTTCAAATAGCATTTCGAATTCGTTCCATCATATCTTCTCTGGCTATTGGTTTCTCTTGAAAAACTATGTCTTTCAGTCTACCCCATAGATAAAAATCTAAACAAGTTAAATTCAACGAACGCGCCGGCCAGGGAAACAAACTTCTCCCAATAACATGATTCGGATATTGTTTCTCTAAATGCTGACATACGATTTGGGTACAATGTGCCGAACAACCATCAAGCTGAAACCACATATTTCTTTTTGTTTCTAAAGAGACATCTTCTAACAGTGGAGGAAAAAATATTCAGAAATTCCAAAAGCCTTTCTCCATTAAGAGTTTGGTCGAAAAAATATGGGCCTATAACTTTTCCTTCCACGATTCCGCACCATACGTTTAAACGTTTTACTTGCCGCATCCATTGTGTGTTTTCCTGAGACCAGTAATGCATGTTTGCAAATTTAAACCTCCGACACTATTAAAAGTTGCTTCACCCGTCCGTAATATTAGTGACAAAAAATTTGGATTACCCCGAATCATATTTAACAGCCAGTAACAGTGGTTCAGTCTTCTATCATAATCTGTATCTTGTAATGCCTGATGTAAAACAATGTGGTAGGGATGCATTTTATTTTCTTGAACAATCTCGTGGATTGTTTTTGGGACCCCAGGTCGTTTCAAATTTTTCTGGTACTTAAGGTGGGATCGTATTGCACATAGGCCAAAACATTAATAATATTCTCTTCAATACGTGTTCTTCGAATTCTTCGAGGTGCTTGCATAGGATGAATGTTGCCTATTTCCCGTAATCGCCTAGCTATTTAGAGAAACAATATCCGAATCGTGTTATTGGGAGAGGACTTTTGTTTCCCTGGCCAGCGCGTTCGCCGGATTTAACTTGTTTAGATTTTTATTTATGGGATAGGCTAAAAGACCAACCAGAGAAGATATGGAACGAATTCGAAATGCTATTAGAAGCTTGTCCAGGGCTGGGTTTTATCTACCGAAAATAGATTAAATGAATGTATTGATAATGACGGAAAACTTTTTGAACACTTGTGAACTTTTTTTGACTTATTTAAGTCATTGTAAGGGTTTTGTGCTTTTTTCATTTGTTCTGTTGTTACGTTGCCCCGTTGGCCTTTAAACAGGCTTCAAAACTAATTTTGAGCCAGTCCTAAGCCTGGATAAAGTGTGAAAAAAGGCTCGACGTGTTAACGATTTTGTGCTAAATGGGAAAAATGTTTAATCAAAATTTAAATTACGTCAGTTAGCATAGCTACGGCAACATTTGTTTTTCTCGCTAAGGTAACTTGATGATTAAAGGACTCGAATTTTTGACATTTTCTCATATACCTAAATCAAGATCTGTTGGAGATATCGGAATGCGGTTTTCACTAAAATTTAGCTAATTTTATGTTGGTTTAGAGTCTTTCGAGAAAGTAGTACCTTTCCGTTTAAATTTTTTCCGAAAATCGCTGCAGATAACGCCCTCTAGTTTATTTACTTAAACTAACAGTTTACCAAAAAACCGTTGCATGGAAAACTTCATATATAACTATAAAATCAAATAAGAATAAAATTTTTGCTTTACCATTTTTCAAACTCTTGGAAAAAAAAATTGGCCATGTCGCCATATGGACTATCAGATTAAGAGATACTACTATTTTACACCGAGTTTCACACCAAAATTTTACAGGTTCATCGCATGTTTTGAAAGACTGCCAAAATAAAAAACTAAAAATTGAAGGCAATTGCAAAAATGAAATATGATTACAAACAATCAACATTAAAAATAGAAAAATTACAACATTATGCCAGAGTCCGACAATATTAATATTATACATATTCGTTTTGATTAAAACTAGTATAATTTTGAAATGTTCTTACTTTAATTTGGTAATTCTCTCATTTTTAAATTAATTAGTTTTAATATCCAGGTTTTGGAGGTACGTCTCTTTGTGTAATATTTCCCCGACGACTTGTCCAGCAAGTCAGGTATGGGATCCAAAAATCCGTGCGACATGATACGCCACGCGCAATGAGGACGTTGTGTCATGACAAACTTAATTCCGCCTGTGTGTTCCCCTCGATAAGCGGTGCAAAATTTGCACACTTCAAATGAAACGCGTCGCGTACGCAGAGGAATGACTTGGGTACGTATCGTTATAAAAATGTTAAAAAAGTACCATATGAAATAGTTATTTTTCTAATAAGTGATTAGACATGAAAAAGCACGCAAAAGCAGTTAGACATGAAATGTAAAGTTCTGAAAAAATTTTGGATGGTGATTTTTTCATGATGACAAAATCCCCCTTTTCGAGGAAAGTAAAAATCAGTAAATAACCCGAAACTACCCACTTAACAGAGTCCACCACCCACCAGGGACGGACATATGGGGGTTGCAGGGGGAGGAGTGCCCTCCCCCGATTCCGTTGGCAAAATCTTATTTTATGTTGGAATTTATCCACTTTTCACTAAATTGTTAAAAGAATCAAATTAAAATATTTTTTTTCCAAGCCGAGGGGTTCAGGCTTGGTTGGCCAATCACTTTTTTTCAGTTGTCGCTGATATTAGGAAGCTACACAAAAGTGCAGACCCTTTTTTTGCTTAGTTCCGAGTAGGGTTTCCTTCCAATATTTTATCTTTGGAGGCATAAACCTAGCTTTTATTCCTTCACATTTTATCACCTTAATTCCGAAGAAAATCGTACACAGATCTAGAAACTCTTTTTTTTTTAAATCACACAAGGACCCGCTCCTTCAAATCTTTTACAAAAACAGCAATCAAATCTATTAATTTTGAAAAACTCAATTTAAAACAGTTACCGCTTTTCCACATTTTTTGCAAAAAACTCTATCACCTTCAAATGTTAATTCCTGAGGTGGTTTTATCCACAATACTACTTTGTTAGACATTTTAAAATGCACAACTCGATAATACACTTCTCTGGGTAAATAGTTTACATATAAGTGAACTGCTAAACGTGACTGATATAAAGATACAATATTTTATGTAGTGAACGACGTTATTACGAGAAGGAAAATCTCGGGCTTCAGAATTCCGTCTACCTAATGCAATAAAATGTTTTCAAATGAATTCAAATATTTTAGATGCTTATCTAAAAAATGACAGACAAATATTATTAAAAAAAAATGCCTCGAGTAAAAGTAAGTTGTTTTATCGTTATAGGACTATCGAAAAACCATCAATTGTTCATATTTAAATTTTATTTGTTTTAAAAAATTTTGTCTTGTTAATTGAAAAAATGTAGATCTTCTGATATTCTTTAGATATTCTGTTATAAAATTTAGATACATTCTATTTTAATTTTTTTCCACACAACGTTAATTTTGCTAAACAACGACGCTTTTTAGGATCAACTCCAATATAATATAAATATTTTTTATTTGGCTGAACATCCGACTCGTTCGCTAAACTAATAATTTCTGTTGATGACCCACATCAACCTCTCTCTCTCACATTGTAAATATTATTATTTATTTGCAGCAGCAGAGTCGAGAATTTAAGTTCATTCCGATATCCCCCAAACCGGCAAAAAAAAAATGGGCCGAGTATAAACGACGGCGCGTTTTTCAAGGTCATCCGACATATTTTATATTTTGATGAACTTGCGGCTTGTCCGGTAAACTAATAGCCCCCACATGGCAGCGGATAAATTGCGCCGATGTAACTGTATCTTTTGCTAGGTTTTTCAGATAGAAGATTTGGTAACTCGATTAAATTTACCTGATTATGTCGTCTTGTTAATGGGGGAAATGCCGACGTTTCATATCGCTCGCGATCTTTTGGCTAAGTAATACGCCGATGATGTGTAGGGGGTTAATGAGGTGGGGTTTCTATAGGTGACCCACATCGAACAGTCAGCTGTAGAATTGGTGATTAATGTGCAGCACCATCAGCATCGAGAATTTAAATTCACTTCAATATACTCAAAGATTACTTATTACGTTTTTGAATGGCGTAGTTTTAACTCGAATGAGGAAGTAGTGGAAGGCTAGTGATTAGGAGGGGAGAATAAAAACTACCAAAAATCGGTAAATTTCCTTTTCACGAACCTTCCTTTTATAGGAATAATGAAGCTTTGCACAGTTTAGTTTCGCAAATAGTCATTTAGTAACACAAATATATATATATTGTCTTTCCAAACATTTTTATTGGATGCCATTTTGTTCTACCATATATGGGGAAAAAAAACCAAAATTTTCCTGGGATCTGGGAAAATTTTCAACCTAACATTTGTTTTTTGTGCAAAATTTCAGGTAAATTGAATAAGTAGTTTTTTGGTAATATTTTTTTTACTTTAATTTTACTAGGCCACTATTTTGTTCCACCATATTGGATTTTTACCAAAACGTAACCATTTCATCCATCCCCTTATGACCTTTGATTTTTGGCCATAAATTTGAAGTAGATCGGATAAGTAGTTTTTTTAGCTATGTCGCGTATTGACAGACCGACGGAATTGAGAAAACATGCTTTTTGGCATCTGCATTTGGGACCCTAAAACGTAAAGATCTGTAAAAACTAGGGAGGGTGATTTTGTCCCGATTACATACTTTCCTTTTACGAGTGAAGTAAAAAGCATAATTTTGTCCCATGTAACATTTTCTTTCTTTTAAACAAATATTCTCTTGTTTTACCAACTGAACAATGTTATTATTCTATCCATTCTTTATAAACGCCAATAAAATACCTCCACGTTGTACCACTCAGTCGTCCTATGAAGAAAAAAGAATCGAGGAAAATGCTTACTCATCTCCCCTATTAAAAAAATTACTGGCACCAGTATGTAATTTATGTTTATATAAAATATTCCTTGTAAATAATATTAATAAAGACGTTGCTTACTTTATTGTAGATATGAAACGAAATTATAATCTAGCACGCTCTGTGTTCTATAAATTATATTATATTACAGGGTTCCCAGAGACCTGGAAAATTCAGGGAATTAAATTGTGTTAGGGAACTGCCGAATTTTGTTTAAAAGTCAGGAAATTTAGTTGATTATCACTAAATAATAGGAAAGAAGCAGTTTAAGGTTTCTTTGAACTTTTAAAAATACCCCGTGTATGTAACTCACATACTTTTTCGTTTAATCCTCGTAAAACCGCCAATGTCACTGACGTATTATAGAAACACAAGCGTAGTCTTTGTTAGAGTAAATAGAGGAATAGTAAAAGAGGTAAATAAAATCAGTTAGTGATTTTAAAACATGTCAGGTGTTTCGTTTAATGATCACTTGAGGCAATGTTTTATTTCATCGAATGTTTGCTCAAATTAATCTGAGGATCTTTTAGGTTTTAATAAATAGTAGTAAAGTGAGTATTAATAAAAAAACATGCCAAATAAAATAGGTATTCCCTTCACTAGGTAGAAAAGCGCAAGATTTAGACTGACATTTCATGTCCGGGGCGTGGACGAGGTAAGGAAACCAACCAATGCATTTAATATGCTTTTCGGCTGTGTGAAACATGTAATTTTTTCTGAGTGACATTAAAAGTTTCCGGAGAAGACAAAATTGTATTATTTTTATATTTAAACATCTGCCTAATAATCTTTTGCCATCGTATTCACTAAAACTGTTTAAGAGTTAGACCAGATCTCGGAGCAGATCTAATTGCCATGACCATTGAAACTGTTAGTTTACCAGTTATGTTTTGCTAATGTCACTGTCGATTTGTAGTTGTGACATTTACAAAAATCATTTTTTTTCTCGTCACATGTCATCTAAAACCTATAACTGTTAGACCTGGTCTAAATTTAAACCTCTTTAGTGACTACCGGTGTTGTCAAGTGAGTCGTGTGAATCTCTGAAACCTCTAAAGAGTAATACATATCAGACATGTTGTGGAATTTGTGGCCAATTGAACTATATAATATGGGAAGGTAGGCAGT
Source organism: Kuschelorhynchus macadamiae (assembly GCA_030620095.1). Lineage (NCBI taxonomy): Eukaryota > Metazoa > Arthropoda > Insecta > Coleoptera > Curculionidae > Kuschelorhynchus > Kuschelorhynchus macadamiae. The sequence goes on along the minus strand of JAUTXW010004204.1, from coordinate 1,553,602 downwards.
TGTAAGCCATTTTAAAAGCTGTCGTTATACCAAAAATATAAATGCCAACTAACTAAAGTTTGATATCAGTAGTAAAACCACAAACCTGCTGTGATAATATCGAAACAAGAGAAAATCAATGGGAAAACTGGAAACCAATGTAAGTACTGCCATTGTGAGTGGAAGCGAATTTTTGCTAAAACAAGATGTGATTGATTGTGAAATATTATGGTGTTTTAATATGGTTATACAATTTAGATCTCAGAATTTTGTGGATACTGACTTGGCAATAACGAAAAGTATTGGCAAAGGCAACAAATTCTTGCAGAAAATTACTTTGGGTTACACAAAAGCAACCTATTGTTGGTATATAACATAAACTGCTCTTGTTACTTACATTTTTTTAAAGATCATTTCCTTAGGTTATTTGTTTGTACACATGTAAAGTATTTAACTTTATTTTTGAATAAACTGTTGTTTTTAATTTACTTTTCTGATGTTTGATTTGCGTTGACGACTTATTTTCATAATAATTTACACTTTGATTTAAATTGGAAAAATCAGTTGATTTAAATCATGATTTAAATGGCGATTTAAATCATTTGATTTAAATCGCCGCAACCCGCGCTCCATGTATATTTTTCCTTTTAAAATATGTATTATATATAGATTTAACTATTGGGATTTTAAATGCAAAAATCCTATAAAAATTGGAGAAGTAAGACAATTTAATAATAGAAAATTGCTTGGAACCCTGCTATAGTCGAATGCGGTCTTATCGTGCGGGTCCAAAGGTCACCAACATTATGAATCAAATCAGAAAACATAGTGAATACCAAAATATTGTGTGATTCTTTTATGGAGCCATTAAATCTCGATGGGCTATTTACAAATATACAGGGAGAAAGAAAATAGTTTTTTTTTATTATATTACGCAATATTATTAAGATAACCACTTAATATTATTTTATATATTAAATGCCGAGGGACTAAATAAGAAAATTCGCTAAATATGTATTTGGTTAAAATTTTTTGGTTGGCAAAAAGAAAAATAGACAAAATGGCAAGCGCTTTAATAAAGTCGGAAGGCGGTTCGAATCAGTGGAACAATTAGGATATGTTCAGTCGTAAAACCTCATGTCCATTTTCCCGTAATATTTCATCTACGGCATATATTGTTGGTTTTTTAATAGATTTTGCCATTAAAAGAAGTTCTAGATTCAGCATATTGGGTAAAGGATTTTGTTTTTGTTTTATTAGCCAGTCATAAATATCACTTTTCTTAAATAAACAACCTACTTCACCAGGACGAAGTAGGTTGTTTATTTAAGATTCTTGAATGATAAGATGCATTGTCCAGAATGATTAAAGATGGAGCATCTAAATTTGGAATCAGTTGTTCTTTTAACCACTTTTCAAATAGTTCACTGTTCATATTATCATGGTAGTCCATACTTTTGGATGTTGAAGAAAACAGTAAACTTGCACCTGGGAGAAATCCTGTTGAAGAACCTGCATGCAAAATGATGAACCGTTTTCCCGTCCCACATCCCTTTTTTCTCTTGACACTTTTTACAGACTCGTCCTGCCAAGATTTCGAACCACTTCCGCTAGAAAATATCCAAGTCTCGTCTAAAAATACCACTTTTCTAAATTTTGAATTAACATTTTCCGTGTATTTCTTTAAAAACTGGATACACTGACTTGCTATATGTGGCAACTCGCATAAAAATCTTCGATTACAGTTCTTTTTATATCGAAAACCCAACATTTTCATTAATTTTGACAACGATTTTAGTCCAATTTCCAATATGCCTCGATTTTTTAAAGCTTTTTTTAAAACTTGAAGGGTTATATTAGTTTTTGGTGTGTATAAATCGTAAATTGCATTACGAACATCCATTTTTACATTGTCAGTTAAGTCTTCTGGCTTTGGCTTTTTTCGTGTACATTTCTTAATTTTTTCGGTAGTAAATTATGCTTTTTTTCATGCACAATTTTGTGCACAGTCCTTATACCGATTCCCAGAGCTTTTGCTACTGTCTCCTGGATATTGGCCGGTGAATTTTCTTTTTCGTAATATTTTATTAGATTTAATACCATTTTTTTCGCTTGTGGAGGCAAAAAACCTGAAAATTGTTTTCTATTACTCATTTTTTCACTGACTTGTCAACTGACTTTGAAGTGACATCGCTCAAATATTTTTGCAACTGCTGGTATTTATATGTTTATCCTCTTTTTTCATATGAAAATATCATAGGTCTATCTAATTCATCTTCCGGATTTTATGCGAAGGATATGATTACACGTAATAAAAGAAAAACAAACTTAAAAGTTTGTCGTTGATAAATCGTATGACCCGCACGATAACACTGCTTTTGACTATACCTATAATTTGGAAATATATGTTTTTATATAAATATGATGCCTTTAAATATCGAGTAAATAAGTAATATGTAGAGAAACGAAAAAAATGCCTAAACATTTTCCATGCCTATTTAATCATTTTTTTTACCACATGTCAAGTAAACTGAGTGGCAAAAATTACTGGCTCGATTTGTCTGAATAAGTTTTATCCTACGCTCTTGTTCCTTTCATGTTAACGTCAACGAGTTACCTATTTTTGTTTTATTTCGTTTTAAGCGAAATTACGTAGCGTTACTCGCGTGACCAAAATCATGAAAATTGTATTCACGCTAGTTATTACAAATTAATAGAATATTCCTGTTATTTTGGATATTTTATTTCATTCTGCAAAGGTTAAAAATCTGAATAAATACCTCGTTATGAAATTTAAGAGAAGCAAAATGCGTACTCGACAAGGGACAAGGGTAATTAAGAGAATTCCGTAATATAATTAATTTTAAGAATCTTGGGCATAGAGGGTGCACATTTTGTCAAAATTTAAAAATTTGTGGTTATTATTCACAACATAAGTATTTATAATTTAGGCATATTTCCTCTTAAGTGTTTAGTAGTTACTTAAGCTTAAGATCCCTTCCTCACAAATGTGCTTCTCCTGCCATATGAATCAAAATTATATATCTACTCCTCCTCTCTAATATTTAAAATTATGTATTCTATATGATTAGATATTTAATTTGTAATTATAGTGTAATCATAGTGTTCGTCTTTGTTATTACTCTAAGCTGTTTCAATTTCTTTCTCTCTAACGTCATTCCACTCCAATGGTGCTTTGCACCACACCATAGATCAGATATGGGCAACCTTTGCTTAGCTGAGGTCGTAATTTCGGGACTTAACCAGGTCGCCGGCCTTAGGTAAGAAGTAAGTAGGTACTAGTGAATAAAAAAGCGATAAAAACTCACAATTTTTTAAATTTATTAATTATAATAGCATAATCAAACATAAAAAACAAATTAACAAAAACAGATAGAAAAATGAAATGAAAAGTAATGAGAGACTTGAGTTTGAAGCTGAGAAACAAGAGGATCAATATTGAGGTCAATATCACTAGTACATAGTCGCAGCGTTTTCTAAATTAACACTGTAAGCCGAGTACGATACTTATTTTTATTAATTTTCATGATTGAAAAAAGCTGCTTACATTTATACGTGCTACTGAATGTATAAATTATTTTTCGTGCGAAAACTCTCAGCTGTGGATACTTTTCTTAGGCAAGGTATCATTGGCAGCTCGCCAGGGGCGCGTCACCCATATTTTCAAATCAATTTACTTAAAAATAAAAATATTTTTAAAATATTAAGCATTTTATAATCTACATTTTTATTATAAAAACCCGTTAAGTAATCACAATCAGCAGTAACAAATTCCGCATCCCCCCGCACTCCGGCTTTCGCGCTTAGATTTGTTTACGGCAGTTCCTATGGCAACGCAATGGTGAGTAAGCCAAATAGAGATGGGAGCGGCATAAAATTGCTTATATACATAGAATTAGTGCATTCGGATCATCGGAGACTGAAGCAGTTTTGCATCGATCGAATCGAATCGAAATTAGCTTTAAGATATAGGTACATAACTGTTTTTTAAGAACAAAAAAATATATTTAAAATCTTATAAATTCGGATAGTAAAAAAATATTAAAAAACGCTCCAAAGCTAAAAACAGCCGGCGTGTCACCCCGAAAAATTTTTGCCTGCGCCGCTACTTTTACCTGAAGCGCTGTGCACATAGCTACGCTGCACTTCACCCCTTCTTAAATCCACGAGCCGCCACTGCAAGGTATGTTCTTTAAAATTCGCTTAGTTCCACATCATCAAATTTAGACTTCAAATATAAGTCTTCTTGAAGCTCGATTTATTATTTTTATTATTCTTAAAATCGGAATCACTGTTTTCGTGACCCGATGATGTTAAAAAATGAAAACAGTTTTTACTTCTCATTTGTGTTTCCCACAAACGAATTTTGTTTTGAAAAGCTTTAAGATGACTGTACAGCTGATTTACCAATTATCCTTGTTTTTGAAGCTTCAAGTTCAAGTCGTTTAAGTGTGATGTCTACCAAGAATGCCAAATCACAAAGCCATGTTGGATCACAAAATTTGCGGCAATGTTTTCTCTTTCATTTCCATAAAATTAGCTATTTCTTTTCTAAGCTTATAAAATCTTTTTAGCATTTTACCTTTGCTTAGCCACCTTACTTCGCAATAGCATGTCACATCATCGTGTTCGGAAGAAAGTTCATCCAAAAATGCTTTAAACTAGCGATGGTTAAGACCGTGGAATCTAATGAAATTGATGCTATTTACTACCACATCCATAACGTTCTTCGGTCGAATGGACTTAGAGCTAAGTTTTGTTGGTGAATAGTGTAATGCAGAATTATTTAATCACATTCTTGCACATTCATATAGTGGTTGCTCTTTCCTTAAGAATTCCGATAAAATCTTCTTGTGAGCCGACCATTGAAGACGCACCATATGTGCACACACCAACTAATTTACACCACTGCAAACCATATTGCTCAAAAGTACTTTATACCTCGGCAAAAATATCTTTTCCAGTAGTGGTCCCTTGTAGTGGCCGTGAAGCCAGTTATTCCTCTGACACTGCAAATTAAAACCTCGTATAAAAATAGCTAACTGGGCTGTGTCAGATAAATCGGTACTATTATTCAAAGAAATCGAAAATGCTTGAAGACCAGCCAATATATCAGTCAGTGTTTTTGTTGATATCACAAGCTATCATATCTATACGTCGCGATAAGCTTACTTTCTTCTTTTCTAGGCACAAAAGTTCGACAACATGTACAACATGTACTCTATAGCAAACTCTCCCTCAGAAAATGACTTCTATGACGCTATTTTGGAACTAACTATAAAACTAGCTTTAACAACACTGTTTAGATTTGATCTTTCTGAATGGAACATTTGTTGCTGTTTCCCTAAATCGGTAATGAGTTTTTTAAATTTTATCCTTTCTTAACTGACCCGTAAGTAAAATATATTGAGCGAAATGCTTTCTGGAGTAATGCCGCTTCGTATTGTATTCTTTCAAAACAGAAATTGTTTCATTGTATAACAAAGACATAGGGTTACCACTTTGCGTGACAAAAAAGTATTCATCAGTCCATTTGTTTTGGAATTGACGACTTTCCGCTTTTTTAAACCAGTCGTCTTGATAAATTTTTTTTTCTGAGATGAATTTGCTTGCGATTTATATATTACCTCAGAGCCCGCTGTTATTCATAACGCATCGCTCGGAGAGCTTCAAGGTCATCGGGTGGCTTCTCGAATGTTTATCTGTTTGTCTCTTTCTAACGACTATTTCGGACTCGATCTGTGGCGTTCCAATGCGTAGACTTAATAAAATTATTTATCGTTTTTATTCTTTATGATTTAAAGAATACAGTTTTAGGTTGGTTGGCAGTAATTCCAAATAAACTATGTGTGCTGAATCTTTAATTTTTTTTGCTCGTTATTTGGTGGAGCTGGTGGTGGGCCAGATCCGGCCCGGGGCCGGGAATTGCCCATATATACCATAGATATTGCCACCACACAACCAGAGTGCATAAGGCAACCGGGCTGTTGTATGTATTTGCCCTAGATATAGTATAAAAAATAAGGAACGGGGCTACTAGGCCATTGACATTAGGAAGCCTTTATTTTGCTCATTGATATGTTAATATGCTGTTGGTGCGGGATCTCGTGGTCTTTCTTATGCTTATGCAGCCTTCAAATTGTATTTTCCGGTCAATTTAAATCAGTTTGAAATACGGCGGAGATCGGTCGTTCTGCTTTGCGATGCCCGATGATTTTTACGGATTAAAAAGGTATAGAAATTGTGGTAATAAAGAGATGTAAACAAAATATATTATTTTCCTTTTTAATTAATCTAATATATTGAGTTTTTCTGGAGGGTCATTAACCATATAAAGCAGCAGCTACTAGGTGGGTATTTCCTGATTGTATACAGTACCGCCACACCTGGTAGCAATGTAAATTTAAACTGCTTTTTTCCTTGTAAAATTTCGACATATAGAAGAAAAAAGAATAAGAAAAATTCATTGGCCTAAGATAAAATATGGGCTCTCAATTAAATAAATCTTGTCAGTTAGATACATAATTAAAGATCTGATTCAGATCAATCTTCGGTTGAATCTATTTAAATATTTTTTGATAAAATTCAGGATAAAATTTTTAACATATCTTTTTTTTTTCAGAAAAATCCGTTAAATCAAAGGCAACATATCGTCTATCTTTACCAGTATTACTGCACTTGACAAGTATTAAAATCGACCATAAGCGGGAAAAAATCGAAGTATTAAAACTTACCAAAGACTAGAATATTAACGGTCAGAATTAACCTAAAAGTACAAATACATACGTCAAAAATATGTTTGTCCAAACGTCCAGCAACTTACAAAAACGGTCTACCTCGACCAATGACGTTACAAGTAATCGCACCAATAACCAAACGAGCGACGAGTTGATGTTTGAGTTAGAAGATATATCCATGTTTTGCAACACCAAAGCTAGTGAAGTCCAGGAACTAGCGTTAGATGTAGTGTCAAAAATGGTAGAGAGTTGGTTGGATCCAAATAACTTAATACAAGAGCAACCGTGTTCTTGTCGGGACGATGTTCTTGACCATGTTGATGAGATTTCTAGCAACCACAGCGAAAAGAACAATCTAGGGAACACTATGGGGCCAAGTTTAGAAGACCATGATTTCAATGCCTATCAAAAATCTAATCAAAAACCGCCAGAAAAGCGGTCGAACGGAATACATAACAAAAACCGGAACAGGTTCGACAGTACAACCGGCAACTCCAATGAAAAACGCCCAAGATGCAACACCGGAGATAAGACGGCTTCGCGTAGTCAAAAGGAGAGGGGAGATTTGCTAAATAATAGTCAAAATGTGGACCGAATAAAGCCGGATGAGTTTTTCGACTTAGTGGCTCTGCATTTGCCGATTATTTTAAGGTTATGTTTCGCATGTCCTTTCGGGAAAGTTCGAGAGAAGTGTAGAGGGATTTTGAAGGGAGTTCGGGTAAGTTATTTAATCTGGTAATATATTTAGCTTAGATTGTTAATTACAATACAAAACGTACGTCGATAAAATATTATTAATTACCTAAATATTCCTGATGATGTGATCAGTTTCTTGTTCTTAATACTGTCTGACCTTAGTGCATTAAATTCCAACAACACCTTACTTTTTGAATTCGAATGAGTAGTTTTTTATAAATTAAGGTTTCATTTCTCAAACATTGCGGATTATTTCTGGCATATAGGTACCTAATTTGCTACCACTCGTGAACGATCCGTTGTCACAGTTTGCCCAGAGAATTTCGCTGCGATGGTGAATATTTTTGTTTACACTGTCCAAAGAAGTCAAGTCAGGTTGCCGTGGAGGTCACCCAATATAATCTCTACTCCCAATCCACTTTTCGGGAAAAGTTCCATCTAACAACTGCCTTAATGGTATTGCGTAGTGTCATCGAACATTAACAATACTAGAAGGAGCACTAGAAGCTCCTCCCCTTGATATGCCTAACTCACTCGAATATCGGATGCTATGCTTTTTCGGTCCCTCGAAGTCGCTGCCGGGCGAGATGCATAAACCGGTTGTCCGTTGTATAAAGAAGTATTGAAATATACCACCAAACATTAATATATACCAATTGTCTTTATATTTGCCGGTGCGCGGCGTGAAACCAATATTTTAAAAATTAAAATAAGCATTTACCAAATTACTTATTGTTTTGTGCTTGGTAAATGGCTGGAAAATTACGATTAATTCCCTTCTATCTTTATGGAAAACTTTAAAACGCAAAAATTATTCATTTCTTTTAACAAGAAAACTTAATCAGGATTGCCTCGAATTGTTTTGTCCTGATAAGAAATTGTGGCGGAAATTTGAGAAATCCAACCCCAATAGAATTATGTAAGGCATTCAAGAAATTATTTACTCAAAAATATCTTAATGAGGTTGAAGGTGCAAAATGTATCCGATATATTAATAAAGTTTTGGTTAATGTAACTCCTGATATGGTCGAAGAATATAAAAATATCTATGCACCAATAATGACAAAAAAATAGTTCTTTAAAAGTGTTTGCATGCGACTACATAAATCTTTTAAGGACGGACGGCAATGCTGTAATGTTTACATTACTAGCTATTTATAAAAAGCCGTATATTTTCTTTAACCGGAACTTCCCTTGTTATGAATCTTCTCTTTTATTAGAAATAGTGAAGAGTGGCCCAATTTAGTTCAGTATAATAGTCGTTACTATCTTTTAAACATTTTTATTTGATGCCATTTTTTTTCATCATATTGGATTTCTACCAATATTTTACTAGTTTCTCCCTATGCCACACTTGGTTTTTGAGCATAATTAAAAATAAATTCAGTAAGCACTTTTTACATTGACAAACACGGGCATTTTGTTACCTCATGTTGAATTCAGTTTATACCGAGGTTTATCCCTATATCATATTTAATTTTTCGGTAAAATTTAATGTCGATTGCATTTTAAAAAAATTGTTGGCCGCCATGTTGTTCCACTATCTTGAATTCGTTCTACAACTTTACCAGTTTATCTGTACATCACATTTAATGCTTGCACAAAATTTGACCATTTTGTTTTGCTATCTTTTATTCATACCAAAATGTTACCAGTTTATTCCTAACACTTGATTTTTGTACAAAATTTGAAGAAATTGGATAATTAGTTTTTTAGTAATAGTTTTTTTAACGTTTCACAAGTCCGTCATGTTGTTCCGGCATATTTAATTTTTACCAAAATATTACATCACCATATGACTCTTAATTTTTGCCTAAAATGGAAGTTAATCTGATGAGTAGCTTTTAAGCCATGTCGCGAACTGACAGACCGACAGACAAATTGACAGACGGACCGACGGAATTGATGAAACATATTTTTTGGCATCTAGGGACGTTAAAGCCTGAAAATACATAACATCTGGGACGGTAATTTTTTTCACGATTACAAATATTTTATTTGGCCGCCGTTTTGTTGCGCGATCTTGAATTAGTATCACAGGTTTACTAGTTTATCTCTATACCACAATTAGTTTTTTAGGGTGAATTTTTAATTACTTTATTAAGCCGCCATTTTGTTCCGCTATCTTGGATTAAAATTTTTAACAATTAATTTCCTTTTTTACTTAATTTTTACAAACTTTTTATAATTATATTAAGATCTACTAATTAAACAATTTAAAGTTTTCCCCGTTTTTTCTTTTAATACATATAAAGCAAAATAGGTTACAATAACAATTTTATTATGGATAGATATTTTTAAACTCGTTTTTAAATCACCCCGGTAAGTGAACGTTTATTCTTTTTAATCGCTAGCGGTTTGTATCAACCTCGTAAAAGCATGGGCACCTGCACAACTGTATGAATTTCTCAGATTCGTCGGCGTGTTATTGTAAGCACAACATAAAAGTTCCGACGGACTGTGCCACTTCTTGTCTTGTTAATGTTCGGTGGTAGTCTAGAGGAGTATCATCTTGCTGAAGTCTAGAAGCTGCAGGGAACACTTAATTCCTTAATTTAAAGGTTCATTTTAATGTGCGTCAATTCTGACTTTTTTTGAACTATTCTATATTATTAATTTAATTTGTAATGTTACTCACTAGAATACAATCTGTTATAACTTACAAAAGCACTATATCAGCAAGGCGACGCGCGACTTAGATATCATATAACATATAGATAGGACTAAATGTCGTAGGTGGTGTTAAATATCCTGATGTCCGGAAATTAATGACTAACGGATCAATACTGCAACCACGTTGTTTAAGTTCTATGTTTTATATATTGAACTGCAATGGATCGATAGTCAAAAGCTTTGAAAAAAAGATCTATAATCATTCAGTGTGGAAGAAATATTACCGATTTATATTTACTATAGTTGGACTATTTTTTGTTCAGAGTTTCTACATGAAACGTAAGGAAGTTTAAAGGAGACCTTAAAAAACTAAATTTATATCCTTTCTTTGAACGAAGGGATACTGAACAAAATCAATCGGATCCTCTCTCTTCTTAAGTATCCCCAAATCTAAATTATTTTAAGGAAAAAACGATGAAAAGGTTTTATTCTGCAGTAAGTCGTTTAGTTAATTTTCTGATGTGAATATCCTAGAATTGTAGATTCTTTTGAAGAAAAAGTTATACTAAAAAATTTTATCGCAGTCTATTAATTTTAGGTACTCAAGCTGGTGATAGAAACCAAATACGGGTTACAATCCAAACTTGATTGTTAATCGATTTTTTAGAGGTATTAAACTTTCGTTTTTCCCCTTCTATGTTGAGGTTAGCACTAATTTCATGTTCTCAAATGATAGGAATTATGCTCGGATTTGTTATTTTGCAAATTGCATAGTGCTCGTAATTTTGCTGGCGTCTACACCCCGTGTGAAAAGATTAATTAAGGAAAAATTAATTGAAAGAGCAAAGATGTGGACGGGTGATCCAACCTTGTAATAAATTATTTAGAATAAAACAAACCGAGCCATAAAACTTTCCCGTTTCGAATACATCCCAATCAGATAACGCAACTCTGCATACAAACCTTCTCGTTTTGTACACTTACAGTGTCCGCACAGCATATTTTTGTTATTGCTTTAAAGATGGCTTTATTGGCGAACCTGGTGCTAACCCGTTGGCGTAAATACATTCCATACCCTGATACAGCTACGCTTGTTCCTGTAATGCAGTAATCATTCATGGTATAAAAGGCTGTAAAAAACATGCATTGCTTACTACGGTACAGAACTACATTTTGCTGTAACGCAGTAACCTTTCTATTTCATATTAGGCGTTAATGTAATATATTCATTACCGCGGTGCAGCCAAACCTATTTCTTTCTGTAACGCGGTAAGCAATGTAATTGAAATAATGGCCCAAGAATAAATGCAATAGTTACTATAGTTACCGCTTTACCATTTGAAAGTGATGCCATTCAGAACATGCATTCTTAAACATATACTATGAGTTCCGTTTTTGATAATTTAGTGGGTAAAATACATCTTGTGCAATTTTAAATATAGTATTAACATAAACATCAATAACCAAGTATGCATTACGAAAATTATTAAGCTATAGATACATAATAATATAATTGGTAGAGCAAAACAACGGATGTAAACGACACAACATAATCACAGCAACCTAAAAATGTATTAATGTAAGTTGATGCTTGATTTCCAGTTCAAGGTTTAATTAAAGCTTGTTATTTTTATTTAAATATTTATTATTATTTTGTAATATTGTATTATCATCGAATTAATAAACTTATGCAAAATTTTAGTTCAGTCGCACATAAAGAAATATATACTGTATCGATTTACAAGATTTGATTGTTAGATTAATAGTTAGACAAGTGCGATTTAGATAGAATTTTGTATATAACTTACTCTATTAACAATATTCAACTTTCTTATATATATATATATATATATATATATATATATATATATATATATATATATATATATATATATATATATATATATATATATATATATATCGTTTTTAATAGTAACTGAAGTAATAACATTTTTCCTAAAATAGTCATAGTTGAATACGTGAATGAACTCTTTCATTTTGCTTTGTCAAAACTATTACACGGGTATTTGAACTCCTGCGAAATATGTTTTTTTTTTAATTTCAGGGATACGTTTTCATACTAATAGCGCTAAAATTCCATTATCTATTTTCCTTCATATCCCTGTAACCATATTCTACAATAACCATTACTACAAACTGATTTAATTTAACCATAATCTTTGTGCCTGTGTCTGTCAGCTGGACCACAGTAATGTTTGATCTTTATTAGGGATGTGATTTTTATCGATATATCGATAGGTTACAGACATATTGAGTAACAATAGGTAAATAAAAAAATATTGATATATCGATAATATAGATAGGCAGCCAATAACATCAATAGTAAATTTGCGTGGATTACATATTTACAAAGGTGAGGAATTTTTTTTTTCTCTTCAATATTTTTGGTTCTGAAACCAGTTTTCGTAAATATCGATAAGCCATGTACTATCGATAGGTAGCAATGACTTATCGATAGGTACCAATACCTATCGATAATATAATTTTATCTACTAATTTTCACCTATCGATAGGCGATAGGTAAATTCCATTGAAAAAGGTTACTATTCTATAGCACACACATTGTTCTGCCGGAGTAAACAATACTTGACTGGTTGGCATTGTTTACTGTATCACAGAAACAAGCTTACCTGCATCGTGGTAAGGACTTTACTTACGCAATCTGGATCGGATTCAGCTAGCCGATTGTTGATTTGAATGGCAATCTTAAATTTGCACTACGGCGAAACCGTGATATTTCTATTACGCTTGGAACACAATAGACCTGCCGTAATCGTTAAACGTAAAAATTAACATACAAAAACGAAACTTAAAAAGGAAGTACACATTTATGGTACAAAAATGAGTGATAATTTTGATGTTGGAACTAAATATAGCCGTTTATAACCTATATTTCAAAAAAGCATCTAACAAAACACCGAAAAATGCACAAAGAAAAATAAAGTTTGACGTAAATGGACCGAAACGAATGACGTAATTTCCATTGTGTTCCACGCTTTATGGCTTTAACGATGGCTTTATTGACGATCCTGATAGTGCTAAGATAACCCGGGGCGGATCCACCTATTACACACACAATGAAATTGAGTTTATTTGTTTATTTGAGTCTTGTATTAGGGTACCTGAGCGGTGAAAATACATAAAGGGGACGTCTAGTCAGGCGATTGCTGTATGCCGGCCCTACGAAACGGGAAGTTTAAGTATATTTTTCCGGCCGTACTAAAATAACGTTTATTCATTATGATTATCTAAATTATGCAATTTGTTATTATTATTATTATTACTATAGTATTATTAAATTTTTTGATTTTTTTTAGGACAAGGGATTGCCGGTACCATTTCCTTTGGTTTTCGGGCCCAGTGGGTTTGTTCCTCCTTCCGAGGTAAGTGCGACATTTTTATTAATTTACGTACGGAATTATTTTTCTATTTTGTGTGGTTAAAATTTGTGCCATAACCATATAGCCCAGTCACCATTTTGTATAATTGTAAAAATTAAAAATTGTAGGGCATTCATTTTTCAGTCAGTCAGAGTTCATCTCCTTTAATAAAACATTCTTTTTATGGAGGAAAATAATAAATGACATAATTTCTTGTCGATGGACTATGTTTTAGTAGGAATATTAATTCAGTCCTTTGAACCATTGTGTCTCACTTCAAATCCGATGGATTTTAAGAAGGCTAAGACCTATTTTTTCTCTCTATAGGACCCTCTGCAAATAAAGAAGTTTGCATAATGTCTTACTACAACTGAATCTGGCGGTTTTTGAACATTTTTTCGGCAACACCGCGACGTTTTTATTTATCCTCCATCAGTGTTTGTAAATAAAGCAATTTTCATTATTGTCATATAGACCAAATAGGAAGAAACATTTGTTTTTTGAAAAAAAAAAATTGAAGAAAAGGTATGAACATTTGATGAAGGATATCACAAAATCAAAATGTCGCCGAAAAAATCTTCTCTATATCATCAAAATCCACGATGGTAAAGCTATAGTAAAAAATTACCATAATTTGTCAATTTTGGGTTTTTGCTGTTCTTATTACAAGTTAACTAACTTAATATTGCAGTAATTTTATATTCAAGCTAAAAATACCAGTTTACTTAACGGTGGTATAGTAGTTTTTGCTTGTTGAAAATGGCATTTTCGTCAGCGAGTAGCCAATTTACGAATACATAAGCATAAAAATAGTTACATGTTAATCGTCGACAATATTCTTTGACTTATACTTAGCACCTCAATGTATAAAGCTTTAATTTATATTTTGACACCTAGCTATAACTTTATATTTATATAAAAAAAAACGAAAGAACTTGGAATACAAAATTAAAGGTAAATAAATATACCAGGTTTTATAACTTTATCTTTAAAGACCTCCGAGAAAATTGACCAAAACCCTTCCAAAGGAGGCTATGAATTCTACATTTATGTTGTAGGAGAGAATGTTCTCTCTCTAAGGCATTACATTTTAAGGCAAGATTTGTCAATTTCCTTGGTTGCCTTCAGAGATAAAGGTATTAAAACTAGTAGACCTAATCATAATCAGCATATTTAATGAAACAATAATATACAGAGTTTCACATTTAAAACTATATAATTACGGTTTCTGATTTTTTTATATTTCTGAAAGATAATATGATAGTACTAATTTTTATACAAACGAAAACCCAGTTACTTACTTTCTTCTTCCTACTCAGTTGCTTTGAGGGGGTCTTGTAGATTTTTTCAAATTTTACACGAAATCATATGTCTTATAGTAGACAGGATATTAGATGTTCAACTAGAAAGTATATTAGTATTACTCCAGGACAGGATTTACCGACGGGAAGTGTAGTTTTTTCATTTATACACGGAAACACAGACAATATTGCAAGGTTACTTCGCTTGGCCAACATACGTACAATCTTCAACACTCACACAAGAAAACTGGACAATGTTTGCTATCACCAAAGAACATTCAAATGAAAGGAATCAATGTAATTCCTTGTTCCTCTGATGATGTCTATATTGGACAAATTAGACGATCGATATCCACTAGGCATAAGGAACATGAACGATGTATTGGAAAGAAACAGTGTACTGGGTGTCTCAAATTGGTTGTCCCTAATGGAAAAAACATAAGGGATATTAAAATTCTGATACGTCATCATCCAGTTCTTTTTTTCAGAAGGTTATAATGGCACAAACAGATCATGGATATCGCGACCCGTCACGATTTTCAAATTTTGCTACTTTTAAAATAGTCCTTTAGTTTATTTACTATCTGTATCTCCACATCAAATCTGCACACACGTTTTGAAGGCACTTTTTGATGTAAAATCCAGTGGTGTGGCGCAACATTTTTTTTGGACTACTGTTTTTGACATATGGCCGGAACATTTATTTTTTAAATGGGACACCCTGTATTTTTATAGCTTATTAAATCCGGTATTTTTTGCATTTAAAACAGTGTAACACACTTTATATTAGTTATTTTTTTAATACCAAAAAATAGGAAAAATCTTTTAGTATAAAAAAATGTTAGGGAGTCATGGGATTGGTAATTTAATTTAAATTAATAAATAAATACAATATTATTGTGAAAAAAAAATTATTCAGACTGGCATACATTTTCATTAGAATACATGTCGCATCGTATTGCAATACAGAAAATGTATTTAAAAAATGTGGTGTGCTATGGACTATAAACAAAATAACGATTTTTATCTGTCAGATAAATTCAGATCTGTGAAATCATTTGTCAGTGCAAAAATCAAATTACAATAATTAGTTGTCAAAAGTCTTTTCTTGCTCGTGTAAAATGAAGAGGTATTAACATTTTGAAAAATACAATATCTTAGAATGCTATATTGAATGTCATAAAGATAGTCGCCCTGTGTCAAATTTATATTTTGAGAGATATCCAGAACGGCTTCAGCCAAGCTTTTTCAACGCCTTGAGGACAATCCGATAAATTTTGAAAATTTTGAAGGAATCAGGGCAAAAAAAATATCATAAAGAGAATAATGAAAATAACACAGTAAATGTAATTGGATGTGTCACTGCAAATCCGAGCATATCATGCAGAAAAATCGAGGCTGACATTGGCGTTTCTCCTGCGACATCTTCAAGGATTCTAAAGAGAAAAAAGTTTAAGTGCTACAGGGCAAGAAAAACTCAGCTACAATACCCGGGAGATGTAGAAAGGAGGATATAATTCTGCTATTGGTACCTAGATAAACTCCACGAGGACAATCTTTTGGGCAATAATATTATATGGGCAGATGAATCACGGATCACAAGTTCGAGAATTTTTAATAGATATATTAATTGCCAAAGGGCTGATTCAAACCCCCATCAGCAACTCAACCAGATTCACCGGGCTTCAATGTTTGGATCAGTTCTTAGGCAATAGAGTTATTGGATATGAAATTTATCAAGAAAGTTAAATTCATAACGTTACCTTAATATTTTGGAAGGAAATATCATAACATATAGATAATATAACCCTGCTAGAACGTGAAAAACTTTATTTTCAACACGACGGACCCCAGCTCATAATGCTAATGTAATATGTAAGTGTCTAAATATAAATTTTGGGCAGCAATGGATCGGTAATGTAGGGCCTATCAGATGGCCAGCTAGGTCACTGATATCACCCCCTTCGACTTTCTCTATTGGAGATTTTTAAAGAATAACATAATAACATTTACATAGAACCAATACATTAGGGGAACTTTGGAAGCAGCTATGCGGAATGTAAGGCGAGCGTGGCGCCAATGGCTGTGTGTTTACTGTTCGACGCTCAAGGTCCCTGGCTCGATTCCGAGCTGAGGCAGACTTTGTTAAAAATAAATTATTGCGCTCGCCTTCTGATAGATTGGTGGTTGCGCGCTCCATCAGTAAAACGCTAAAATCACCTCTCAAATAGCATCGTTCGGATTCGACGATAAAATTTTTTCATTCTCCTCTTTTCAATATATATATATATATATATATATATATATATATATATATATATATATATATATATATATATATAAAGCAAATGTTTTATAGAACCAATTGCTAACATTTTAACTCTTTCCAGTTTCCTGATAGCATTGGTAATGAAAATCGGACATTCTGTATTTAAAATTGCAATTACGTGCTCGGCCAATTAATATTACCATGTTTATCGATCCACAAACCACATCGACCGTTTAAAAAAATTGTGATATCTCGGATGTTCTGAGGTGGTGATCCATCTTGACGTCAAATTATTTGATTATTGGTATTTATGGGAAGCTGCTCCAGATAGTGTTCTATCTCGTTATTTAATAAATTTAGATACTACAGTTCTTCTGTTAAAATACCCTCAATAAAAATTGGACCAATAATTTGGTCTCTCAAAATGCCGCACTACAGCAGAGCAATGACTTCAGACCTTACTTCTTTCGTTCTTCTGTTATATGAGTTTATCCTGTTACCCAAAAGTGTTTGTTCTGACCACAAAATCCTTTCAAACAACAGCCTATATTATCACAATCTTCCCAGCATATCCTGGCAGAAATGGAGGCGTTGACTACAATGATTGTCAGTTAACAACAGTACTGATGCTTCTTAAGTACCGAATGGATATAATACCAAGATTTTCTTGTCATTCTAGAGGCGTCAGGAATCGATCTGCTCGACTGGAACTCTCAAAATTAAGTTTTCTAGTTCTCCAACCACGCATCTGGCTCTTCGAAACCACGCGCTCGCAAATATGCATTGTCTTTAACAGTTATTATTATTAACTTTATTCCACCACTTATAAATTCAGAAGCTTTTTGTATATAACTATTTAGTGGTATGTGCAGTTTCAGTTCTTAATGTTAATAATCAAAACTGATGCTTTGATTATTATTTTAAAACAACTCCTCAGTGCATGTACCCCAATAACTTTTTTTCAATGCCAAGTCGGAAAAGTTATAGATGTTTACGTATGACCACTATAGAAAATAGAGAAAAACACAGGACCTACAGGCTTGGTAAATAGCTCATTGCATACGGTCAACACATCGCACGGTCGCCGTGAAGCAAACGCACGGCCACCGTAAACGAAACGCACACTTGAATTTATTTATGCAGAATATTTCATGAGTAGGCCATGTTCGCGTAATTGCCTGTCAGCAGCTGTAGTCAAAGCAACTGTCAAATACAAAAAACTTTTTCGACTGGATAATAAGAAGTTAGTTAATTGTAAGTTTCGTTATACGAAAAAGTCTTTTAATTAATTAGTAATGACTGTAACAAACTATATTATTATATGATATGTTATTTATCTAATTAAACCCCAATCCAAAAAAACAGCTGGCAGGACGATTATAGTGATAGATTGTTGACATAATTGTTGTTGTATGTTAATGTATTGTTAAAAATGCAGAATAAATCTATTTTAAAAGCTAAAAAAACACGTGATCCGTGATATGTTATTTCTATTTTTCAAGTATTTTTTGACATTTTGCTTATTTTTATATTGTAAACAATTGCAAATTATTGTATTCGTCACGACCAACAAAACAAAATCTAGAAGAGCTCTGTATCTGCTCTCGTTTGTAGCATAATTATTGTTTAAATAATGTGTCCCGGGATAAACAAATAGCCATAACTTGTTAAAAAATCACATGTCGCAATACTACAGGGTCGATATTTTGCAAACTATTTAGCATTAAGCTATATGTTCCAAATTGCATGTTATTGAGATTTGCAAAAAAGCTAATTTTTAAGGACTTTTCGCGATTATCTCGGAAACTAATCAACGCGTTTCCACCGGACTCATCTCGAAAGATAACGTTTCGAAATATCTACGACTTTAGATAAATCATTTTTTTATAGCTCATTTTAATATAGACTGAAAAATACAATTTTTGACATTTTAGTTAATTGTTTATAATATATTTTTCCCCAATTATTTTTTAGTTGTTTTTTTTAATAACATATTTAGAAGTAGTTAAACAAATTGCCCACACATACATTATTTTTGACCTATTTTCCTGGTATATGAGGCTTGGGTACATATTTTAATTTAGCGCTCATTTATATAATAATTGAATGGCAGCACCCTAATTATTCAAATATATAATGACGGATTACTGAAAAAAACTATTGAAAAGAAAGAGGAATATAAAAAAAGAGAAATTTTCCATTGAGTGCCAGGTGTTCAACTGCCTAGCTGCCTAGAAACAAACTAAACTACCGCTGTCGCGAATCGCGATAGTCAATTATTTTTCAGGGCAACGTGCGACCCGCACAGACTGCTTGTCGCTAGGCAGGATCACGGTTCGATGTTGCCGGTTTTCTTCGTATATTTATTTTATACACAAAAAATGCATGTCTTGAGCCTTTGACGGATTGGAGGTTTTTAATGGGATGAGAGGTTTTTAGAAAATCCTTTTAGTAAAATGATCTGTAAATGAGTTTGTGGGTGATATTGATAATCAATATACGTACTTACTACAAACATTATAAATGATTGTTAGGTACTCGTTTAAAAGTTGGGAAGGACCAAAACTATTCTTGAATTTCGACTTACAAGCTTTTATAGGTGTAAACAATTTTTTAAATAATATTACTAGTTAGGTAGTTTAGTAAATTTTGCCAGATAATGCCGTTCTCTTTTTTCTTCTACAGACGTACCGTTGGGGGGTATTGTGGTTTAAATTCCCCCACATTCGCGCTGAAAAAATATCGTAATAATTGACAAAGTTTTTATGTGTTTTCTGCTCCGCGTATAAGATGACATAGTTCCAATAGCGGATAGTACCGAAAGCTTACAACGATTAGTCAGCAGATACATATACGAAACATATAAGATGAAACTGGACAACAAGAAAACTAACGTAATGATTAATATCAAAAAATCCTACAGGAAAGAACAACGTTCCTGTAAATAGACAAAACTACAAACACCATTATTATTTAATATATACCTACAACAATTGTTTAAAGATACTCTACAAGATAGCGAAGATGGTGTTATAATAAATGGTAAGGTCATCATTAATTTACGATATGCAGATGACACAGTTCCAATAGCGGATAGTACCGAAAGCTTACAACGATTGGTCAGCGGATTCATATACGAAACGTATAAGATGAAACTGGACAACAAGAAAACTAAAGTAATGACTATATGTATAACATTGCTGTAAATTCACAAAACCAGACAGTCAGGCGGCCCTTAAAGCCATCGGTAAGCCCGGGATGACCTCAGCTCTAGTCTAGTCCAGGAATACAGAGATGTACTAAGTGAGCTAGCAACGACAAAGGTGGTGAGATTAAAATGGGTCTCTGGGCATAGTGGTGTCGAAGGCAAAGTGAAAGCGGATAAGTTCGCCAGAAGCGGATCGACGATCTAATTCTCGGGCCCAGAACCCTACTTGAGTATAAGTAAACAATACTGCTCGTAGGCCCTGAATAGATAGGCCTGGGAAAACGCAAAGGAGAATTATTCAAGGATGAACTACTGTAGACAGGCGAAAGAAATGCTACCCAACCCGTGCGTATCTAAGGCAATTTGGTTGATGTCAAGGAGTCGACAGATGATTGGGGACGTAATTGGCATTTTGACAGGCACAAGTTCCAACTGGGGTAAACGGAAAACCCTTGTTGTCCTGACTGTGGGGCAGAGGAGGAGGATCCCTATCATCTTGTTGGCACGTGTGAAAGGTGGGCAAGACTACGCTGGAATACTTTCGGCGATGAGTCGCTCTCCAAGTAAGAATTACAACATCTCGACTGGGGTAAGATGTTCTTCTTCATTAGAAGGACGGGCCGCCTTCGTAGAGAAGTGGAGTGAGATGGTGAGACCGGGGTTAGCGAAAAGGTCTTTTTAGGCCTAGTTGTTGGGCTTATCCCTTCCCATCTTACTACTACTACGACTACTTCATATATGAATGACTATCTACAAGGGTTTTGATGTTCCGGCGGGCTCGCAGATGGGTTTATCGAACTTTTGTTAACCGGTAGCACCGGTTAACCGAACGCTTGTTATTCAAAATGATGTTTTCTCGGTTAACCCTGACAAATTCTAATCCGTTAACCGTAACCTTTAACAGCACTAGTGTAGAGGCTTGGACTCTACTTTAGTAGTTAGTTAGGACTTTACGTATTCGTCAACAAAATGGCTGAGGACCTTCGAAATATGGTGTTACCGACCGGGTATCGTGGGTTCATCATGTGACGAATGATAAAAATACTGGAAATAATGACAAAAAGCAAAGAAATAGTGAACAGCATAAAGGATTGAAAAATGAAATAATTTTGTCGCATTATGAGAGGCGAGAAATACGAACTCCTACAGTTAATAATGGAGGGGGAGATAAAAGGGGACCCGGTCGATGAAGACTTTCATGGCTCAGAAATGTATAACAATGGGCAGATCTAATATCGATCTAGCTCTTTCGTAGTTGTAAAAAGAATACAATGGGCCCAGATGATCGCCAACTTTCAAAAAGAACAAGGCACATGAAAAGAAGATCTACAGATTGTAAATTAATTCGTGTCCTAAACTCTGGGTGATGGTTAATCTTAAAAAGTAAGAAAATAGTTCATATAAATTGGGGTCCACAAAGGCTTCGTTTTCGAGAAACAGGGAGTTAAAATGTTAATATTTTCAGATTGTAAGAAGTTTATAAAAAAATCAAAAATATGAATATTTTAAAACCCTGTATCTCGGAGACGAAGCATTTTTGAGCCTTTATTTATATGACTTTTAAGCGGGAAGTATTGTATCCTCAAATAAATCACCATCCGAGACTTTTTGCAGATCTTTGCTGTCTAGATCCCGAAAAATAAGTTGTTCGCTATGCCTATGCGTGGCATAGCTCAAAAACTACAGAATTGTAATATTTTTGGTTAGGATTTAATATAGTGGAAGAAAATGGCGACCTTACAAATGTAAAAAACTCATTAAGAAACTGGTAAAATGTGTGCCTAATAAAATGTTTAAATAGTCAGTACAAAAATCAAGTGCGAAACAGGAAAATTTTAGTGAAAATCCTGTCCTGTATGGGAAAACAAAATGGCCACCTAATAAAATATTTAATATTCGGTAAATTACATAATTTAATTTTTATAGACTGTAAATAAAATTATGAAAAGTAAATAATAATTATAAGATTATGTTATATTTTTAATCTTGTAATAATTTATTGTAATTAGTATAAAATTTTAAATTAGTTTTAAAAAATTGTAGATGTCTTTTTATAATTTGACTACTAAATTATTTGTAAATAGGAAAGGAAAGTTTTACGTATACCAAAAAAAAATAAAGGAATGAACAATTTTTGAAAAATCCTACTATGATAGGCGAAATGTCAAGTTAATTCCATTGTGTTTGATTTTGCAAATAAACCTATACCCAAGCAAGAAGTGTATTTAATATATCTCGGGTTTAAAAAACAAATTGAATAATATAGGTTTTGCCTTGGATCTTATGAATATTATTATGTAGGTTAGAGAAAAAAGTGGAGGTACGTAGTTTTTCTGCTTAAAGAACGATAAAATAGCAATTATAGGTCCTATTAACCCTTAAAGTAATTAACCGTACTTATATATGAATATATATTAGGAAGTGTGGCTACGTCAATTAATATGGAAGAACAATAACATTTACTTACCCGCGAAAATAGACGTTAGGAGTTAAATAGTCCAACGTTTTGCACACTGCGGACTTACGCACCATAATGCCCAAGAACTCGCACAAAAATTATCAAACATCATCTCACAAAAGTCGATCAAAACCAATGTTTTTACTCTAAACAACACCGCTTTGTTCGGTTTACTATTTTACTAAAGTTTTGTAAATTCGTGCCTACTACGATTCAAAAATATGCGGCGGTGTTGTCGGTTTTTTAGCAATGGCATTATATGGAAAAAAACAGGTTATTGGAATTATTATTTGTTTATAATATTTATATATATCTAATGAAATATTTCAGAGCTTATTATTATAGTATTCGAACCATCTTAAAAATTATTTTTAATTTTACCTCAAGTATAAATTTTATTGTGTGCATAGACATATATGTCTATGTAAGATAGTTGACAACACCCATTCGGTTTAAACAAATCGTCCACACCACAATAGACCAAACAAGTAATAATTTTGACAACCGATGATTGCGTTAATATCAAAATAATTCATTATCTTTGTTAGTATGTCTAGTATGTCTATGTTTTTTACAGTAATTACGAGACGCTCTGTATGCTCAATAATATAAATATTTACTTCTTTATCGATCTAAATGATTTGTTTCCAATGCCCGCAATATCTGATATTTACAAAATAAAACCCTAAAATAAAATAATATCTTGACCTAATTGTAAAAAGAAGCTAGGTGTGTTAAGTAGCGAAAATGTCATGTGCAAGGTGAAATGGCCTGTTGCTATGTTGGAATATCTTAATAATTGCAAATGGCCCATATAGTATCGTAAAGTATTAAATTAGAAGAGTCGGTTATTGTTTTAGCAATTTATTTTTTGCGGTCTATTGTCGATATCACTGAAGTTATTATTAGGTTTAGACGTAAAAAATATAAACAAAAATATCTAAAAGAATTTAAATCTAGCATTTACCATATGGCGTTCAGTTAAAATTATTGGAGAAATTTATGAAGGAAAGTCAATTTTTATATCTCAACCTTATTTATGATATTGATATAAAAATTAGATACCTTTAATGATGTACGTCTCATAAACGTAATGAAAATGTCTAGAATGAGAATAGAGGTTGATTCGGTAACTTGAAAATATGTCATCCAATATTAGACAGTATTTTTGGTTGCGATCAGGGCTAAAACATTAATAACCCTTATAATCTAATCTTAATGTTATTAAAAAAAAAACAATGAAATATACTTATTTAATTGATGCATCTATTAAAGTAGAATCTTTGTCGTTTGCGTCAGAAAGCTCATTTTTTAGATTTTGTTAACCTTGATGACGTCAAAATAAGTACTTAAGTTCTTAAGTTAAGTATGCTCAAAATGCGTGGATGTTTATAAATTACTGAAATAATATTACGGTTCCTAAGTTAAAACGGCAACGTCGCATAGAAAAAGGTAGTAACAAGTCAATGTCAAGGCTAGATCAGATCTGTATCTATAGCAAATTAGTGGGTTAGCAAAAAAAAATGCGAAATCAGTGGCTTGCTAAAAACGGTCGAATTTCTAAATATAGTGTTGTTGCGTTTTTGAGAGAAATGTTTACTTCGCAAGTTTTTAGCTTTAGATGTAATTCTTTATTGTTTAAAAGGCTGGAAACTGTGTGGTTTGTGCCCATAGATTGGGGGTAATTTTAATAGTATATTATATCTATAACAAGTGTTGAAAGCGAAAGTTTTCTAACTAGAAGGTAGTTAGTAGTGCTGTCAAAAATATGAACTGTGTCCGGGTATTTAAAACTTAAATAGCATTGCTTTGTGCTTGAAGCTTTACGTAACACGGCTGGCATCTTTTTCGATTCTTCCGCGCGCTGTAAAAAAAAACGATTTTCGTGTAAAATAGTGTAAATCTTTAACTAATTAATTATTTCATCCCGATAATGAAATAATTAATTAATCGGTTAAGGGAGGGGGGTTCGAGCTCATAATATTTTCTGTTGGCTAAAAAAAATGATCTCCACTTTCATATATGAATGGCTATATACAGGGGGCTCCCGGGGGGGGGAGTTAACTCCCGAAAGTCTGTGTACAATCTAGTCAAATAGATAATTTTGTCACTTAAATATAATTAAAATAACAGATTTGAAAGTCACCAATCTTCCAAGTATTTTTAAGTAACTTTAGATTTATGTTATATTTCGATTTTTCAAACGTTCCAAAATCTATATAGAATAATTTTAGTATTTTGTTGCGTTATTTTTCCTAAATTCGGGCCATTATCAGTTACCAGTTTTTTGCATAACGCGTATTTGTTTAATAGAAAATTAATGATCAGTTATTCCTTCAAATCTTCGCACCACTCAGGGATTCCTAAATACTTAAATCCCTAGGTCCCGTAAGTCCTTAATACGGCCCAGCATTTCAACATAATTTGGGAAAAGATCAATTTTTGCACAGTAATCAAGTATTACGTAGAAATCAACTGGTAAAATTTTGGTACAAATCCAAGATGGCGAAACAAAATGGAGGCATAATAAAATATTTAAGAAGTCAACCTGAAAAAACTCCTTATTAGATATAGAGACGAACTGGTAAAATTGTGGTACGAATTCGAGATCTGGAACAAAATGGCCTTCAAATAAAATGTTTGCAGTCGTGAAGAACAATTATCCTAGGTTTTACATATCTTCACGTTTTAGGGCCTCTAGATGCCTAAAAACATATTTTCTGGGGGCCTTAAAAAAATTAGTGTGAAAAGTAATTATTCAATCATTTTTAATTATACACATCAAGCGTGCAAAAAAATGGCGTCAAATAAAAATGTTCGAAAAGACAGTATATAAGGGTTAATAAATGACTATGTGCGGAACTAATTAGGGTCACACTTTACCATTTCTAATAAAGTGCGGGACACGAAAGAAAACCGGGCGGTCCTTAAAACAAAAGGTTTATAGTCTTAAGCAAGCGGAAAAGTAAAATTTGTGTACGCAAATAAATTTTATGTTATTATATTTGTTGTAATAGTTTGCTGCTTCACCTATAAAGTGCGCCAGCTAAGCGATACGGAAAATTAATCCAGGATTTAGTAAATTTCGCACTGGTCCACTTGTTATTGGGATGTGCCTAGAGTCTCCATGCACTTGCCGCTAGAAGGTTCTAGCTATTTCCAGTGGCGCCTATACATTTCGAGCATTTGTTTTCATTTCGAAGTAACGATGGCGAGCAAAAAAAGAAAAACATTTCGAAGCGAGGCACGTGAAGTTATTGCGAGCATTATAGAGGCCTGTACTAGAGAAGCTGAAAATAATAGTTTGACTATTCCAATTCAAAATCGAACAGAACGCGCTGCATTTTACACTTGTGTTTCGGAAAGTAGTGTAAGAAAAATTCCAAGAGAACGTAATGATCGCTCATGTTCTACCCCCGATTATCATACAAAGATAAAATTGACGATGGTGATTTTCACGTAATTCGATGAACAATAGAGGATTTTTATATAAACTTGAAGAAGGTTCCGACCTGAAAACCCCTACTTCGTGCTGTAAAGAGCAAAATAGATTTTCCGTACGGGTATAAAACCTTAAATCGGCTTTTACGATCAAATGGTTTTGTTTGGCGCAAGTGCCAAAATAAACGAAAATTGCTCATTGAGAGACCAAATATTTTTCACTGGCGGGTGAAATATCTATCAACTGCAATATAAGCAAGAAGGACGCAATATTGTGTATCTAGACAAAACCTGGGTAGATAATGATATGACAGTGAACAAATACTGGCAAAGTGAAAGGGTTACAGGTGTTGGTCAGGGAATCCGCTCTAGTAGTCGCTTTATTATAGTTCATGCTGATTCAGAAGCCGGATTTGTTCCAGATGCTGCTTTAGTTTTTCGCTCGGGACTAACAACTGGAGACTATCATGGACAGATGAATAGAGATAATTTTGAAAAGTGGTTGCTCGAGAAGCTTCTACCTAACATTCCTCCCAAATCAGTCGTGGTAATGGATAATGCATCTTATCATTCTCACGTAGAAGATAAAGTGCCAACTAAATACTCTACAAAAGCTCATATGATATCGTGGCTTAAATCGAACATGTGATCCAACATGGAGAAAATATCAATTATATGAAGTAATATCAGCCAACAAGCCTAGAGAAAAAAAGTATAAAATTGACGGTCTTTTACGTAACCTCGGTGATACACCTTTAAAGCTGCCTCCATACATGTGCGACCTCAACCCTATTGAACTTGCATGGGCAGGAGTAAAAAAATATATTCGAGAGCGCAACACCGGTGAACTTTCAATTAAAGATTTAAATAAAATAACATTAGAAGCGATTGACTCAATATCGGCTGAAAATTGGAAATCGTATGTTAAACATGTTCGTTCCATTGAAGATAAATACTGGGAAGTAGATGGCAAAATTGACACGGTTGTTGATGATTTAGTTATCACACTGGGATCTTCAAGTAGTGACGACGAAACCTCATCATTTTCAGAGGCAGACAACGATTTAGAAGGAATCGAACCATTAGAATCACAGCCGTCAACCTCAAAAATGGCTTAGTTTTTTTTTTCATATATTTTGTAAAATTGTTCATAAAGTAGCTGTCAATAAACTGCTTCATAAGAATTAATTTTCTGTTCAATACCGGGTGTCAAAAAATATCTAATATTGCAATTAATATTTGAAAAACTACAGAACTCATATTTTTTCAAAATAACACATCAATGTAGTTATAGTAGTGAAGCCAGCACTGATTCCAGTGAACAAGATTTATCAAAATTTTAACTTATGCAGTTCGACTTTGGGCTATTTGGGTATGCCAAAGTGACCGTTTGTCTCCGTCTATCATATTACTTTGTACAGGGGGCGTCATTGTGAAGTACTATTCAGGGCGTTTCCTAATTGCGTGCTAATGTTAAAGGGGGGTGATTCTTGGACCTTTTTAAGAAAAAAGTTTAATATGAACCTAAAAGTCTTAACTTTGGAGATACAGGGTTTTAAAAAAACATTTTTTTAAATCCTATTTCTGATGCTATTATAGATAAATAACTGTATAACTGTGTGAAATTTGATACACGTCTTTTATGCATAAAAGGTCATTTTTTATAATTTTTTATAAAAACACCCCCTTTAACATCAGCACGCAAATAGGAAACGCCCTGTATAGTACTTCACAATGACGGCCCCTGTATAAAGTAATATGACAAACGGAGACAGACGGCCCGTTTTTGGCATACCCGAGTAGCCCAAAGTCGAACTGCATATTTTGATAAATCTCGTTCATTGGTGGATCTGATGCTGCCCTTGTAAAATCTGGACTTGTAAATCGTGTATCACTATACTGGGTGGTCCAATAATAGTGGACGTAGGCAGTAGCCCGGGAATCGTTAATGACAGAACTTAAGAAAAAATATCTTTATAGGTAAATCGATCAAGAAAATCAAAATTAAATCATTTTAAAATTCTAAAGTTCGCCGTTTTTGCAACCCATAAGGGATATAGAAGTGCGGAACAAGAAAACAGACAAATATAGATAAAGGTTCATTAAGCATAGTTACATTTTTTAACTATCTGCGTATAGTCGAAAGGGAGTGTCATATTATTTAAAGAACGACGGGACACCACTGGTTTAAAGAGATTTCTTGGCCGACCTTCCTAAACCGATTGACTCCTCCCGGTTTTCTTTTGTGTCCCGCACGGATAGAAGGGACGATTCATAACGAGGGAATTTCCTGGTAAAGGAAATTTACTGATTTTTTCGTTAAGATTATAGGAAAGTCAGTGTCTTTTTATTTTTTGTTTCTGTAATAAAAAAAGTGTTTTCTTTTTGTTTATTGAAAACTGTAGAGCTTCCGATAATGTTAACGGAAAAACAATATGCCTTACTCAGAATATTCTTTTCTTCGTTGGTAAATAAGACTTTTGAAAAGTTGAGGCTTTTTTCAAGGTCCACCGCCATTGTAGTGTATTTCGCTAAACATCATGATTGTTCGCTGGTCTAATGAGATTGTCGGTGGCCCACATCGACCTGTCACACTGTAGATATCAAGTGATATATGTGCAACAGCAGAATCAAGAATTTTTAATTCACTTCCTTATCCTCTAAAATGTTCTTTAATAAAATATTTGTGTATTTTTTTACCTCATTCTTTTTTAAATTTCCCGCCAAACCAAAGGCGGATGGAGGGTTTAGACAATTCCACAGCTGGGCAACCCTACGCAGTAGGCAAAAAAACAAAGAGAAAATGTAAAGAATTTCTGAAGGTTCCTCCGACGGTTCTTTTAATGAATGACAAGAAAACGGTGATATCCTGAATGATATTGTCCTTTGCGAAAATCCCAAAGAAAATTCCTATTGCGAAATGAAATCTCTGGAAAAATTAATGGTTGAGGACTGACTATATAATTGTACAGGGTGTCTATTTTGGGTACTTTTGCGGGGTATCTCCGTTATTTTTATAGATAGAAAGTTGCTGTTTTCGTAGCAGTATGCTACTTTTTCGTAAAACTAAAGATGCCGTTAACAAAATTATCATAGCACTTTTAGTTTTTAAGACCCAGAGCTAAATTGAAAATATTGCATTTTTAGGCACCCCTCGTATCTCAACTATCAGATAATTATCGAAAATGTGAAAACTGTTTCATATAAAGCTTTTCCCGTAAAACTCAATTCCGCCTTCGGAATTAGTATACGGGGTGAGGTCAAAAAGTTATTGGACCCTACTTTATTTTTTTAAATGGAATACCCTGTATAGTTATAGACTATAACATTTGTAT
This sequence comes from Kuschelorhynchus macadamiae, assembly GCA_030620095.1. Lineage (NCBI taxonomy): Eukaryota > Metazoa > Arthropoda > Insecta > Coleoptera > Curculionidae > Kuschelorhynchus > Kuschelorhynchus macadamiae. The sequence continues at coordinate 1,524,143 of JAUTXW010004204.1, read as the reverse complement.
TTTTTTTTACCTTTTCAAAAATATATAATAGTATGCACTTTTTCTCAGAAACACGCAAATAAATGAAATTTTCTGAAATTAAATGCATAATTTAATAGTAGGCCATAAATAACATTAATGAATAATTGAAAGTTACGAATTGCTAACGAAGAATTGGCTAATTTGCATATAGGTATCTTCTTATATAAAAATGCCTATAGAGTATTTTAATAACAGTAAGTTGTAACAACAGTTTTATAGCATAAATTAACAATATAACAAACACAAAAAAATAACTTTATATTAAAAAAAAAACCAATTTTTAAAGGTGATGTTTAAATTGACGACCATTTTCTCTAATGCAAAATTGGCACATTTATGTAATTCTTTGAACAGCCATAAAAAGGTTGGTCTCATTCGCAGATTTCGAAAGGCTAAATGAATTGCCTCTCGAAGTGCTGCTATGCCATCATACAACAACAACCCAGAATTGATATGTAGCTGGTTCTCTACAGTAATAAAATATATGTAATGGTAATGCCTGTTTTTTAATTTATTAAGGAATTGTTTACTCACCTTGGTATGGTATTATCTTCCTTAGAGCACCTGGAAGAATAGTATTTCATTGAAGACTTCGCTTTGTTTATGTGGTAATTAATCATTACCTTTAATCATCTTGGTTTTTAATAAATCCCTGGATTTTTCGGAACTCTCATTATCAACAGCAAGTAAGAACCTCAGAAATTACGCTATCCCTTTACATTTAGTATCATTAAAAAGCTCGGAACGTTACGTTTTATTGAGTTTTTCGTTTTTTTCTTAAAAGTGTTCCGGTTTTTAAGTTTTTTTTTTAAATCGTTTCTTTCTTTTTCTGAGGTTATTTTTCCGGGTGTTGTGTATACGAAATCAAAAAGAGATTTACAACCTTTGCGTTTGTTATACTGAGCATCGTCTTTTGTGTACGTGGGGAAAATAAATCAAGTTTTAAATTGAATAAAAATGGAGTACGCCTCAGTAGCTGCATCATTGTGAGCGTCTCCACCGCTGTATATGCTCAATTAGCAGTTAAAACTAATTATCACATATTGTAGCTTTTTTTGTAGATTTTCTTTCTAGAATTACTACAAATTTGGAAAATTTTCTGATTTTTAATTTAACATATGTCAGTAGGAGAAAGTTAAATATAGAATTATTGTTTAAATAAAACGACTATTCACACACATCTTATGGATTTTTGATGAACAGTCAAATTTCATGAAATTTTAGTATGAAAGATCTCGGCATTCTGCTTAAATGTCTTTATGGACAGAACTCAATCTTATGACTAGTTTTAGAGATACAGACATCCACTAGATTTAAGGAACATGAACGATGTACTCAAAAGAAGCAAATTGTTCAATCTGCTGTAACTGAACACGAGCAAACTATTGGCCATATTATAAATGTAAAATAAACCAAGGTTCTAGCGTCGGTTCCGGGATTTTATAAACGAAGAATTAGAGAATCTATTGAAATTTTTAAACATACAAAAAACTTCAATAGATATACCGGCTGCGGTCTACATCACACGTGGAAACCGATCTTAACACAGGGTCACGGTTCGGCGAGCACAAGTCGGTCTCATTCAGATCAGAAGATCCCTGAAGATGTCTCGTCCAATCGAAGGTGAAACGTCGGATAGTAATTCCAATTTGACACGATCTAATCCCAAGAACCATTATTTCTTAAGGGTGTTAGACATTACCCAAATCCCATATTAAATGCATGAGTAAAACAAGATAACACCAAACTACTTTTTCCAATATATTTATTATTTAGCGCATAGTACTTCCCAAAATACGTCTCCATATAAAATTATTATATGAATATAAGTCTGCAAACGCTTTAGTCTCAATAAACAGGGTAAATGTTATTTGCCCTCTATCTAGAAAACCACGCGTTTTTGGACCTATAGTCATATAAATCTTTTTTCTTATTTTGGGAAGTATTATACGTAAAATATGCTTTAAAAAGTCATCTTGTTGTTTCTATGTATTTTATGATATGGAATTTTTGTAAATTTTAACACCCTATATTTTTCAAACTAGTTATAGGATCGAGTTCTAAACCTGAAGACTTAATTAGGAGTTCGAGATCTATGACATTAAAATTTTACGAAAATTTCCTTTATCTAAATTTTATAAAAGAATCCTTTATATAAATAAAATTGTACAACAGATCTTGGAAAGTCCACAGTTTTTCAATAAACAAAAGGATACACTTTTTTGAAACAGATACAATACATACTTTTCGATTATCTTAAGGAAAAACAACATACTTTTACTTGGAACATTTTTTTTTCTTCGTCAGTTGAAAAGTCATTATCATCTTAATGCAGCGCGCCAATGGTTTTTGATAAACCGAATGAGTTTTTTTCAATATAGGCAAGGCTCTGGGCACGGTATTCAAGAGAGCAAACCCGTAACTCGACCAAGGTCAATCAGGACGAAACTGTTGAAAATAGCTCCTCGAAACAGCTGTTCATTAGACTCCGATTTATTTTTCAACGGAAAATTATTACCAACGATGACCGCATAATCGTTTTAACTAAACAAACATAATGTGTTTTTTGTTGATGGTCTGGTAGAGTGTTTTATGTTTGCCAATAATGTATACTTGTAAATTGGAACTGTAGGTACCTACTTAATTGCTTTTTTTTCTAGAATAATGATGAAATGAAAATGCTAAACTGCTGATGATGTTAATGTTAATTTTTAAGGAATGGGAAACTGTTGACAATTTATTCGATCAATAATTACCAGTAAAATAAATGGCCTTAGCCCGGAAGTTGTTTTCTCCTTTTATAAGGAAAAAGTGAAACATTGACTTTTATATGTAGTTATTTATTTGGTCATAACTTTGTACATATAAATTTTGTTACGTTCCACTTTCTTTGATTAACGAAGAGAATCTTTACGAGCAAAGTTTCAGTTACAGGCGTCTATTAAATTACACGGAACATCCTTCGTCATGAATTCTTATTTGGCAATAACTATGTACAGGGATACCCAAATAAAAGTAAACAGTCCTTACAACTTCTTTCTTATAAATATAGAAAAAAATGTTAGACATGAAAGTTTTGTGGGTACTTATCAGTGGCGGCTCGTGGTGAATTATATTGGGAGGTCAATAACAAATTTAAAAATAGGCATACTTAAAATAAAAATAAATATCTCATCTGTAAATTGAGCTTTAAATATTGTTCTTTAGAATTGGAAAAATGCTGAATGACACGTTTGTTAAAATTGCACGCACGTTCCTTTTATAAACTTTTGCGAAAATTTCGATGAATCTCTTTATTTTTGTCTTTACTAGTTTGTCGAATACTAAGTTCTGGAAAATTGCGCCCACTTACCTTGAATTCGGTTATTTTCTCAAAATTAAGTTCGTTTTTGCAGTACTGACATTTTATTTCGTCTACATTCATAGCTCAAACATAGACCACCTTGAAATTGGTTATTTTTGCAAAATTAAGTTCCTAAGCACTTTTTACTTGTTTATTTTTTTGCACTAGTCACTACCAACATTTTATTTCCTGTATATTTCCAACTCATAGATGGATCATAAAAATAAAAAAATATATATTACAAAAAACAGTAGATAAATCAATTTTCATAGATTAAAAACGTCCGAAATAATATCGAGTTAGAATATCGACCGCGCGACCTGTGAACAATTGAACTTCCGCATGCCGATGTGATGCCTCGACCGATCGACCGAATTATGAGAAGAGACCGGCTGATGACCCAAATCGCGATTTCACTTTTTTGTGCATTTCGGTGTAATTTTTTTATAAAATTTTTTATTTCATCCTTTTTAGTTTTATCTAAACGAGTTTTTTTGTAAAAATCAGGTTTAACAGATGGTCCACTGCATAATATTTTCTCCTGATATAATGGTGAACGCGTAGAATCGAGACTCGAGAGTACCTAGAATATTAAAAAACTTCTTGCTTTATATCTTGGGGCGAAAAACAAAATGGCGCCATTCCGCCATTTTTTACATTTTCTAAATATTCTTGCTATGGGACCACCCGGAAATATCCTGAATATCACCTGAAATTTGGATCTAAATTGGTCAAATCATTGCGGAGTAATCGATGTATAAACAAAAAAAACAACAAAATGGCCGCCATTGTTTAATATGCTTGCTATGGGACCACTCCGGCAATATCCCGAATGTCCACTGAAAATTTCATCCAAATTGGTCAATCGCGGATTAATAGAGTAGTCGGGTAATAACGTTTTGTTGAAAATGTCAAGTAAAATACTAGATTTTGAGGTTGCACATTTTAATGGTCACCCTGTATACATAAAATTACATAAAGGGATAGCAGAAGACATACTTTTTAGCAAATATATATTACAAGCCTCAATGATTTAGTTTGAAAAGGCTATTTAAAAAAATGTAAGTTTAATTATAAAACTCTCTGCCTGTATCGCCCTTATACCTGTATTTTTTTTTATATTATTATTATATTACGAATTTCAAATCGAAATATATGGGACCACCAGAGAAATGTTCTCTACAATTTGGCGTTTGACTCTTTAAAATCGGCGAAGCCGTTTAGACAATATACAGGGTGTTCTCAAAGTTGAGTCTTTTATTTTGACATAATATAAAACTCGTAAAAACAAGTTAATTTACAAAAAATCACCTATATAAAAGTTGCAAAATAAAGAAGTTATAGACACTTAAAATTTTAAAAGGGCCTGATTTTTGATACTATTGACCACTGCGGTGTGTGTTGAAAAATATAGAAATTATTAACATTTCAAATATTTAAAACTGTATTATCGTCAAATAAAGTCATTTAATCAAAAATCATTGATATGAAAGTTGCAGTATAACAGAGTTAAAAATTATAAAAAAATCAAATAAGAAAATACAGTTCCAAGTCAAAATGAAAATTTGAAAAACTATTGCCCACCGTTGAAATGCATCTCGTTATTATAAAAATTGTTCAACATTGTTACTATTTGTACGGTCAGTGCAAAGTCTTGCTCGACGTATCCATGAAGCACTACAGGCTTCAAAAATAAAATCCCGGTGTCCAGGAATAACATCACAAGCATTTTCGAGGCGTTCTTGTAATTCTTGTCCAGTATCTATTTCTTCATTTTGATAAACCAACTGTTTTAAATAGACCCCAGAGGAAAAAAATCACGGGGCGATAAATCCGGGGAGCGTGCAGGCCAAGGAATGGGTCCATTTATTAGGAAACTCTTTATTTAAATGTTCTTGAACTTCTCGTCTAAAATGTGGCGGAGCTCCATCACGTAGAAACCACATATTTCGTCTCACATCTTAAGGAACTTCTTCTAATAAATTGGGCAGATAGTTTTGGAGAAAGTCCAAATAAATTTCAGGCGATCTGGAAAAAAGTAGGGCCCAATAAGCATGCCATTCACTACGCCAGCCCAAACAATTACTGAAAATCTGTGCTGAATATTTAATATATAAATAAGTTTGGTAAAATTTTCATTGAAGTTGTGTTGATGTAAAAGCCACTAACAAAATTCAACTCTTCTAGGATGATCTCCGGGTTCTAACGCTTGGACCCGTTGATAATGGTAGGGGTTAAGTTGTTCTTGTCGTATAGTCTTCCATACTTCACTATGAGCAATTCAAACTTGTGCTGCAATGGACCTAGTGCTCGTAGTTGGGTCGTTTTCGACAGTATCTAAGATATCTTCCTCAGTAGCTACCATCTCGCGTAGAGGAGATCTTCCAGCGTGACCTCCTCGTTGTGGCTTTAAGTGCGATGTGTCACGAAGCGTTATAACTAAATTTACAAACATCCGCGGGGCTGGAGGGGTTCTTAAGGAAAACCTTTCCACGTACAATTGACACGCTGCAGCTGCATTTTGTTGACATTCCCCGTAAGTTAGGATAATGTCCACTAGTTCATTGTTGTCATAAACGTGTGCCATTTTAATCGTACAAACCCACAATCTAAAAGTACCACGCGCTATTTAATGAAATCTGGCTGAATTGAAGATTGAATACAATAAAAAAATTACCTAGTATCAGTAATAAACAAAAACGTATACCTTATCTGTTCACAACGCAGTGTTCGCGAATATTAAGTCAGGTCACACAACGCAGTGGTCGAGAGTATCAAAAATCAGGCCTGTGATACATTTTTTAAATTCTAAGTAACTTATTTTGCAACTTTTATATAGGTGATTTTTTGTAAATTAATTTCTTTTTACGAGGTTTACAACCTGTCAAAGTAAATGACTTAACTTTGAGAACACCCTGTATGTGAACAAAAATAAAAAAATTCCAGGTTGAATTGAGAACCTCCTTCTCTTCTGAGGTCGGTTAAAAATTATCTCTTCGGGTATTTTCTCCTCCTTAAGTTGATTCGGCCAGTTTTTTACTCTAAATTATTAATTTCTTCGTGGACATCTCTGGCCCATCTTGGCCCCCTTAAGTTCAATATCAGTAATTTGATTGAAAACAATACTGTATTTACTAAAGTATTTTCCATTAATTCGTCTAGAGGTAAACTGTATTGCGAGAAAATAGTGTTTTAGTTTTGTTAGTTAGATCATTAAGTGTGATTTTGAGATGCCACTGGAAAAAAAGGACGTTGCTTCTTGGATATCTTAATATTCCGGTATTTTTACCTATGGTGGCAGCATTTTATTTTATGGCATTTGCCATAAAATGAAGTAGAATGTAGTATGTTACAGGAAGTGTCAAATACAGTAACATGTAAAAACAAATACACACAGCCGCCAAAAAAGCAGTCTGGTTCTAGTCAACAACTTCTTAGATTCATTGCATTTATATCTTTGCTTCCGAAAAATGAGTATCCTACTGTCTTGGTGAAAAATTAGATGCGAGCAATATTCCATTCAATAAACGTAACAAAGTTACCTTGAAACGTTTCTTGCAATAGTACTGTATATATCAAAATATATTGGATGAATCGAGCGACGTTACGTAAACGGTAAAAGTTACTTAACCGCTATTTCCCACAGTGTGCTGTAAATGAATTAGGGAATAACTTAATTTGATTTCCGCCAATAAAAGTACAGAATCATTTGGCCGCTACGTAGCAAATTTAATAATTGTAAACAGCTTCTAGGGGCCCCAGGGGTTATAACCCTTCCTCGAAATTTGTAGTAAAACCTATAAAAACAGATTGTATATTTTGAAAAAATAGATAAAATATTCCAGTTTCCCAGGAAGATAAAACATTTTGGTATATCCAATTTTTTTTTTTTAATTTTCCGGTAAGGCCCAAAATGTATACTATCAGAAAGACCAAGCAAGGGCGCACCGAGGAGGGAGACCATGGGGCTGTAGCCCCCCCCTCTCCAATATACCCTAGACTCGATTTTTTATTCGGAAATGTTTGTATTAATTGAAATAAATGACTAACAAAAACGCTAGTTTTTAATGAAATGGTGAAGACGCCAGCCAGTGTACAATCTGGGTCATCCCCACCCTCTCAGGATTAATTTTTGAATGCGCCACTGGTGGTACATTAGGATTTTGATTATTTTTCACCCTACTTTAGTTGCCTGCAAAGTTCCGTCATATTTCCCGATTTTTCTTTAGACGAAACACTCTGTGTTTTTAACGGCGTTGCAACATGTACGGAGCTGTACATAATTAAGGCTAATTTAATCCACAGAAATTAAAAACACATTTGGAAATGTTAATAAATTACTTTTATTTGGAAAAAAATGCGTTTCTTAAGGCACCAGTCCTTGCCACTACTACCAAAGCCTGTAGTAACTCACTTGAGTACATGGCTAAATGCTGTGTTTTTTTGTAGTGAAAACTTAAAAGCCATAAAATATTTGCCGCATTCGACAGTGGTTGTCAATCTCTGAGTCTAAGGAAGGTTTTGAAGTCGATACCATATTTTGACTTAATACAAAAACAGCAACAAATAATTTGCCTAAGTGCGCCAAACTGGGACGAAAAGGGAAGGATTGTCAAAAACAGGGTGCTTCCATGGATACGCAGAGTTTTATCCCATCGCCAATGAGTAATATAGCATTTCCATAGTTACATGCATTGTTTTCGTAGCCGAACTGTGAGGCGAACTTTACATGACGGTTAAAAAAGACATCCATTTAAACCAATCACACATTCCCTTCGTGTGAGAGGTACTTGTGGCGTTCCACTATCGAAATGTTATCTCTCATTCACCAATATCCGTGACTTGAGTAAAAACCTCAACTCATTTCACCACCTCTTCTCTAATCCTGTCTCATATTCTCTTCGTCAGTGTCGGATTAAAATATCTTGGGGCTCAGGGCTATTTTATCAGAGCCCCTAGAATCAAAAGCCACTCAAATGTTAACCAAAAACAACATTTTATTCCATGTAAAATTTTCAGCTTTTTACGTCGAGCGATTTGAGCAGGATTGTGATTAACCAGTGACCCGATTTTTGGGAACATCCTGTATATATTTTAAAAAAATCTAAAATATGTAAAAAATAAAATAAAATACACATCTTCAAAAACCATCAGTTTTTTAAATTAAAAATATTGTAAAATCTAAGGAGAGGTTTCACCCCTTGCAATTTGAGTTTTGAAAAGTCCCTTCTTACAATCAACCTGCGTGCCAAATTTCAGCTTTTTACGTCAAGAGGTTTGAGCAGGGTCGTGATTAATGAGTTAATGAGTGGTCAAGTCATTTAAGACTTTTATGTTTTAGCGTAGATAAAACACATAGTAAATTACTGCTTCTGATAACATAAAACCTAACACTAAAAAATAAAATCAATCAAAATCTAAAAATCCTTATTAGTAAAGTGGGCTTTACATATTCATAACTCTGAGTATAAATATGCAACACATAGCCAAATTTACCAAAAACACCCCGTATTATTTCTATAATTAATAATAACACTCAATATAAATATGAAACAAATAGTCAGAGATACCAAAACCCTCAGTATTATTTTTTAATTAATAACATAAACCACAATACATACGGTATATTAACATATACACCATACAGGTTCATCATGATGGCGCTGACCACAAGGGCGCGCTATTATCATCCAACTTCCAAAATTTCAATCGACAATTGTCACTATTGTGACTTGTCTAAAGTTTGTCACTGTTGAGGAATAACATATCAATTTATATAATACAAGTTATGTGTACTCCACAGGTTTTTTGCTCATTTTTACCGTTTAAAATCAAAGTTTCACAAAATCCTTTTTTAGTGCACTCCTAAACAACAATACGAAGGTACCCTGACAATTTCAAATCTGTACCTATCATACTTTCGGCTGTGGCTATACATTTATTATGAATCAGTCAGTCAGGACGAATTCTTTCATTATTAAAGATTTATAATTATGCTTAGTTCACTGTAAAGTTATGACACACGTTCACTTTTTTCCTGGCTGATCCGACCCGGCAACTAGCTCAACTCTAAGTAAATACACATATTACATTATTACTTTTTGTAGTATAGTTATAATTACCTTACGTTTAGAAGCTCTACTCAAATATTTTCTAGGTAGTGAAGACCTAATATGTATGTTGTATATTTGTATGAATCAATTAATCAATAATAATCCGCAATTTACACTTAAACACTTTTACACTTTACTAAAACAATAAAAATCTTGATCGAGTGCATAATTAGTGCGCCATCTCCCACCTATTAATCATACCATACCACTTATTAATAGGGTAGTAGAGTATGTGATATGATTGATAGATGTCGACATGGAAACTGTAAAACTATATACATTTAATAATGATTTCTCCGTTTATATTTAAAATGTATTATCTATAATAATTTGTAAGTAAATTAAACAAAAAAAAGCTCCTTTGGGGCCCCTCGTATTGCGGGGCCTAGGGTTTTAGCCCCAAAAGCCCCCCCCCCCCTTAATCCGGCAGTGCTCTTCGTAACCGAAACCAAAATAAGCCGTAAACCAGTCATCCTTTCTGTCCTGGCTATGAATTTCATTCCGCCTGAATGGTGTTATCTGCGATTATGTTCGAATAATCTATCCTGTACAAGACTTGAATCGAACAGATCCGATACCCTGTAGCTCAAACTAGTTTTTAGAACTTCTACTAAATGCATTTGTTGTATCTGTCGCTCTTCCTCAGATAATTACTTCAACGAGCTATTCGACTTTCTGCTTTTACTCTTTTCTGCTCCCTTCCTCTGACATCATTATCCTTGGCGACAAAGGCCTTTGCAATCAGCCAATCTCTTATAGAAACCTCATTAGAGAACCTACTTACTTCCCACGCATCCTCACAGTTAGCTAAGTAAATCCCATTGGACTTCTTAGACTTATCAGTCTTCCATTTCAGGGGTTGGTTTGACCACGGTCTAATTACTGTTTTCTGTCCCAAACCACCGGAAGTTGTAGAATCTATGCCACCTTACTATAATTTTGCTAATTGGGATGGGTTTTGCAGGATTTTTACTCTTCCTTTCCTTGTTTCTTTACTAAGGATCGTTCCGAAATTTATTCACAAATCTTGGATGTAATACAATTAGGTATAGAAACCTTTATACTACATTCTATTAAGATTTAAATTCTCCCAAAAATAAACCTTAGTTTTCAAAATCCTGCCAGACTAGGGAAAATTCGTACTCATAACAAACCCTACTTCCGAAAATCTACAGGCTTAAAATGAGGACACGAAATCGTTGTCGCATAATTATCGACGTCAAAAATGCTTTTACCACACGTATAAAAGGTAATGCCAAAATGAGAGCCAAAAAACTCCTACAGAAGCTCATTAATTTCCACCCTTAACTTATGGTGAAGACATCGTCTCTAGGTCTAAAGCAAAAGCTGAGCTTTTTACAAGATAATTCGCTGCAAATTCCCTCCTCTTCTCTTCCCCCTTCGATCGGTATCAGCTTTCCCCTATTATACAGTTTTTTAATGCTGACTAAATACCTATTTTAAACGAAACGGAATTGGACTCGACACCTTGAATTTTTTTTCAAATTGTAGTGTCAGGCGAACTATATACGCATGAGTTAAGAACCTCGTCGTTATTAGAGTAAGTTAAAAACATAAACTTATTATTCCGAACGATAGCTGTAGGCATTGAATTTGGTTTTATAATTTACAAGCAAAACTGCAAATACGGCCCTGTCGTTAACAAGAACTTGCAAATTTAGTACAAGCAAATTGATTATTTTAAAACAAAATAGACATCAAAACATTAAAAAACCTACTTTTGGAATATCTATATTATATTATCTCTAAAACCTAAGACAAATCACTCAGGTTAGAACATTTTTACAGAAGCACATTTTCGGCATATGTTGGAGCTAAAAGATTGGAATTTACAAAACCAGTTAGTGCTTCTTTATTATGTTTATCGTGACTATTCAGTATTGAGTGAATAACAAACTGCAGTTTTGTTACACGGGAATGTTTCTGCCAAAATTGTTCCAACCGGATGGTTACAATCTTCAATATTTTATTAAAAATTATATTCCTGACAAAATGGCGAACAAATTCTGACTATGACTAAATATATTGTTCTGTATGTTTACTTACTAGTTACAAAAAGCCGAATATGAGCAGAAATGTGCAACAATTGAGAGAACATTTTGGCTATATGGCTTTCTTAGCACTCGAAAAAGGGTGCTAAGAATGAGAATGCCAAATGAGAATTCACTTTTACTATTTTTTCCAATACTTTCAGAGATTAAACTGTTTTTTTTTTAATAATTTTAGATATATGTAAAAACTGTGCAACATTTAGTATTTTTGGGTTTGTACAGGGTGTCTGGTTATATTTAAAATGAAGTCTACAAGTTTAACTGTTAGAAATATTAACAAATATTGTATACAAAAGCTTTATGGTTTTTTTTCGAACCGTCCGGATTTGCTAAAAAATAAACCAATGACAGTTAGAAAGTAAAAAAAATGAGTATCTACTTTGTACACTTTGTAACACTCTGCATATTATTATTTCAATAAATGGGCATCTTTACATTTAAAGACAACCGAGAAATTTTACAACAACGCTGCCTTAAGAGGCAGTGTATACCTTTCTGATGACTTTATTTACGTGAATGTTCTCTCTCTTTCTTAGACATTGCCACTTAAGGCAGGGTTTTGGCGAAATTTTCGTTTTTCTTTAAAGACAAGGGTATCAATTCTAGTTTTATATAATCAGCAAGAAGATGCCTATTTATTGATAATATTATACTGGATGTTCAATTTAAAATAACGAAGTCGATGCTCATTTTTTTTCAATTGGGATTTATTTATTTTTTTAGCAAATTTTGACGGTTCAGAAAAAAGCATAGCAACTTTTGTAAACAATATTTTTGATTATCTCTAAAGGATAAGCTTGCACGCCCCGTTTAAAATATAATCAGACACCCTGTACTGAGAAATGGTGCTCAATTTTCTATTAGTACTGTACGCACTGCTGTGAAGAACACCAAGGAATTATTTATCAAAATGCAGGAAATATTTCCAATTACGAGGAAGTATGGGGAAATATTTAGAATTACGAGGATATGTGGGGAAATATGAGGCATTATGGTGAAATACGGGGAACTATAATAGGTAATACAGGGTAGTACTGACAAAAATATGCGGAAATATCGAGGAAATATAATACTATATATTTCGTTAACGATTTCTCATAACAGCACGAATGTCTACGAAGATTCACGATAAGGTAAAACATATGATATGCCTGAGATCGCGACGTTCAGTCGCGCATGCCTGATTTTCTGATTCTCTGATTTTTATTTTGGATTTTGGCAACTATAGAAATTGTTAAAAACTGTATTTCCATTTATTAAAATATGATCATTGTTGTATGCCTTTTTATTTAAACGAATGGTACCAAAGGGTATTGCAAAAATGTTCTCCAATTTGCGCACTTCTGCTTATATTCGGCTTTTAGTAATTAGCAAGTAAACATACAGAACAATATATTTAATCATAGTCATGATTTGTGCGCCATTTTGTCAGGAATTTAAATGTTACTAAAACATTGAAGATTGTAACCACCCGATGGTAACAATTTTGGCAGAAAAATTGCTGTGTAACAAAACTGCATTTTGTTATTCAATAGTAAATAGCCATGATAAACATATTAAAGGACGAACTTGTGTTTTGTAACTTCCAACAAATATTCTTTTAGTAATGTAAGTAGGGCTAAATAAAATTAATTTACTTGTTTCTAGAATATTATTTTATTGCAAAATACGGTAATAAATAGTAGTACATAAAAAGTAAAAACGATTACAAATACTTTATCTAAAAAATATACATATTCCCAACCTACATCTACGTACCTGTAATAATTTAGTAAACCCGTACAAAGTTTGATAGATTTTTGAAATACGATCATGTACTGTAACCTTGCTTCTGCACAAGGTATTTTTCTGAGTCTTTTGTGTTATAAGGTATGTATCTCAGTTTTTTATGTATCGGAAAGATGATTTTTACTTATATTCATTTTAAGGAGTTTTGAAGGTTGATTCCGTTGGTAAAAAACTCAAGGATTTGAAAAACAAGAAATATCTAGACATATTCTCGTTGTGTAACTCCCAGTTAAGGTAGTGATAGCCAGTCCAGCGCGACTAATGACTAATGATGGATATTAAAAAAAGCCTGAAAAGTCTTTGGATATAGTAAATGATCGTACAATTCCTGAAATTAGTATAATTAAGTCATTGTATTATTTACAAAAATGTATCAATCATCAGTCTAAATTTTACGCTAAGCGTTCGTATCACATTCACACTTTGTTCACAAAGTATAGTCGACAACAGAAGTACCATATAATAAATATATTCCATATTCCATGGGTGGTATATTAGGCGTATTTGCAGTACATAAACCGGATTATTTTCTAAAGCTTTGGTTTTGGCTATAAACGGATTTCAAATTCCTATCTGATGATTTTTTATATAAAACCAATTCCTGATTTTTCGGAATTCCTTTAATGCTTTTTGCGCACCTTGTATATTATATAAGAGAGTTTTTATTGCCAAAATTATTTTTTTACTATAGGAACTTCTTATGTGCATTTTTTTTTTCGTTAAACCGTTAATAAAAAAGTTTGTCAGTTGGTATTCATCAAAATTTGCTTTTTGTTAGATTCCATTCCTCTATATTTTTTTTAGGGAAACCATTTTATAGAAGGAAGAAGTCAGTATGTCGGCTTTGCAGAAATCCATACATTTATTTTTCAAACATAATGTATTTCGAAGTAATGTGTATTGGCTTACATAATTTATTTTTTTAGTCGTTGAGAATGGAGATACGGAATGATTTATTCATATGTTTTTTGGAATTTAATGAATGATTCCGTTTTCAAATTACAACTCCCTAACGTTCAAATGTATAATCTTTGTTCTTTACCTCATTCTCATTATTTTGATATTCCTATAGATCGCAGAAACATATTTAATTATTTTAGAATTTACTACTTTTTGCCTTCTTTTGATGCGGGTTTATTCCTAATATAGCTAAAAATTATTAAGACATTGATCCTATAAAAGTACTATCCACTGATTCCTAAATCTCAAAAGACAAGTTAAAATTAATTTCTTGAGAAATTATACAAGCCATACTATTTTTTTTTGTCAATTTTGACTACAAAGTTTTTCTTTCCAAAAATGGTATAGGGAAAATTATAAAGCGAACAATTTAAGTCACTTGTCATTTTTGGAACTTTCTATGTTGAATTTATTCTTTACGGCAATGAGACAGACACCAGCTTGTTTTTGACAAGTTGTATAGCCATAGCCAAAAATTGTCAAAAATTGCATTTCTATTTAATAAAATATGATCATTGGTATATGCCTTTTTATTTAATCGAATGGTACCAAAAGGTATAGCAAATATGTTCTCTTAAGTGTTGCACATTTCTGCTCATATTCGGTTTTTAGTAATTAGTAAACATGCAGAACAATATATTTAGTCACAGTCACAATTTGTTCGTCATTTTGTCAGGAATATAAACTTTAATAAAATATTGAAGATTGTAACAATTTTGGCAGAATAATTGCGGTGTAACAAAATTGCATTTTGTTATTCAATAAATAGTAAATAGCCATGATAAACATATTAAGCAAGGGCGAACTTGTGTTTTGTAACTTCCAATCTTTTAGCTCCAATATATGCCGAGAATGTGCTTCTGTAAAAATGTTCTAACCTTTTCCCATTACGTTATTTGAAAAAAAAAATGCAAATTTTCTTTTAATTAGGTGAGTAGGGCTAAATAAAATTAATTTAGTTGTTTCTATAATATTATTTTATTACAAAATACGGTAATAAATAGTACATAAAAAGTAAAAACGATTACAAAACTATCTAAAAAATATACATATTCCCAGCCTACATCTACGTACCTGTAATAATTTAGTAAATCCGTACAAAATTTTATAGATTTTTGAAATACGATCATGAACTATAACCTTGCCTGTAAAGGTATTTTTTTGAGTCTTTTGTGTTATAAGGTGTGTGTCTCAGTTTTTTTTTATATATTGGAAAAACGATTTTTACTTAAGTATGTTAATTTTAAAGATTTTGAAGGTTGATTCCGTTGGTAAAAAACTCAAGGATTTGAAAAACAAGAAATCTCTAGGCATATTCTTATTGTGTATCTCCCTGTTAAGGTAGCGATAGTCAGTACAGCGCTTGACTAAGGACTAATGCTGGATATTAAAAAAGGCTTTTATAAATACAGTCTGAAAAGTTTTTGGCTTTAGTAAATGATCGTACAATTCCTAAATCACTATAATCAAATCATATTATTTACAAATAAGTATCAATCATCAGTCTAAATTTTACGCTAAGCGTTCGTATCACAATCACATTCACCTTTGTTCACAAAGTATAGTCGACAACAGAAGTACCATATTATAAATATTCCATATTCCATCGGTGGTATATTAGACGTATTTGCAGTACAAAAACCGGATAACTTTCTAAAGCTTTGGTGTTGGGTGTAAACGGATTTCAAATTCCTATCTAATGATTTTTGATGTAAAACCAAATTCCTGATTTTTCGAAATAACTTTAATGCCAGGTTGAAGTGCCAGACATTGTGAAGACCATAAAAAGAAGCAACAGCGCATTTTTTTAAATATTTTTTTAAACGAATTACAATCGTTCGTTTTTTATTCTACAAATACGACTAATGTACCACCGAATATGTCTATTTTATTGCTTTAATACTGTTTGTTGTGTAACAAAGTAAATGGTTCTAAAAATCGTTAGGTCTAGTCTCGTCCTTTTTTCTTTTATTAGTAAGTTGGATAAAGTAAAGATTCCTAAGAATTACGGTGTGGATTTAATTAACATATGGAGAACTTTTTTATTTGTGATTTTAGGCCAATCATTCTTCATAAAAAGTTTTGGTTTTCCTTGTTTTAAAAATAAAATTGCTTTAAAAAGAATATGCGGATAGAATATGCATATACAAAGCAGAAAAATTGAAGGTTGTAAAACAAAAAAAGAACTGAAATTTAAACATAAACATCTAAAATAAAGAGCCTGCAAATACTCGTACAACTCAAAAAGTTTTTTAAAAATGTCAGATTTGAAAATTTTGCCTTATTTATTGACCATTAAATTACGTGAAAACTACACCTACAAAAATTTAAATAACAATCTCGTATTTGTACGTTCTCTAATTTAGCTGTCTCAGAAACTTTGATTTTTCAATTTTTTGTTCTACGTACTTGCGTTAATGTATTTTTTGCGCACCTTATATATTATATGAGAGAGTTTTTATTGCCAAACTTATTTTTTTACTATGGAAACTTCTTTATGTACAATAATTTTTTTTTTGTTAAAACCGTTAATAAAAAAGTTTGTCAGTTGGTATTCTTCAAAATTTGCTGTCTGATTCTATTCCTCTATATTTACTTGTAAAAGTCCCTTATCATTTGACCATTTTAGTGACAATAGTTTCTCTCCTGATATGTTAAACTCAATTTATTCTCCATGGAAACTGGTCAAAATAAGTTATTACGAAACTTCATAGAAAATTCGTTTATGGAATTTTCTATGTGGAATTTCTTCTTTACAGCGATGAGACAGACACCGCCTATTTTTTGACAAATTTTGCAACACGGCGTATACAATTTTCAATACAATACTAAAAAGAAACTCCTTTCTACTTCAGGGTCGGACTACTATTTGGACCTACCGGATTTAAACTCCGTGTTATCTACTATTTAAAAATGTTGTTGTTGATATAATTCGTAGATCGTAATCTATACTAAATTGGGACACTTTCAGTAATATGCCCCGCCTAATATATACCATGGTAATAGGAGTGACACGGTCACGCATGCCAAACATGTGAAACTCATCGTAAAGATGTTTGAAGATTCGATTTCTTGAGCCCATGGTGGTTCCAGCAATTCGTAGGATTTTCTGTGGAATTCTTTCACTTCGACATCGTGTTTAAATTTGACTCTGAAAATAAAAACCATAAGTGTAATCCACTTAACCGGTAGATCAATATATCGGTCAATCCATATAAAAAATTGTTATCAGTGTTTTGAATATACTGTGTAATTAATTAGTCGATCATAGGTATATCTCATAATTGATTAAATAATATATTTAATGTAATCCAGTTAAATTGCTGAGGAATCGATTATTCGATTACGATAATATTCGATTAAGCAAAAAATTGAAGAACCGAAAAAATCAAATAATCGACAAGTCAATTAATCGGAAAAATCGATTTATCGAGAAAATCGAATTAAAAAATCGTTAAATAATATAGCTAATATTGGCTATTAGTATTGACAGAATAATCCATGATGTTTCCGAGATATTCCATATAGTGTTCTGCAACGTCAGGGGTTGTTTAATTCTAAAAAAAAAGCCAAAATGGTAGGTAATCAATCTTTATTTGTTTCCGAATAAAAAGCTGTAGACATAACAAACAGTTAGTTCGATAAAAGTCTAAATGTAAATAAATAAGGTCCGCTGTTTTTCGCATTTCATAGGTCAGTCACATTCGTAGCAAATATAAATGGGTCAATTACATTTGTATTTTAACGATTAAACTTACTGTTCCAAAATCAGAATACGTAACGGCTTGTATGCAAATATACATTTTGGGGCATTGGATACCTACTTCTTCGGACTTTGGATGTTTTGATAATACCGATTTGACTTCATGTGTATAAGGATTATGTTATAGTTAAAATGCAACACCTATTACATTAATTTTTTATTTAATGGGTAAAGGATCCTAAACACATTTTATGTTGTATGTCCTATATCTAAATTCGACTGTTTTCGAGAAAATGCCGTCTTTAAATTGTCACTTTGGGATACTATCTCTCTATCAACCAAACGGTAAAAACTTTGACTGAAATTATTTTGCACTTTCCTATCTTAACTTTTTGAAATCTTTTAGATGTCATCAACTTCAAACGGCAAAATTTGACACTTTTGTTAAAACCAGAAATGTCGAATTCACAACATATTCTTCTTTACAACAGTTTCTTATATGGCTAATTGGACATATTTTCGTTATGTAAACAGTCACCAGAGGCGCTGGGGTGTGATTTTTGACGCCACGCTACTGACATTTGACATTTGGCGTTGTTTTTCGTATTTGCATTTGAGATTATTTTGTTCTTTTACATAGCCAAATACTGAATTGTTTTGTGTGAAAAATAAAGACCATTATGACTTTCGTTGCTGGTAAATCTGACTCTACAAAGAAAAGTTTTGTGACTCTGGGTGTAGTAACAGCGTGGCCCAAGACGTTGGAGCGGTATGGAAAACTCTTTTAGCATTGGTTGCTTAGAAAATTTTGTTCTTGATGAAAGTTGGAGCATAAGAAAAAACTAGTTTCAGGGTCAAATTTTATGTCAAAAGTGCAGGATGTCAAAAAATGCATGTTTAAATTTTCTAAAATATAAATAAATTAAATTTCTGTTATAGCATTCTGAGAGAGTATAATAAAACCTGCAGAAAATCGTAATAGAGGATTTTAATTTAAGTTATAGAAGCTAGGTTTGAAAATCGTTTTTTTTTTAATTTTCGATTTTTCATTAAATATACGTGTGGTATCAAAAAATTCCACTTAACTTTTGTGTCCTACGATTTTACTGTCACGGATATCTAATTTTTGAAGAGGGCCAAAGTACATTTTTACATTTTTTTGGTCACTTTGCTGTACATTTGACATGAGGTTTGGTCAACCACATTTGACATGAGGTTTGGCCGTCAAAATTAGTTTTTCCTTATGCACCAATTTTCATCAAGAATTATATTTTATGACAAATCAATATTAATTACTAAAATACTTTTCTATATCGCTGTTTGGTCCTTGCATTATAATTTAAAATTCCAGCTTATTACGAATGTAAGTTACCCGCTTACCGGTCGTTTAACTTTCGCACAGTTAACAGATGGCGCTTCTGTTACTACCAATCACTCATATTGCAGACACCTTTCTAAAGGGAAATGTTTTCTGGACGAATTTTTGCAATAAGTCATCTAATAGACAAACAAAAATCTTTTTTGGCTTTTTCGCAACTGAATAAAAATATTTAACTTTAAATTAATTGAAGCAAATATTTAATAAAATTATATACCTCAACATGTAGACTAGTCTGTCTACGGAATGTTTCGATGCATACTATAAACAATATTATTTAAACAAGCATAAGAAATTATGTCATTTACCTTAAGTATGCTAATGGTAATTCTTGTTGATATTTGTTGAAAAAATTTTTTTACCTGGAATTTTTTTCTTCATCACCAATATCTCTCCTCCATATCAAATGACCGTTGCGATTTTTATCCAAGATCCATTCTGGTTCGGGTACTTTAAAATTTTCAGACATATTTCTCAGATTTATATATTGGTGGTTTAAGTTCTGCTCTGCTCTTGTCTGAAATCAAAAAGGATTATGTAGTCATTATTTTTGGTCATTACTTAATAATTAAAAACATTTTTTTTTCGTACGACCGTTATGAAAACATACACCAAGTTGAAAAACCTGAAAATGACTTCACTTTATGTGTATATTGCATACATTTTGAAAATAGCACCTCTTAGCAAAATTGTGATAGTTTGTCGTATGAGTGCGGAAAGCGATTTTTAAATATTTTATACACTTTTCTTAAAACTCAACTCAAACTCTATGGCTATCCATTTTGAAAACTACAAAAATAATTTTCGACGGCTAAAAAATACTTCAAATATTTTTGACATTTCATGTCAAGGTAAAAATCTGAGAGTTGTGGATTGCGTTGGGGGATCAAATTTGTAATTATTCCTCCAAAAATTATTATTTTTTGATGTTTAAAAATTTCAAAAGCCAATCCGTGACAGCCTACATGTTGTCACGTGTAATTAGTTTTGGTAATTATTTACTTTTTTACACCATCGCCGATTTTGATGATTTTTTGAATACAAGTTGAATTTGGGTTCCTGGTCACGAATCCGAAGTCAACTTTTTTCGGTTACGTTTTGTTTTTGAGTTACTCATCCTCAAAGTGTATAAACATACTAAACCCAATTTACTTTTTATCTTTCTTTTCTTATGCAAATTCGATGGTTCTGTATGAAACTACTACAAATAATTATAAGACGACGTAAAATAAACTCTCTTTTTGTTTTTCTTGCCTTTTTTATTTATTTGTATGCCCATGTTGGCATCTTGACATCATTCCATAGAGATACAACTCTATACAACTTTAAAGAGAAACATTAATTGATACAAATTAATTATGGACACTATTGTTACATACATAGGTGGATCGGTATCATGAGGAGCGCGAACGTACTATAGGTAATTTGGTACCTGGTTAGGACCAGGTTAGGTGCCGTAGACATCATTGTTAAAGCCCTAACAGAAAAGGCGAACAGCAGCGAAGTGTATCACTGGCGGAAGTCTAACATTCGGCATTGATCCTCCATTAACCCAACATTAACTAACAGCGAAGTGCTTCACTGGCGGAAGTCTAACATTCCGCATTGGCCTCTGGGTCAGTGATGCACCTCGCTGTTGATTAATGTTCATCGCCTGGTGTTAACCCGGTACCAATTCACCTAGTGCCTCCGAGCTCCTGGTGGTACTGATCCACCTCATGTATGTAACAAAATATCCATAATAAATCTGTATTACAGTGCCTGTCAGCTACTGAAATTCGTATCAATTGAAATGTTTTTTCTTTAAAGTTGGTTTTTCATAATGACAATATGCCAACATGAAGGAAAATTTACTAGTTCAAAAAGTATGAAGTATGGTTGTTTTGAGTGTTCCCAATGTCCTAATTTTTTAGATAAAATAAGACAAGAAAAAAGAAGATAGTTCTTTTATAATTGTTGGTAGTAGTTTCATATAGAACTAGTCAATTTTTATAAAAAAAGATTAAAGAAAAAGTAGGAAATAGAGGTTAGAATGTCTATGAACTTTGATCGAAAAAGTTTGACTTCGGATTCGTGATCGGAACCCCAAAATCCACCTATATGTAAAAAATCATCGAAATCGGTGATGGTGTAAGTAGATAATTACCTTAGTAAAACCTGCAAACTGTGCATATAGGGCAGCGTGCCTACGATGCGGCAGCTGCAGAAGCGTTCTCCGCATTATCAATTTTCACTTAATCGAGAAGTTTATTTCTTATCTCCACGTACACAAAAACATATTATGAATAAAAATATCGTGAATTCTTTAATTTCATATATAAAACACACGGGAAAAATAGCTTCAGAAAAAAAAATTAATTTAGAGAAAAAGCCTTATTTAGTCAAGATCTTTCAATAGAAATCTTGTCACTTATGTAGACCCGAATGAAA
This sequence comes from Kuschelorhynchus macadamiae, assembly GCA_030620095.1. NCBI lineage: Eukaryota > Metazoa > Arthropoda > Insecta > Coleoptera > Curculionidae > Kuschelorhynchus > Kuschelorhynchus macadamiae. Next base: position 1,502,335 of record JAUTXW010004204.1, on the reverse strand, counting down.
AATCGGTACCTGGAGGTATTTATTAGTGCAAATTATGAATTTTAGTCAAGATTTCTAAATGACGGCGCCAACATGGCGGAAGAATTTTGTCATTTATGCATATTTGACTGAAAATCGGTGTCCGGGGGTTTTTAAGAGGGCAAATTATGAATTTTAGCCCTCATCTAAAAATTAAAAAGCCGCAGTCAATATGGCGAACGAATTTTGTCATTTTTGTAGATTCGAACTGAAAATCGGTATCAGGGGTGCTTTATTTGAATCTCACAGCCAAATATTCCACTTGTGATATTTATATGACTGTGAACTTCAGAACTGACATAGTGTATATTTACGTCGCATTGTTGACGCTATATTTGATGAAACCATGGCAATATCGTCACACGTTATTTGAAATAAAGCACCCTTGGGGGTCTATAAGAGTGCAAATTATGAAATTTTTAGTCAACCTTTAAAAATTCGGCTGAAAGTCGGTATCCGGAGTTTTTAAAAGTGCAAATTATGAATTTTTAGTTAACATTTAAAAATTAAAAATAATGCTGTCAACATGGCGGATGAATTTTATCATTTGTATCTGGGGGTTTTTAAGAATGCAAGTGAACAACAAATGAACAGTGAATTTTTAATCAACATTTTCAAATTTAAAATGGCGGCGCCAACATGGTAGACAAATTTTGTCATTTGTGAAGATTCGAAAATCTATCTGGGGGTTTTTAAAAGTGCAAATTATCAATTTTTAGTCAAAATCCAGAAATAAAGACTACAGATCAAAATTTTATGGTGAATAGATACATATTTTAATTTTGTATTATAATTGTGGCGTAAAACCCACCAATATATATATATATATATATATATATATATATATATATATATATATATATATATATATATATCTAGTTTTTTTTTCTGTAACCATATATAAATATTTTGTTAATTATTTTCTTGCGCATAGGTTAACTCATTGAGAAGTAAAACTATAATTCAATCGACGTTTCGCTCATTATATTGACTTTCTCAAGATCTTTATTTTCTACAATAAAAACATGTATATTTAATATTTGAATTTGAAAATGGTTAAACACATTACTGAAAAAACATCACTCAAAAAACATTACATTTAAAACAAACATTGGTCATAAAAACAAAAATACATTTACAACAAAATTAATATCATACATAGTACGCACCACTGCGTACTATGGATAATATTAATTTTGTTTAGAAACAAAAGTCATAAAGATGATTTTTGTTCACATATCTTCACCTCCATTTTTCAATTTCTGCCACTCTTTTTGCCATTTTTTTTTTAATTTGCAGAGGTTTTAGCAATGTAAACTTTAACTAGTATAAAAGTGACACAATTAAAAAACATTGTCCGGCTTCCTATTTTTTCTGAGGTTTCTGTCTCTGGTCTAATTAGTTATTGTAATTGGTGTTTATTTTAGTATATGCTTGCTAATTAAAATTTTTTCCATGATTGGCTACTAATATCAACATTTTCGAATCGTATGATTCAAATGTACTAACTTATTCGAAATAAGACGATTAGGTAATCATTTAACCTTCAGTTAATGTTAATATAAACATTGTTATCTTGGTTATTAATTTTTATGTATGAACAAACACCCGTGTCTTCCTTACTGCGTGATATACGTTCTTAAAGATAATTAGAAAAAAAATTAATTGAGCAATGGAATTTATAAAAGAACCATATCAATGGTTCTTTTAAAATGGCCCTTTACCTCCGTGATTGGTAATACGGTTTCCATTCCCAAAGTTTCACAGTTTATGGCTTCATAACAGTCCTGGAGCCCACAACTAATATTGCGTCTGGGATTAACTGTTAAACGATTAACATTCTGAAATCTCTTTGATTTTTACGTCCTGAACCTAGTAGGTGCTGATAGTAGTGGAGGGAGGAAGTTAGCGATGCCGCGAAACGAAACGAGATTAAGGCTTAATCGTCTCGATCTCGATATTTAAAAAAAAAATCGATTTTGAGAAATCCCAGTTCCTTTCTTGTCGTCTAGTCTCGAAATTTTGATCGAGACGAGAGCAGGGTTTTTTCTTGTTTGTTTCAAAAAATCTCGTCTTAATATAAAGTACATTAATATGTCATGTTAAAAGCAAAATAAGAAAACTGGTCAACACTCGAGGCCGCCACCCTAGATTTTTACACTATTAAAAATTTGAACTTTTTGGAACGATTGGTAAATGTCGAGTCAGATGATAGGGATATACAGGGCACAAAATGAAGTGAAGTAAAATGTCTAAAAATGTTTGATGGTCCCATTTTACCTAAATAAATGCGGTTTGATTCTTCTCGATTTTTACAGTCTAGGATGAAAATGAAAAAGTAATTTCACCTATTTTTGAAGTTTCCTTTTTTCCAGATTTTTATTGATAATTTTAACACCACCTTTTATTTTTTTGTTGGCTGTTCGATCCAATTGTTCTCACGTTTACCACATTACTGCAAGCAAAATCTACTGGAATAAATATATTCTGTAAAGTTTGCCACCAGTGTCCGCACAAAATTTATATGTTTGAGTTATACAGGATGTCTCCAAAAATTGTGGACAGCCATTGAATGCAAAACTTCCGTTTTTCTACACAATTTTGTCGAGACTAAACTTCACTTGGAACACTGTATAAAGTAGTCATATTAAGACATACTATTTGAGGTGCATTAAACATAACATGTGAGTTTCTGACTAATTGAATCGACTCGGGGCGTAAAAATCTAGAGCGATATCACGGGCCCATAATTAACCAAAACACTTTTTGGTCATGGGTTTCAGAACAAATCCACGTAATTCTAGTCCCACCTATTTTCATTATATCAAGTCTGACATGGCGCACTCATGGCTCTCCTTCACAAACTCCGCTTACGATCTCTGTTCCTAATTTGTTTTTTCAACCGAAGTTTATTTGGAGTGACCGTCGTTCGTCTGACTTCCAATCCAGGGCACCTGCACTACTTCACTTCAAGCATCTGTTTTCTTCTCGCAGTAATCAATTCTATCTATAGTTATTCATTTTCTAGGCACACTTCACACTTCAAATTGCAATTTGTCAGGTCCGACTTTAATGTTGTAATGGACGATGACGACATTGAGTAAGGTTTTTAACTCTGAGCCTCCATAAAATCATTGGATGAGGCACAAATAATCTTGTCTAGTTCAATGCTGTTAAGACACTGTCGTGATTATCATCTCACAAATTGTACAGGGTGTCCCGTTTTCGTTGTTTTTATAGGGTATGTTTCTTATTAGTGAAGACAGAGGATTCCGGTTTTCGCGAGACGTTGCTACTTTTTTGTGAAACGAAAGATGACTCAAACCAAATTTTCATAACCCGTTTTTAAGATACAATGTGAAATTTATTTCGGTCGTTATTTAACTTATCGAAAAAGTAAAAACTGGCTCTGATACAGTTTTTCACGTAGAATCCAGTGACGTAGTCAGATTTTTTATGCGAGCTGTCGTTTTTGAGTTATAATACAAACTTATTATTTTTTAAATGGGACACCGTATATTTTTATTTTATACTTTTCTATTCGAATCGCCCATTAATTTGGATTTTTTTAGAGATAGATTCAGTTTTTGGTAGTAGGCTGGGAGTGCCTAAACAAAACAAAAGAAAATTGTATCCATGTTAAATAAATTACTTGTCAAAAACCTCTGGTTCGATTTGAAGCTAGATTAGATAACCCCAACAATTATTTTAAATTTTATAATTAAAAATGGTTAGAAACCCAACGTTTTCTAATGAAGCGATGTCTTCCTTCTGGATTCCTATGTTTAAAGCGCCAACAGCTTCATAAAAATGTATTTATTATAAAATAAGACGAATGCTAAGCATACCTTAATAACTATAGTTCCGAAGCCTCGTTAACATCTTCGTTAGATTGTGCAAAGCAGAGCAACATGTCGTATTTTGCTTCCTTAGAAGACTTTGGGTTTCTAACCTTTTTTAACTATAAAATTTAAAATAATTGTTGCGGTTATCTAATCTAGCTTCAAAACGAACCAGAGGTTTTTGACAAGTAATTTATTTATTATGACAACAGTTTTCTTTTGTTTTGTAAGCAATCCCAGCCTACTACCAAAAACTGAGTCTATCTCTAAAAAAATGCAACTTACTGGGCCATTCGAATAGAAAAGTATATACTATTATATATTTTCGAGAAGCTTATTGTGACCTGAATGATATAAAATAAAAATATACGGGGTGTCCCATTTAAAAAATTATGAAAAAATCTGACTACTCCACTGAATTCTACGCGAAAAACTGTATCAGAGTCAGTTTTTACCTTTTCGAGAAGTTGAACAACAACCGAAATACGAGGGGAGCCCAAAAATGCAATATTTTCAATTTCACATTGTATCTTAAAAACGGGGGGGCTATGCAAATTTTGTTTGGGTCATCTTTCACCATATCGAGAAAACCGCAACCGTCTATCTTCACTAATAAGAGAGATATAATTTAAACTAAATGTTGCCTCAACGCACAGTTGGTACTCGAGTGTATATACTTTTTACTTTTAAACATCTCGCTCGCTTGATCAGATATTAGCCGCTAAGAAACATCACTTTAAACAAATATATATGTCAATTCCTGAAGGTAAATGCCAATATATCAAAAACGTTGCATCTGAGACCCATACTGTTATATATTGTTAGGCTTGTCTTTAGAGGATCTACTAACATATCTGTACCTATACAGGATGTTCCATTAAAAATAAGAAAATTGATACCTGGTTAGAGAAGTATAAACACCCTGTATACATGAAAATAATATAATTTAAAAATTCAAATTAAACCAAAACACTTTTGTATCGAGTTTTTTTTGTAAGTTATACAACTTCTTGAGGTAGTAGGTCATCTTATGATGAGATGAGTTCCACCATTAAAATATTTATGGTTCAATTTTAATTGTTATAAAACATGCTTATTTTTATTATGATTTTTTTAAACAATCCTGTATTGCATAATATGTAGCGACCTAAGGTTGACTAATAATGCTTGTTTGACAATATCTGTTAGGAAAACACAACTTGTAAGTAACGTTAGAATTACTTAATTAAAACATGAATAATACGTGCACAAGGACACACAAAATGCACAATTACTTGTATTTAGGTTTTTTAATTGATTTCACAGAATTTTATTTTTATGACTTGAGTATCTAGGCTGCACATATAGACAAAATAATTGTATATTGTATGTACCGGATGTACAAACAATTAAGAAGGGAGTTTTTCCCATAAACTAAATTTAGGCAACAAATGATAAGTCTTAAATATTTTAGTACATACAAGGTCGTCTGGTCTGCGTCAAAATGCGTTTGTTTTCGAGTTATTGACGTTTAAAATGTGTATTTTTGGCAACTTTATTACCTCGTATGGTCCAAACCGTTTTTCCTTTTCTATCTTAGTTTTTAATTACCTATCTATCTTTGGCGCCAAAAAATATGTCTTCCGCTTAAACTGGAAGTTGGTGTCAAAAGATAGACAACGTGCAACTAGAACAGGAAAGTGCAAACAATTTTGCTGTAATAATAATCATTTGCGTCCTACCGGGATGCCTTCCAAAACGTAGAAAATGTACACATTTCTTCCATTTCTGTTATCGTTGGTCGTTTACAAACCATAGTTTCTTACTCTTTAATTAGCTTTACAAGCCCAGTAGGGTCTGCGAAGAGATTTCAGCTATTATAGGTTTTTGGAAAAATTAATTTTGCAAAATTTTTCAAATTCAAAAAACATTCTCGAAGCTACTTTTTGCGCAAAATCGTGTGGTGTTGTCCGATTTTGATTCCGCCCTTTCGTAAACAAACAACCATCAATTTTGTGTTTTTAATAGGGATCTGGATTTTTAATTTCGTTTTTAATAAGCATTTGACTTGTCAAAATTGTACCAGACTTAATATTTCGAGGAGTGCGTTATATCATTGGATTTAGAATGTGAAAGGCGTCTAAATAACAAAATAAAAATCCGGGTCAGTATTTAAAAAAATCAAGTTGATGTTATGCCTCCGTTCACGAAAAGTCAAATATAAAATCTGATAGTACCTTAAAAATTTGCACATAAAATCGCTTTGGGAATGTATTTACGGATTAGAAAGGTTTTGGAAAATAAAAAAGTTACAGCACAATTTTAAAAACGCATTATGTTATTTTTTTCTAAATGTCTCAAGAACCATAATAGCTAGAGTCCGTACGCAGACGATATTCGGAAATACCATCGTTTTTTGATTTTATAATTTTTTGAGGAGACAAAGACGTACTGTCCTGTATTCCCGCTTACCTTTCCCTACACCAATATTTTAAGTTATTAATATTTTGATATTATATATATTTGTTACAAATGTTTATTATAAAGGTGATAAGAGATTTATAAAAAAAATCCGAGGCGTCGCAACATACATAAGATTAAATAATATATTTTCAACACCCTAAAAACAAAGCTAAAGGTTTAAAAAGCTCTATTAATATAACTGTTTTTGGGATTTTCACGATTGCAACTTATTTAAATTTGTTTTTTTATACACTAGGAAAAATTCACTTCTTTATATAACTGCCCAACAGACAAAGGTAGTCACCCTAAAAAGTATATTTTTAAAACATCATAACTCCTTAAAAAATTGATCGAAATAAGAGTATTATACACAGATCGATAGATAATGTTGTCATCAGTGATATAGCTAATTACAATTTTAAGGGTAAATACAAATTTTTAATATACAGGGTGTTAAATAAGTATATTAGAAAATTTACAAAATATACATCACTCTTATTTTTGCACATTTTTTTATTTAATTAAACCAACATGTTTAATGTATATCTTGATATAATTATCTCGGAACTTCTTCAACTTTTTAATCTACTGCGTTTTGTAAAGAAGTTATACAAAAATGATAAAAATGAGCATTTCAAATTAATTTTGGGAGTTGGTCTCGGTGTTGGTTTTTAGATATATGACCTAGAGCAAAAATAATGATAAAGCCAGTCAACATGTACTGACAGATTAAAGTATATAAAGGATATATACGTATACAGATCTTAGGCTGACATATCGTTATTAGGCTGAGAAGTTTAATTTTTTTAAGAATAATTTTTAATTTAATGGGGTAGTTTACATTTTAGGAGCTCTTTATGTAAGAAAACTAAAATTAGATCAAATTATAGTCAGTTATCTCGAAACGTCTTTCCTTTAGTGATTTATAGTGAGTCATAAAGTTCCCAACATTTTTGTTACTGATATTTTAGAAAACTCTATTTTCGATAAAAGTTGGTGCATGGAGAAAAAATATTTTTGACAGTGGTAAATCTGAGGTCAGATATATAGGGTTGTTAAAAAAATAACAATCTGACGTGTCCAGGCGAAAAGTGGGGTTAAATGACGAATTATTGCAAAAACTTGCGGACCAATACCTCTTTTTAATTCTCTAGAATTTATTCTAATTTTATTCTAATAAATGTTAAAAATGCATCTAAAATTAATATAAAATGATCATTGTTGTTATTTTTTATATAACTTTTTAATGAAACCCCGGTAGATCCAAAATTCCGAAAATGATCGGAGGTAATCACGTAAGGGATAAATTAAATATGTTTTGTGTGTGGTTTAATTTAATATCCAAATTTGCAAAAATAAGAGTACTGTATATTTTGCTTATGTTGTAAGACACTTCTTTTCAATTTGTCTTTAAAATTGTAATTAGCTGTATCATTGACGACAAAAGTATCTATACATCGAATTTTTTTAAAAATACACAATATTTTAGGGTGTCTACATTCTCGAGTCGGGCAGTTTATTTTATACTAGAATTAAACAATGTAAATAATCCAAAGTGCACGAAGATAAAATTTAGAACAAAGCGTTAGCAGAGATTGTATGGGGAAATGATCTAAAAATAAATATAGGTTTGTTCTCTTTGTTAGAAAATGCTTGTCTTGCATTGTTTATTGTATTAAATGAAAATGTAAATTAGTAACTAACTATAGTTATACTTGTTTCATCTGTTAATATTTGCCGGTTTGTTTAAACATTTGGGTTGCTAAATACAGATTATATTATAATTTATATGAAGAAATATAGCATAATTACTGACATTTGTTGAAAACACATTTTTAAATTTCTCGTGAACTTTTCAATATTATAACATTTTATAGAATAGCATAAGACAAAAATCAGAATTCAACTTGCTTGACTGATCCATTGTGGACATTTCTAGGGAACTAAAACTATTAGAAAATTGGAGTTTTGTATCACAAACTGAAGAAGGTACATTATTTAGATGAAAACTGGTCACTTATTAATGTTTTGTCATTTTTAAAAAATAAGTGTAGTGGGTTTTAGCTGCTTTTTTTATAATACTGAATTTAAATAGTATACTTGGTATCACATAACCTATAAATGACATAATGGAATAAATAAACAAATATTATTTATTGCATTATATAAATAAACAAATATTATTTATATTAGATAATTATTAAAAACATCTTAAGGGGCGACAGAAAACTTACATTGCATAATATTAATTAGATTAAATGGGGAAATAAAAAAAATCCGGGGATAGTTTTATTTATTTAGCGGTCTGATGTCAAAAGTAGTTAGTAAATATCTTTTTTATACATATATTTTCTTACTTTAGATGTTCAGTGTTCTCACCTGTATTTAAAGCAACTGCCCAACAAACTAACTAAAATAATTTATGATTATTCAGGTGCATGTCCTTTAAAAGTATGTCACTGAAACCCAAACCCACAATAACAAAAGTTGCGTTAAACACTTCTACATCTACATGAACTGTTCTTGGGACTGTTGAGTTGAATAAAAAATATATTATTGCAAAAATTAAATAGTAATAGCCCTATTCACGCACTGAACGTTATTAACAAATTAATTGTTAGTTTATCCACGTAGCGGTCACTTCAAAATGCTCAGTTGCCAATTTTGTATAGCTTGAATGACGTTCACTAATCTACAAGTGAAAGATAGCAATTACTTGATTGACTTGCAGCATTGCCGGAACTACTTTAGACGGTTTCTTTAAATTACTGAATGTTCGATTTGTAATAGTGGGTTTATACAGGAAATACAATAAAATAACAAATAATGATTTATAGGTTGTTTATACAGAAAATATAAATTAAATAAGAAATAAGTACAAATGCTGCCAAATCAAGTAGCACAACTGTTTTCTGATAACTGTTCAGTACTGCTATCTATTGGATTATTACTTTTTTTAATACATAAAATTCATCTAATTACAAAATTATTCAGTGAAATTGTCAGTATCATACCGGGTGACAATGAAACTACTACACAGAGCGCCATTTGAAAACGGCTAGAGATAGAAATAAGAAATTTGGTGTGTTGATAGGGTTGAATATTGTGAACGTTTGTAACGTAAAACCCATTGAATATCGTTTCCGGTTTCCCCGCAAATGACCGCGACTTCGTTATTTTTAAACTGAACACCCTATATATTTTATGTTTTTTGAACTCTCTTAACAATTCTAAACAACTTTTGTATAACATAACCTATGTCTAAAATGTATAGTTTTCCAAATAAAGCCACTTAAAAATCTGCTATAATTCCCACTTAACTATATTAATTTGCATTAATATTAACATCATAAAAATAGGGTACCTAATTTTTAATTTTGCAGTTTTTTATGAAAGTTAAGTTAATGATAACTTAACAACCTGGTTTGATAAACAAAGTTTTGCTAAAATTAAAATAATCATATTAGCCTTGACAGAGGTTGCTATGGTTTTTAAAAACAATTGAATTTTGACAAGTAACTTTTATCACTTCTGGGCTTGACAGATTGTTTCACTTTTTGTAAATTTTCGTTCTTTATTTCGTGTCTCTATTGGTTTATACTAAAAGTTCTTTGTAATATCTTTAAAATGGCAAGTTTTACAAGGGCGGAACAGATAGATACGCGATGCTAGTTTATGGCGAGTGCTTGCAAAATAAAATGCAGGCTCAAACACTCTACTCTACAAATACAAAATCCATCAACACTTGAGTATAATTGAGTTTGCTCGGGGATTTGAATATCGATGGTTTAATAGATTAATATTATTTTCGGATAGTCTCGCTTCACGAATCTGGGAATGGACAACAGGAACAACGTAAGATATTGGGCAAATGAAAATCAATATTTATTCAGAGAAGGATCTTTACAAGAACGCTTTGGTGTTAATGTGTAGCTAGGTGTTTTAGGAACGAGAATTGTGGGCTCAATATTTTTTAATGAGCTCCTTACAGCACAAACTTATTTGAACTTTCTAGAAACAACAGTTACCGATTTTTTGGAGAATTTGCCTCTTGCAGAAATTCCACCATCTACTTTCAACAAGATGGTGCACCAGCCCATAATGCTCGGATTTGTGTAAATTATTTAAATGACAGGTTTGGGACCAGTGGATAGGAACGAATAGACCTGTAAGGTGGCTAGCACGTTCGCCTGATTTGACACCTCTAGATTTTTTCTTCTGGGGTCATATCAAAGAAAAAGTCTATTTAACTCAACCTGAAAATTTGGACATTTAAGAAATCGAATTATAAGTGCTATTAATAATATTAATATAACTCAAAAAGAAAATGTATTACGGAAAATTGTTGAAAAATGTACCACCTGTATTGAACAAGAAGGTCGTGTTTTTGAAATTCTTAATTATGATTAAATACGTTCTTTTTTCTATTTCTTTAATTATTAGTTAATATTAATCATCTCTAGGTATAATAAAGTTGATTTGTTTTCAACTTATCATATTCATTTCTTTGTTATTGTATTTTATTTTATTTCTTATCTTACTTTATTTCATGTATAAACCCAGCTTACGTCTGCTTTTTCGTAGCAAATAAATTATGTTTTTTTTTTATACCTAACATTGTTCAGTTTTTATATTATTTTATTTTATATTTATATATATTATATTTTATTTTTATATGTTTATATTTATTATATTTTACTGGAAGATATTCAAAATGAAATTGAAGTGTTGTTTTCCAGTCCTTTTTGCAAATTATCTCCACACCTAATGAGCTGATTCTGGTTTTCACAGTTGACAAGCAGTTAAAGTATGTGATTTTTGTAAAATTTCTTTTTTTTTCCGCGAGAAGAAAATTACATTATGTAGTAGCAGTAGGGTATATCGTAAAAACAATTTATGCATTATTGATTTTTTTCATTTTTAAGGTTTTTAAGTAGGTAAGTATGCTTTTAATTTGTTCTTACTTTATTAATAAAAAATTGAGATTTTTGTTAAATTAACTGAGTTCATCCATTCACATATCTGTTTTATTAAATTTTAGTGGGAGAAAAGTTTAGGTAGGTATGGTACTCTTTTTACTTAAATTATTATGCACGCCATATTACCTTTATGTTTTTTTCATTAAAAGCCTATTTCTTCCATAATTATTAATCGAAGATAAAAATCAAAAAATCTTTTCGATATTTTTAATCAAGCAAGTCATGCAAGACTATACAATTTTTGTTCTTAAGCAGGTAAATGCAAAAATTCTTAATGGCAGTCAGAGAAAATTCGGTTAATTTAACCAACAGGTGCAACATTCCATATTAATAAAGCAAAAAATTTCCTGAGAAAATAGTCTCTATAACTAAATAAATTGCTTGCTATTTGTCAAACTCAGACTCAACTCATTATTTCTGTTAATAATTTGCTAAAAGGTCTTGATAACAGCACTTCTATATCTTATTTCATTCTGAAAATATAATATTGATTATTTGAACAGCCGTTATTTGTTTAAAATTTCCATTTAACATATTTTACAAAAAATAGGATATCTTAGAAGTCTTGTCGACCTGTTTGAATCAAAATTATTTTGAATTCAATGAGAATATAAGTAAGGAAATAATGGGAAACCCTTTAAGTCTAGTTTCAGCCGAGATATATATTGACCATTTAGAAACTAAAATTCATGAATATCCCCTTAGTAAAAATTTCATTTAGGTATAGGTATAAGTATGTTGATATATTAACATGTTTGACTGGTATATATAAGTAACCTGCACAAAAATATAAATTTTACAGTTGAATTAGAAAATAATAAAGACTTAAAAACAACTATTAAACATAATAAACACGAGTCTGAAATTTTCTATAAGCCGTCTCATACAGACATTACAAATATTACAATACACAATACCTCTAATCATCCTTTTGTGTACAAAATATCACCATATAACAGTTTTGTTCATAGACTGATCAATGTATCTGTAAGCAAGGGAAGTTATACTAAGGAGCTAAATGTATTAAAACAAATTAGCTGTTAATAACGATTGTCATAAAAATCTCATATACAAAATAGCAAAAAGGAAATAATATATAAAAGCATTACAGTTAATTTATCCTACAAATAAGTTCAAAGAAAATAATCAATTTCATACTTTCACTTATAAAGGAAAAATAACAACAGACGGTGCTAAGTTTGTTAAAAATAAAAGTGCAGCTGTTGCTTTTAGGACTAACAGTAGATATACAAAATAATAAGACGAAAAAACAGAATAAATCCGGTGTTTACAAGTTTGTGGAACCTATTCGAAATTTTATATTGGACAAACAGGCAGAACGTTTAAAAAAGAATTAATGAGCCTACATTTAGTTGTAGAATGCATAAAGACAATTCCAGTTACTCCAAACATTTAATTCAGGAAAACTTCATGCTTGTTGACCCTGTACACTGTACAGGGTATAGAGTCAGAACCTGCAAAATTTTTAATATAACTCCGGTTTGAATTAACGGAATTAAACAAATTTGACATTTATAACGCATTATCATGAAAAAATTTAATATCACGCTATGTCTCTTTTCACATAGTTAAATAGAGGACAAAATTCTGAACAAGTCAACGCAAACCGCAACTTTCTATCTTTTTTCTAACTCTAATTAAATTATTTATAATAACAATAATAATAATAATAATCTACTTCATATCAACAAGGGACAGTGGAAAGACCCACCCTACGAGGGAAACAATCAACAATGAAACTATAGATAACATGCTCAAAGAAGAAACATACAGATACTTAGGCTTCCATCAAAGCACCAAAATTAACCACACTCATATTAAATCAGAGCTTAAGACGGAATTTAAAACCAGAGTCACAAAGCTACTAAAAACAAAACTGAATTCCAAAAATCTAACGAAAGCTATTAATACCTTCGCCATAGCATTCTGACGTATTCGTTTGGTATCATTAAATGGTCACGCACAGACATAGAAAACCTTCACATTCTCATACGCTCTGAATTCACTAAACACAGGAAGTTACATCCGAACGCATGCAAGGAAAGACTCACCATCGAGAGAAAAGAAGGAGAGAGGGGAATTATAGATATACAATGGCTAAATAAAAAACAAATTTACGAACTCCTCCACAAGGCAATAGTGAAGGCAGACAAGAATTATACACCGCTCGACCTGTCTCAAACGAGCCACGCAGCAGATGCACACAGTCACATCCAATAACGACTAGAAAAGATGGAACACATGGTCTGAAAAAACACTTCACGGAAGACACAGATACCACATAAAGCAAGACCATATACATAAAAAGCTTTCGTATACGTGGTTACAAGAAGGGCAGCTATTCTTCGAAACAGAAGGCTTCTTGCCTTGCTTCCTGCATACCGAAAGCACATCATCAAGGACACAACCATTAAAGACGAGAGGTGTAGGAGATGTCACCAGCAAAGAGAAACGATCGATCACATAACGAGTGGATGTAGAATAATGGTCAGAACTGAATACACCGCGAGAGACAACTCAGCAGCGAAGGTCGTTCATCAAGCATTAGCCACCACATACAAACTCACGGAGAACACAGACCCTTACTACCATTATATACCAACATCCATACTTGAAAACGAAGACTACAAGCTCTACTGGGACATTGACATCACACAGATAAAACAATCCCCGCAAACAGACCCGATATCACCTTTCAATCCAAAAAAGAGAAAATCACTTATTTAATTGACATGGCTGTCGCCAATGACGAGAACATCCAAGCGAAATACAGTGAGAAGTTCGCCAAATACGCCGACTTGGCAATGAAAGTAAAAAGGCTGTGGAAACAGGAAAGAGTCATCATTGTTCCTCTAGTCATATCAGTAACAGGTCTCACCCCAACAATGTTTACACGGCATTTGGCTCAATTAGGACTTAATACAGACATTAGGAACATCCAAAAATCGGTCATTTTGAAAACATGTAGCATTTTTAGATCATTACTTAATACACAATAGTTGTTTTTTTTTTCATTTCCTTTTTTTATTTTTATTTTTTGTACTGATTTGGTATAATCCCGTCAGTATAAAATACAACCACAGGAATAGTGCGAGACAACAAGTCATAAAAATAATAATAATACACTTGCTGCTCTTTTAGTTGTAAAGGCGTACAGTGATCCGAATCATAAATAATCCGATGTAAGTCAAATGGGCATGATTTTTGTTGAAAATAGCTTCGTAGTTTGGTGATTTGTTGGTTTAGCTGCTTTGAGATATCTGTTAATACTTTTCCGCCTTGAATGATTGTGCTTTTGTGCTTAGAGGTCTGATCTTTCGCTGCAGGTTATTGATATCAGTGTTGGACCACTTAATAATCCCAAATGAATAGCCAAGCACAGAACAAGCGTATTTGTCTTATTTTTCTTGTAAACTCGCTTGTCAGTTCATCCTTCATTACTGAGGTGATTTATACACTGCCCTTGCTTTATGCCCAGATATTTGTACGTATCTCCATGTTACATTGCTTCCGCAATTTCATATGCAACCTCCTGAATCCTACCCTTCCTTATACTGACAGTTTTGCACTTTCTAGCCCATACTGCATTGTAATATCTGTAGAGAAATTCTCGACAATTTTGAGCATCTGATCCAGCTGCCATTAGTTTTAAATCGTCCATATATAAAAGATGGTTTAACTTAATTTTTTCTGTGTTGTTCTTTTTGATACTGAACTCATAACCAGTAAAATTTAAAAGGTTAGACAGAGGGTTCATTGCAATACAAAACATAGCGGACTCGGAGCGTAGAGAATTAGTTTTGAAGTCAATATTGGTATAATTCAAGTGAATAGTAGTGTGCCAGGTTGACATGGCATGTTCCAAGAAATGTATTATACAGGGATCGATATTGTAAATTCTCTGATGAGCTAGTCATGCGGCATAGAGACCGAATCAATTATCAGTTGCTCTTTACAACACATAGAGTTTTTAGCACAACCCTTTTGCTGAAGAGATATTATTTTGTTGAGTTCACGATGCGTCGATATCCTTAAAGTTATACAGGATGTTATCAGCTTACAAAGCGTTGGAAGGCAAGTAATTGGGCGATATTTAGAAGGATCGAGCGTGTTGCTTCGGTCTTTTGGTAGAAGGTAGGTAACTCCTTGAGTAAAGAAAGATGACATATTTTGGGGTGCCTGCATTGGATTATTAAGGAAAAATGCAAATTTTTCGTGTGTGGCTCAGGAGTTTCTTTAACCAGTAATTACATAATTAATGGAATACATCCATCAGGGCCTGGGGCTTTCCAGTTGTGTACCGTTTTAAGTATGCTAGTTATTTCCTCAGTTGTGAAAGGATTATACTACATTTGGTTATATTGCCGAGCAGTTATATTTTCTACTTTAATCCAGCTTGCGCTTAAATTAGATGTTACGGAGGCAGATAACTGCACCTTCCAAATCTATATCTATCTATAAAATCCCTTTTCTTATCTTGCAAATAAAGCGTTATCATGCTTTCTCTCATTACCTACTTTATACCCTTTCGGACGACCGCATATACAAAGACTTTTTGTTTAAGAGTATCAAGGCATTCAATAGCTGCAATATTCTCTTGATTTTGGCGGGAATGTATTCTAGTACGTTGGATGATCGATTCCACTAATCTCTCTAGTTTTGTCGTTCTTAGCCCATTTACATACTCAGTCAATCTTCCAATATCCTTCCTAAGATTTTATTTTGCAATCTCTTCTCAGACTGGTGTTCGTTGCCCTGCCGTTGAGCCTTCTCCTTTTCTCGTTAATAATTTAAGTCCTATTGATTTAATAATAGAGAGTGCTGCACAATAGATGATCATGTGCAGATATTCTAAGGAGTTAACTTCTGGTACAATGTCAGGTAATATTCGATTGTTCATGATATTAAGTAGTATTGCAAGTTTTCTGGAAGCCTTGAGCCTAGGCAAAGGTGGTCTACTTAGTGGATCTGTGCCACAATATTCCAATATTGCTTTTTTTATTTGGGTGTCAAGGCTTTGGTAAAGATGGTCACTTTCATTATTCTTCCATAAATTGGAGAAAATTAGCCAAATTTCTATTTCAATTAGGTATTTTGTATATATTTTTTTTTAAATTAAGTAACAATTTTCAAAAACGTATAAAAAATACCTAATTAAAATAGAAATTTAGCTAATTTTCTCCAATTTATGTTAAATGAAATGGTAATAACTGTGAGTGCATATATAAAATGTATAAAATTTGAACGTTTTGAAAATAAAAAATATAAATTTGTTAATCAAATTATAGCTTATAATAAAGTTGGTCCAAGGTATGTGTGGCTGTGTATGTATATGTTTATGCAGGGGTGTACCTAAGTATTTGTGTATATATGTATAT
This sequence comes from Kuschelorhynchus macadamiae, assembly GCA_030620095.1. Lineage (NCBI taxonomy): Eukaryota > Metazoa > Arthropoda > Insecta > Coleoptera > Curculionidae > Kuschelorhynchus > Kuschelorhynchus macadamiae. The sequence goes on along the minus strand of JAUTXW010004204.1, from coordinate 1,485,655 downwards.
ATAAAAAAAATTATTTTCCTACAAAAAAAAACCTATATATTTTTACATATACAACTTATAAAATAGCATTGTTTGTTAGTTTTAGTGACATTTTTTAATCTCCACTGATGAAGGCATTTTGACCGGAAAGTTTGAAGTTAATAAAAATTTAAATGATTTTCGAAGAATAAACAAGTTTTATTTAAAAAAAAAAAAAGAAAATTGAGACAAAAAACCCAAGAAAATCTTATTATATATATATATATATATATATATATATATATATATATATATATTATTATATATATATATTTTTTTTTTTCATTTTCGAGTGTTTATTTAACCACCTTCAGTATTTTACACATTGTATAATATAAATACCTCACGATAATGCTAATTTATCAAATGCACTAGAATATTTCGTAAAAAATGTGTTATTTCGGAAACATGGCAATGTCACATCCCACGTAAGCTGCTGAATTAATTTCAAATACGCTGTAAATAAACAGACCGCTTGTCCTTTATAATTTTCCGTGTTAATAAATTAATCTTTTTATCAGCAGCATGAGTTTCTGTTTTCAATCACATTCGGAAGCTGCGTATTTATTTTCCGTGCAACTGAACTAAGGTTAGAACTTAAGAGGCCTAAAATTAGATACATGAATTGTGCTCCGAACTCGAACTCGGAACTTTAACTGAAGCCTTTGGAATAAAAGGAGATACTAACTGCGGTCTTATATAGATCAATTTTATACTAATAGAATGATGATTATTGTTCTTTCTGTATTTCTTCAGTTTTACGGCTTTGAGCTGCTAGGACTATACGGCCGAGACGTTTTAGATAGTACTACGGTAATCCCCGTTTATTCTAAATATCTTTTTAAATTATTCTTCTCTTTAAATCTTTCTGTTTATTCTGATGCTCTTAGCTTCCACTAGCAGCCTCTTGAGAGTACTACAGGTATCCCGAGATGACCTTTTCTTTCAAACCATCCCCTTACACCTTTTACTCCCGCGACATAGCAGCCATTCTATATAGAACTGCGCAGACGAACGGGATAGAATGCAGGAACATCTAGGTTTCACACATTCACAGCGTCTGCTCCCTTTCTAGCCGGGAGTTGTTAGTTCCCACACTGAGCGGTTGAGTCCTCCGCTTCCCGAAGCAAAGCAGCTAGATCGAACACGTCGAACCACTTATGTTAAAAACACAGAGGTCTGCTTTCTACGGGGCTATTTCAAAGACTCTGGTGATTATAGATAAATTGTTAGGTTAGTAATTAAGGTGCTCTCCAAAATATAAGATCGGGACATTTGCTTTTGTAAGCGGGTAGTAAAGGCATTGAGACCATCTGTTGGAGATGTTTATTTTAGTAAGTACGTGTGAAAATAAATTGTTAAAAAGGGAGTAATAAAAGATAACATAAAATTAAAAATAAATATACATTATATCTCCGGATGGGGTTTACAAAAGAGCAAATGGGGACATATTGTATAAATGAAAATACATTTTAACTTAAGCCTAATTTAATTTCTCTATCACTGTCATCAGCTAAGGTAATTATCAGTGGTTCTATATTATTTGCATACAGATGTACGAATATTCAACTTTTACAACATGCTGAATGGAATTGTTCCAGCTTTCACAAAGTTTTTTTATTAATTGTACACCGAAAGTAGGAGAAACGTTTTATATCCTTATTCGTGATTTAACTTGATTCCAAATATGTTCAGTTGGATCAAACACACAATCATATGGAAAAAGTCCCAAAACAGTGTATCCCATTTTCTCAGACATACTATAACAAGCACATTACTTTTTCGATTTTATTTATAGTCTTTTAAAACTCTTAGAAGACCACTTTTTTTTCGCTAAATTCAAAATGGATTTAAATTTTCTATCACATATTCCTGTATTTCAGATTTGGCTTTGGCTGCATCGTAACGCCACATAATTAAAACAAAATTAAATACATACTGCGGTGTGTATACCGCGAACTGACAGACAAACCGACAGATGGACCGACGGAATTGATAATACTTATTTTTCGCACATAGGAACGGTAAACCTTGAATATATGTAAAACAAAAGAGGGTGATTTTTCACGATCACAACTTGAGTAAGTACCACAATTTTAGTTATAGCATACAATTTGAAATCAGACCATTAAGAAGTTTTTCCAGACTGAATTTTTACCAAAATGTTGCCAAGTCATTCCCATATGACCCTTAGTTTTTGACTAAAATTTGAAGTCAATCTGATGAGTAGTTTTTAAGCTATGCCCCGAACTGAAAGAGAGACAGACAAACCGACAGACGGACCGACGGAATTGATAAAACATATTTTTTGGCAAAACGTGAAGATATATAAAACCTGATTTTTTTTCGGGATTACAAACGTTCTATTTGGCCGTCATTTTGTTCCGCCATCTTGAATTATTAACACAATTCTACTAGTTTATGTCTATACCACAGTTAGTTATAGCATACAATTTGAAAAAATTTTAAAAACTTTATTAAGCCGCCATTTTGTTGCGCCATCTTATATTAACAATACTTGTTTTTTGTGCAAAATTTGAGATAAATTGGATGTATAGTGATATTTTTTTTACATTTCGCTGGACCGCCATTTTGTTTTGTCATTTTTACCAAAATGTTACTAGGTCGTCCCCATATGACCTTTAATTTTTGATCAAAATATGAGCTCCATCGAATAAGTAGTTTTTTAGCTATGCCGCGAACAGACAGACAGACAGACCGAAGGAATTGAGAAAACATGTTTTTCGGCATCTAGAGGGTCCCTAAAACGTAAAGATCTGAAAAAATCTCGGAGGGTGATTTTTTTTTCACGAACGATACTTCCCTTTTATGAGGGAAGTAAAAATAACATTTTAAACGACCTTAAAAATGCGACTTATGAAGTCGGTGTCAAACTACTGTGATTAGTGGCTTTCCTTTAGAATGCTCTCTCCGCGATAATAAGTAAAATTTTCGTCGCTTAAAATATTATATCTTACTTGTCAATGCGTTTTTGAAGTTGGTTTCATTTTCTTCAATTTTTTTTTATTTCAATTATTTTTAGTTTTTGTTTTTATTTTTAAATTTAATTTTATTTTCCTTATGTTTGGTATATTTTAATTTTTATAAACAAATAGATACTAACGAATTTTTGTATATTCTGCACTATTTCTTAACTATATCCATGGCGCTTAAAAATGTTTAAATTTAACGATTTCTTAAACTGATGCGAAAACTGCTTCAACTAAGATGTGTTCACCAATAAAATTTCTTTATTTATTATTCCTAAGAGCACTTCTATACAAGTAATTCCACAGAATTTCAGTTCAGTAGTGCAGAGAAAATTGCGGATATACACATATACAGGTCGAAAACTGAACCTCCTTTTTTTTGAAGTCTGTTGAAAACTCCCATCAACTAGCAGAACGGATAATACCACATCATCAAAAACAATACGGTTTTAGACATGGTCGCTGAACCACACATTTTTAACCTCTCGCCTCGCACACATTAACGAGCAAATCATTCCCGGAGGCCGTATTTTCCGATGTTTTAAGGCATTCGACAAGGTTTGACACAACTCTCTAATTGTCAAATCAGTAAGAGTCGTTACAAACAGAACCAAATACCGTAAATAAACTCCTTTATCAATACAAGTGTAAAGGTGAAAATTCCCGCTCCGGATGTGAGTTAAAAACATCTCAAAGGTTAATTTTATTTTCACTAAACATTCACCCGTATTTACTACAGAGGTTTAAATTTAGACTAGGTCTAACTTGACACTTATAGGTTTGTTTAAGATGACATGTGCAACAAGAGAACAAATATTTTTTGCAAATGTCTGTTACAAACTAAATAGTGAGATAAACAAAATATCACTGGCCAACTAAAAGTTTTAACTATCATGGCAATTAAATCTTGTCTAAATTTAAATTTTTTTAGAGAATACGCGGGTAAACATTTTCCCGGAAACATAATTTTTCTTGTCATTTTTTTAATGCCCCGTAACTTAGAAGAGGTTAATTTATTCCAAAAAAGTTATGAATATTTTTGCGTGTCCCTACTTGGCAAATATTCCACTTTTTTCTTGGGTCTATATTTACTGTACTCCTTTCGAAAAAAGAATTTTGCTAAATCTATAACCAAGGTTGCTTTCAATCAAGAAGTAAGAGCATAAAGCCAATAAAAAATAATATAAAATAAAACAACGTGTGTCATCTATGAGAAACACGTTAAACTATACATTCGTGTTACATAACTTGCTATGCAGTGTGCTGATAATCGGATGTGTTTGCTCGATTTAAATTATAAATACTTCGAGTGATGCCTCATAGATGGCCATTGCTGTATGTACATACATGTATTTATTAATCATTTGTGTGATACTGTGCACATTTAACTTTGTTTTTCTTTTTTTTTAGCTACCGTTTATGGGAACATGTAACGAAAAGGTAAGTACATTTTTTCTGACATTAGTTCACCATTTAATATATGATGAGTGTCAAAACGAAAGCACTATTTTAACATAATATGACTGATACATATCTATAATTTTCAAAGTTTAAGAATAAGTTACAAAAAAGAAGATGAAGCGCTTATAAAAAAATACTTCGAAGAATACTTACCAAACCTACGAGAAACTATTAGCCATAAAACACATTGATTTGAATTTAAACGATTCGCGTATACCGGAGTCTCATATTTCATAGTTATAGAGTACTATAAAAAAAATATATTTATTTTTGTACAGGGTGGTCCAATAAAGAGGACGTCGGATGTAGCTCGGGAACCCTTAATGACAGAGTTTAATGAAAAAATATGTTTATAAATAGGCCAAGAAAATGGTTGTAAATTATTTTCTGGTTCGAAAGTTGGCTGCTAGGGGGCCTAACAGCAACACAAAAGTGTAAATGTCAATTTTCTCTTAAATTTCCTTAATTTACGTATGTTGAAAATATAAGCAGTGTATCCTTCAACCAATTACGCACTTTTTTGCTTCAGACCATCTTTGTCTATTTTCAAAAATAAAGTGGTGGGGGAAGGTTAAACATTTTTCATTCAAAAATATCTCTGTTTTGGATGAACCGATTTTATTCAACCTGATATTGATAAAAAGTGCTTTTTTTCCTTTATTCGTGGAACCATAAACTGTACCATAATGACTTTGTTAGTGGTCACGAGATGGCGGAAGTCTCCAAATAATGCTGATTTTCTCAAAAAAATCAAATGATTCGCTTTGACTTTTATATCAAAATATATTTGATAGTTATGAAGGCCATTGAATAGTCAAATAAAAAATTCAGGTCCGCAGTTAAATTAAGAAAGTTGATGATGGTCTCTCGAATCCGAGACGTCGGATTGGAAAATTTACTTTACCTTTTTGTAGAGAAAAAGTGACAATGGCAAAGTGGAAATTATTTTCATCATTCATTTCAATTAAATCAAAATAAAAAATTTCAAAAGCGCTTAATTAAAAAAAAACCTCGATTCAATTTTCGTTTCTCTTCTTGTATACAAAAACTTTTTCACTATATAGGGTAGTCCTAGGGGGTAAAATAGCCAGTCGTGGGTGTCATAGTCATACGTGGAGCACACCGTAACATTTTGATAAAAATATAACATGGCAGATTAAAAAATAGTGTAAAAAAAGCTACTTACTCAATTGAACTCAAATTTTGCACTTTGTTTTCTACAAAAATAAAGTATGTGTCTCTGGATGGATAAAACTATACAGCTAAACTTTATTATTTTGCATTTTAGGAGAAAAATTGATTTTTCAAAAAAAGTTTTGCTTACCACATGAAATTTCGAAGACTAATGTTGGAGTCTAACTTAATTATACAGGTTGTCCAAAAATTGTAAGAATCTAAAATAACCTGGAGGGTAAAATACCTTTATTTTTATGATTATTGATATATTTTATAAAGAAAGATTTTGCTTGCCTTGAAATTTCGAAGAGTAATGCTGGAATGTGAATTAGTAATACAAGTTGTCTAAAAATTATGAAAATCTAAAATTGCCCGGAGAGTAAAGTACCAATATTTTTATGGTTATAATATATAACATTTTATAAAGAAAGGTTAATTAGAAAGAAATACAAGTTTCTAATAACGAATCTAGAACAATTTAGGTCGGCTTTATAAAATTTCCCATTTTCCATAGTACTTTCGTTGGGAAGGATGATTACGTTTAGATTGAGTTTTAACAGAGCTGACTTAAATAAATAAAAGGTATTTAAGCTTCTCTTCCTTTCCAAATAAACTATATAAAATATTTCTATAACTATAAAAATAAGGCTATTTTCGAGGGTATTATGGAGTTATTTTAGAAATTTATAATTTTTGGACAGTCTGAATAACTCGGATTTCAGCATTAGTTCTCGAAGTTTCAAGTCAAGCCTAAAAAGTTTGGCTTTTTATGGAGAATACATTTTTCTCCCAAAGTGTAAAATAATAAAGCTTACATATATAGTTAGTTACGTCCATCACACACTGTATAGATGAAATAAAATGAAATTTTAGTTCGAATGACAGATGGCCAAAACAAAATTGCGGCCTAATGAAATGCCTAAAAAATCACTCTAAAACAACTACTTATTAGATTGATTTCAAATTTTATAGAAAAATCAGGTGCGATTAGGGATGAATTGAATTATGTTACGAATGCAACATAGCTGAACAAAATGGCGGCCAAATAAAATTTAAAAAAAAACCTTATTCAATTGGCTACAAATTTGGCACAAAAATGTAGGTGAGTTTTTCCCTAAACTGGTAAAATTCACGTATGGCAGTCTAATACAATTTTTAAAAAATCAGTATAAAAAAACTACTTATTCTTGTCAAAAATTTATAAAATATGGATACAAATCCAATATGGTGAAACAGAGAGCTGGGAGTATCTAATATCCAAGTTACAAAAAACTAGCTAATTTACTCCGAAGTAACTTAGTTATTTTTTTAATTATGGAAAAAGTAATCGTGTAACTAGATACTTTTGTTGGGTATCTTGTAACGATTACTGAAAAGTATCTTTAGTTACAAAATGTAAGTTTAGTTACATAAAGTAACTTTACTATTATTATTAATATTATTTCTCCACCTTGTTTTCACACAGTATTCCTGTGGTTGTATTTTATACTGACGGGATGTATGATTATTATTATTATTATTATTACATAAGCAGGGGCGTACTGTCTATTAAGGCTAGTTAAAGTAACATCATTATTTCTAGTTAGATCAACGAATATTTAAATTAATTTTGTGAAATAATTATATCCAACCAACCCAACATTCTCATTCTCATGAGCTGTACTTTGAAATATCAGCGCTCTTATTTTGGTGTTACTTTAGCACTAGTGTGTCACACATGTTTTCACAAAATATTTGGCAGTTTTCGCCTGAGTCCGCATGATCTCTTGAAAATTTAAATTTTTGACTCTAGAAACTGCTTCTAAATTATCGGTTCTTTTTGACTCTCTCTGTATAAGCTCGTATTTTGAGAACTAACCTTTAATTTACACTGCTTGATAACATCTACGATTTTCTAATATATGTATGCTTATTTTATTTTATATTCAGTTCCATATAAATTTTATTTAATATAATCATGGCCGAAAACATCTCGATTTAAAACAAATATTATCCAATATATCAACTCATAAAGATTGATTTATAATCCATTATACGTTTTATCCATCCCTTGTAAAATACAAACAAGGGAACCACGTGTAAGCTGAACGACCGCTGTTTACATGGCAATAATACAGCAGGCCTTTTGATTTTATACATTTTATAAAAATTATGTTTATTTTTGATCCCTGTCGCTGTTGGAAGATGATCAAACGGATGGTTATAGCCGACAGAGACGTATTTGATATTTATTAACATTAAAAAATAAAATGTTTTATATAAAAGTTGTAGCAAGCCAGCTGAATTATAATGCATAGACCGTGTAAGTGCTGTGTTTTTCTAAATAAAATACCTTTTATATGTCCATCGAATGGCTATCATGGCTATCATCTTGCTGATTATGAACATACTAATTTTGATACTTTTATCTTTGAAAACCCCTGAGAAATTTGAAAAAAATCCTGCCATGATATGTTAGAGAGAAACGGAGAACGTTGTATCTAGGGTGGGTTGCACATGTTTTCCTTAAGTAATTTAAATGATGCTTAACTTTAAGGTGAATCTTAAGTAAAATATTTCCCTTGCACGGGTACTAAAAAGACTTTAAAGTATGATTTAACGTCATCTAAGATAAGCCGAAGATTCTTCAAGCTTAAGATTTACTTACCTGACAATTGACAGTTCGAACATTTGAATTCACAGCGTGCATCAGTTTTGTTTTGACTTTTGGCTTGTTTTTTTAGATTTTTTGCTTGCTTTTATCTACCTAACTTTAAATGAAGTACAAACTATCTTTATTTTCTTTGATATCCTTATACGTACTTAGTTGTTTTTTGTCTAACCGAGAAATTAGAAGCTCTTTTTTATATTTCCTGTAATTTTTTAATCTTACTTAAACTCACTATATTACGACTCGACAATAAAAACTTAGTTCCGATATTCAATTATTTTCCTCTTTTTTTCTCTAAAATGTTTCTTTATTGTTGACAGAGTAAAAAGAGAACATTTTATTCGTTTCATCATCACGTTTCCGATTTCTGATCATTTTGACGAAATCTTTTCACTCCCGATTTAAATTGGGAGCTCGAAGATATTTCTCTCCATCGCATATTTTCGTGTATTGTTGCAAGAAACTAAAGAATTTTCGGAACATATCTGGATCCAAATTAGGATCTCTGGAAAGAATATTACTCTTGGTAATATTTACAGGCCTCCAAATTTTACAGTGATTCCACTCACTAAGAGGGACAATCCAACCGAACTTGGACACTTGCGGTCGGTGTCAATTTTGCCTATTCTTTCGAAGGTTCTGGAAAAATGTATGAAAAACCAAATCCAATCTTGTTTAAGTAAAAACAACGTACTTTCCGAAAAACAGTCGGGATTTCGTGAGGGTTATAGCTGCATCACTGCTTTAACTGAGGTGACAGATGACATTTTTAGGGAACTGGATAATGGTAGGGCTACGGTTTTGGTCCTACTGAATTTCAGTAGAGCCTTTGACATGTTAAATCGTGGTACACTTGTAGCTATGTTGAGTTATTGTGGTTTTTCGCAAGGCGCTTTAAAGCTTGTAGAGTCATTTTTAACGGACCGTCTCCAGGCAGGTCGGCATGATGGTTCTCTGATATCTGGCGGGTTACTTCTGGTGTTCCCCAGGGTAGCATTTTGGGACCCCTATTGTTTTCAATCTACACGTCTAACTTCTATAAAGAGCTATAATATTGCAAATATCACCTTTACGCTGATGATACTCAACTTTATTTTTCATTTAGTCCTTCGTCACTTCACCTCGCAAGCAACGTCATTAACCGTGATCTAGGGGCTATATATGAAGTTTCAAAAAGACACACTTTGCAGTTAAATGCTAAAAAATCCGTGGCTTTGCTCTTTGCTAGCGACACCACAAGGCAAAGTATTCTAAATAACCTTAATATATCAGTTAATGGTAAAAAAATTGAATTTCAAGAATCTGCGACTGGGACTTATTATGGATGGCAAGCTAAGATTCAGGGATCACATAACCTCAGAATTGAAAATAGCGTATGGTACTTTAAAAATACTCTTTTCACACAGACATTTTTTAAATCAAGATACAAAAAAATGCTCTGTGATTCTTTAATCCTTTCATTGCTTCACTTTTGCAATTCTGTGTATGGTCCTTGTTTAGACAGCATGGACCTGAGAAGAATTCAAACACTTCAGAACTCATGTTGGCGTTTTATTTTTGGTATCCGGAGGAGACGGGGTGTTACTCACAAATTAAAAGAAATTAACTGGCTTAATATGCAAAATCGCCGAATTGTGCATTATTTGTGTTTTGCTTATAAAATTCTAAAATATAAATCTCCCCCATATTTGCTTCGAAGGCTAACATTTCGAACAGATATTCATAGACTAAATATTCGACGCACCTCTATATTGACTATTCCTAAGCATAAAAAACAAATATTTAAAAGATGATTTTCTTATTGCATAGCATTCTTTATAAATAAATATAAAATTTATAACTTCTCTGAAAGACTTCTTACTTTTAAAAATAGAATAAGAAATTGATAATTTTGTTCTTTTGTTGACTATTACATTCTCTCTCTCTCTGTCTCTTTCTTGTCTTTTTACTTCTGTTTTCTTTGCCTTCTTTTGGTCTATTCATTTCTAATTATTATCTTCCTCTTTAACTTACTTTACATTATTTTACTTGAATATATTATTTTTATTGGAAATTACTTTTTTTTATATTTACTTTGTTTTCTTGTTTTGTTATATTAATTAAGTTGTTTAGTTGTAGGAGGGCCTCAACAGCTTCGAACCTAGGTTTGGAAAGCTGACAATAAGGCCTTTTAGTCTTAAATTAAAATTATAAAAATGTAAGAGATTTTGCATTACACATTTGTAGTATTTAAGACTAATAAACGTCTTATTATTAATATTATTATTATTAAAGCCAGCTGATTTCTGTTTAATCTAATGTCTTTGCTGGAATTTTAAAAATGATGAAAAATGTTCGTTTCGTTCTATTTTTTATGTAATTTTTTGCTAGATCTGGATTTTTGGTTTTTGTATAATATAGGTCAAAGTTTTTAAATGTTTCCCTCCTATGAAGGAGAAGACATTCAAATCATGGTAAATAATATTGAAACCATGAATTCTATTTAAATTATCAAAGTCGATGCTTGTTTTTCATTTGTTTATTATTTTAGCAAATCCTTACTGTTTAGAGAAAACTTTTGTATACAGAATATAAAACTTATGTTGTAAACCCCCTTTAAAATTTATCCAGATGCCCTGTATATATACAAATTATGTTATATTTTACTTTTATGGATAAAGGAAGGATTCGTGATTCATTATGACTTCCGCGTATTGGGTAAAACTAAACTGAAGGTAAAGGAATTTATTCTATGGTAATGAATTCTTCTTTTGTTTGAGATAATTTTTATTCATATTACTTAATGACTATGTGCGAAACTAAACAGTATTCTACGTCACTATCTCTGATAAGAAATATTCCAAATTTACCATTTTTTTTTCTTAATGTTTTTAATTTTTTTTTTGCTTTTTAATGTTTTTTTTTTTTAATTTAAAGTAAATGTTGTTATTTTTCGTTATTTTTTATTAAAAAAGGCATCAAGGCTGAATAAGTTGTTTCGACGTCTTGGATTCGCACTAAAATTTACTAGTTCATCACTAAGAATTTAAAGTCAATAAAATAAGTAGTTTATTCATACTGATTTTTTAAACTTTTATTAGGGCATTTTTTCCGCCGTATTGGCTTCGAACCAAAGTTTTACTAATTCATCCCTACATCATGTTTGATTCTGGTACAAAATTGAATTCAAGTAAATAAGTACTTTTCTTGCATGTATTTTTGAACCATTTTATTAGCTTACCATCCTATTCCACCACATTGGCTTGGTACCAGAATCTTACCAGTTAATTTCACAATGTCACACTTGGATCTGTGCAAAATTTAAAATCAATTGACTAAGAAGTTTTTTACATTAATTTTTTAAATGCTGTTTTTTCTATTTTGGCCAAAAAATACTGGGACAAATAAATTTGCTTTAATCTCCTGTACTATTAGGTAAGATAGGTCAGGTTGCAGGTTTGGTTTGTTGTCAACTTGTCATCAGTATTTGCTAGACACAAAAATCGGTAGGTACATTTTCTTTACCCGGAACTTCCCTGGTTAGGCATCTTCTCTTTTATTAGGAATAGTAAAAAGTGACCCAATTTTATTCCTGCACGTAGTCATTTAGTAACATTGAGCCTTAATCTGTTCCGCCATCTTGAATTCGTACCTTAATTTCACTACTTTATCTCTATATCACAGTTAATGCTTGCCCAAAATTAATCTAATAAGTAGTTGTTCAGACTGATTTTTTAAATAATTTATTAAGCCGGCATCTTGGATTCTTACCAAAATGTTAAAGTTTCATTTATGTATAACACTGAATTTTTGTGCAAAATTTGAGGTAAACTGGATAATTCGTTTTTTAGTAATATTTTTTAACATTTCACCAGGTCGCCATTTTATTCCTTCATATTAGATGCAAAATTTTACCAGGTCTTTTCCATGTAACCTGTAAGCCGCGAAATGACAGACAGACAGGCCACCAGACAGACCGACGGAATTGAGAAAGCATATTTTTTGGAATGTAGAAGCTAGAAACGCTAAAACGTGAAGATATGTAAATTCTGAGAGGGTGATTTTTTCACGATTACAAACTTTCTATTTGACATACTTGAACATACTTAATTCTTGCAAAAAAACTGCAATCAGTCTAACAAGTAGTTTTTCAGGCCGCCATTTTGTTTCACCATTTTGGAGTCGTATTAAATTTTTTCCAGTTTTGCCAGATTCTTAGGTAATATTACAGTTCAGTTATTTAATAAACAAAATCGCGATAAGCATGTAAACCGACAGATATTAAGCTAATAACCACATTTCTGGAGACGGGATTGGTGAACACTCGATAGCGAATCATTGTGAATCGTATAGTGGGAAATGAATCGATAGAAGTTGCTGTTTTGCAGTAGGCAGGAAGTTAGAAGTTGTTTCTGGCAAAAGTCGTACCAAGATTCAAAGGATTTTAAAAGCCCATAAATTTTACTGCTCTAAAATCCTCTCGTTCAAGAACAAAACGAAGATGACTTTGGTAGACTTTGCAATTTTGCGAAGGTATGAATGACCGGATAATTAATAACCCATATTTTTTCTTTAACTTGCAAGAATAAAATTGAAGAATACAAGGAAATGAAGACAAATGTTCCAGCATCGACGGACAAAATTAGTCAAAGTGGGCGTTTTTTTATTTATATTTGGAGCTGGTTCAGTGCTAGGGGGCCAGAAGTTTGGATTGGAGTGATATATGGTGATGATTAAATCTTCCAGTACGACAGTGCACCAATCCACAAGGCAACGTCTTACCGTAGAGTTCAAACACTCCAGACCTCAATCTTGGAGAACGTTTATTCTACTGCGGAGAGTGTCGATTGTCGATAGTGGCGTTTGTAGACTTTGCTCCTTGGGAGGGTTTTGAGGCGATGAAATTTCAACAACCAAAAAAAATTTTATTAGTTTATTTTTATGTACCTAAAACACCCTGAAACGGGTTCTGGGTGGGGGGGTGCCCGGAAATCTCGAAAAAAAGGTGCCTATTTTATACCACTTGTATGTACATTTAAGCTTAAATAATAGAGGCTCGGGGGGGGGGGGGTTAACCCCCAAACGCCTCCTTAAATATGCCACTGATTGTCGATAATTGAATTTTATTAAGAAAACAGCTAATATTAAAGTTCAGTTATTTAATGAATAAAATCCCGATAAGCATGTGAACCGAAACTATGATATTAAGCTAGTTACCAGGTTGCTGGAGACGGGATCGGTGAACATTCGAAAACGAATCGTTGCGATTCGAATAGTAGGAAGTTGGCAAGTTGCTGTTTTGGGGCATGTAAACATGAAGCAGGCAGGAAGTTAAAGGTTGTATATATTCAACCCCTATAAAATCCTTTCTCGTCCACAAGTTCAACGAAGATAACTTTGATTTACTTTTACAATTTTACGAAGTTATGAGTGATTGTTATTCGTCATAATTGTCGGTATTGGGCCGACGAAAATGGTGATCATTATGATTGGTTCTTTTTTTTCTACTAGGAAATCTAACTGGAGAATGTATTTAAAAATCTTACAAAATGCAATCAATTGAGCACATAACAGAAATTTTGGAACAAAATGATCGTTACAATGAGTATGAATTGACATTTCAACAAGATGGAGTTCCTCCATCCAGACTATGCGCTTGATGTTCGCGAATATCTGAACGAAATATTTCCTAATAGACTGATTGCTAACAGTGGAGAGGTCTGCAGGGTTACTGGACTTAATTAAGTGAAGTCGGCGCTAAATTTATTCTTAATTACTTAATAAAAAAATGAGTGTTTTGATGTCTAATACCACGAGTATAATATCTTACTGTCTTTATTAGTTTGGCGTCGACTTCACAAAGTCAAATTTTCCAGGTGAAAAAGTGAAAAATAATAGTTATTTTTCACTTTCTAGGACATTTTCGAGGGCATTTTCTAGTTATATTTATACGAGTTTCATTGTAAGTCAAGTTTAACAAATAGCCACTGGGTCCACTGCATATTAAGTATCATGATTGTATAATATGTCTTATTATATAATAGACTATGGTAACACACTACATACTTTTTCTTCATGACAAAATGGTGAACGCATATTATTATATTGTTCAAACTGTTGAAAAGATTACGCAAAATTAAGTTAAAACGGAAACATACGACTACTTTGATTTTGACTGGCTACCATGTTGATACAGCGTTTTCTCGAGAACTTCTGAAACAAATTGGAAAAAATAGGCAGCGTTATGACGGGATTTTTATTACCTTTAAAGTGAGACATCAGATTTAAAATTTCAGGGGTGAGAGTCACCCCCGCTTCAACAAGGTGTACGGCTAAGATAGGGCCTAAACTGTAAGTGATATAGAAAAAATTTCTATAGCGAAGTTGTAGGGTTGACAAAAATCTATAAACGAAAAATAATTTTAGATGTACAGGGTGAGTCAAAAAAAAGTTATTGTAAAATATGTATTTTTTTTAAATGAAAAAAAATGGCAACTCCTGCCCAAACGTTAAGCGACCATCTATGCTGGTGATGAATTTGCCGCGTAAAAAACGGATTACTGGTATCATAATAATGAAAATTATTCTTATTAACACTGCCGTTATTATGAAAAGTTGCTTCATCGGCAAAAAAAAAATTCTGGCTGATCATCATATTTTGTGCCCGCTGACAAAAAACAACACTTCTATCGTAATCCTGCGGCTGTAATTCTTGCAGTAATTGAATGTGGATGAAAATGTTCACTTCTAAGCATTCGCGATATTGATGATGCACTGAAGGGTAATTCCCTAGCGAGCTGCCTAGTACTTTTTTGAGGATTCTTAACTACACTTAAACCTACCATTATTTTATTATTATCATTTGTAACTGGTTTTACTCGTTCATGTTTTCCATACCTTACATTTCCTGTTCTTTCGAATCTGTCTTTTAGTTTTTGAAATACTTGTGGCTGAGGATATCTTCCATTGGGATAAAATGGTGCATACATTCTGGATGCCAATAATGTATTCCTTTCAGCAGCTCCTAAGGCATATGTCATGTCAACAAGTTCACCACGTGGAAAATTCATTATAAATAATAAACTTTAAAATTCTTAGAAAACTATTCCAGTAATATTTGGATATAATAGAATGAAACAGTAAAAAAACAAATAAAATAAAACAGGAAAATTGATAAAACAGTAAAGAAAAACATTCTAACAGTAAATGGCTATTTAATCGAGTGACAATGATGGTCGCTGACAGCACATTAATAATATTTCATTTATTTTTTCTAAGCAATCTTGATAAAAAAAAACATAATTCGCTTTTTATGCATAACTTACAAAGCAAGTGAAATATCTTTAAAAGCAAAAGGTTTAGGTAGAGGACATATTTAGTAAAAAATGAAGGTATTTCATGAATAACTTATCTCAATAAATATTGAGATATTGCATATTTAATTTTGGTAAATTGGTAAATCCATAAAAAACACTCTGTATAAAAAATTTACAAAATATCACTAGGAACCTATAGCAGGTGTCTTAGACTCACTGTGATAAAAATGTTGTTGATCTAAATTGAATCCATAGAAAATTACCATCTTTTAAACGGACCCTCTGAAAAACAGAAAAAAATAAAGCCGCACCAGAATATAAAAACGAGATATCAAAGTAAAGCTCTCCCTATGCTGAGTCAGATAATCACATAATATACAGGGTGTCCCTTTAAAAAAAATACGTATTTACCATAATTTTATTTTGACTCACCCCGTACATATAATATTATTTTCCGTTTATTGCCAACCCTACATAACAACTCTGCTTTAGAAATTTTTTCTATATCTCTTACGGTTTAGGCGCTATCTTAGCCGTACACCTTGTTGACGTACCCTGTATACTTTTTTCATTAGTTTTGCTTCTGTTCAGTAATTTTAGGTAAATATTTAGTTTTCGAACGCCGGCGCCGCGCCGGTCCTGTACAAAATTAATTTTATTACTTGAGTCGATGCCCTCAATTTTGAGAAGCTTTTTATATCTGGCTATGTAGGATATCGCCTAATGATGTAAACAAGGTTGGTTTCGACTACAGCGAGAGAGAAATAAAAAAAACTGGTTAAAGCTATTTAGACAGTTTGTGCCGATAGTTGAGGCAAAGTTTACTGAATTTGAGGTTTGTTTAATGAGAGAGTAATGTACCCTCGACTGTGTTGGTATTCGCTCTAAATTGGTTCAGTTCGACTAATTTTCAATACGCTGGATGTTTTTTACTAAATTACTTATTGAAGTTTTGCCAATAAATGTCTGAATGTAGATGTTAACAAACAAACATGGCAGCTAATTGGGCTTTCGTCGAGTATAACTTTTTATTAACAATAAAAAACTGATTTTTCAAACTAAAACGCTTATTTAGAAAATATAAAGTATGATACAGATTTTGCCTGTAGAAGATACTTAAATGGCTTATGTTAAATGTAATTACTAATAATATATAATAAATGTATTGTAAGTTTAATCTAAATATATGAACAATAAAATATTTAGTATACGACATGCTGTCTCCAAATTAGTTTGTTAAGCTTCTTATTATAAGGGACAAGTTAGTTTAGTAAATACCTGAACTCTGCTCATCGGAGCTCAATCAGTGTTTTGATCTTAAGCAGTGAAGAGCCCTAAAGATGCCCCGTGCAATCGCAGGCGAAACGTTGAAAAGCAATTCGAATTTGACACGGTCTAAACCCAAGAACAATGATTTCTTAATTGACTCCAGTCGTGAAAGCTTTTGTACTAACTTATTTGTTTTATTTGATGATTTCTTCTTTACACTTACTTTTCTTCCAATGTTGTTCGTTACAAAGAATTTTACCTTCTGACAATTGGATTCTATGGTCGTTGTTCCAGGAATGTTCAGCGATACCTGTTCTTGATGTTTCCCTCTTCTCCGTATGCCTTCGGTGTTCTTTAATTCTTATATCATGGAGTCTCTTCATTTCTCCGATATAAGATTGACCACACTCTTAAGGTATTTGTGTCTGTCATTTGTGTTATCGGGCTTGATTTTATTAGGTTATTAGGCTTCTGAAAGTGTTTCCTTTTCTAAAAGATGTTTTGATATTATAGTTTCTGGCTAATCGTCAAAATTTTTCGAATGTTTCTTTTGCATATGGAATAGATATGAGCGAGCCACTTGGCTGTTCTGTCGCTTGACTTGGGTTAATTTTATTTTGATATTTCATGATTGTATTGGTTATCAACTTTTCTGTATAATCATTCTGCTTAAGGTCGTTTTTTAATATTATCTCCTTACCTAAAGATTTCTTGTCCGGTAGCGG
This sequence comes from Kuschelorhynchus macadamiae, assembly GCA_030620095.1. Lineage (NCBI taxonomy): Eukaryota > Metazoa > Arthropoda > Insecta > Coleoptera > Curculionidae > Kuschelorhynchus > Kuschelorhynchus macadamiae. The sequence goes on along the minus strand of JAUTXW010004204.1, from coordinate 1,468,071 downwards.
CTCGGTGATACAAAAGTCTTATACTTTGTTTTGTTGCCTGAGAATGGTTAGGAACTGTCCTGTGTATGTAGGTTTTCTGTAAATAGAAATCTTGATCTCACAATAACATTACGAAAAGGTAAGCTGGAATTTTCTTTCTCCATGTCCATGATAAATTTGATTGAAGAGCTGATATTATTTAAATGTTTTAAAAATTCTTCCAGCTGATTGTTACCTTTGTTCCATATTATGAAAGTGTCGTCCACATAACTTTACCAAACTTTATATTTAAATTTTGCCGTTTCTAAGGCATCGTTATCGAACCACTACATAAAAATATTAGCGACCACTGAAGAGTGGAACTTATCTTTAACTTAAAAGTAAGAATTACGCAGACAGTACGCAAATAGGTCCCCGATCCAGTGGTAACGAAGTTCTTTCAGAAAGAAACTTATCTTAACCAAGTTTGGTCTAGACAATAGACAACAAGAGGCTTTCCACATCAAAGCTTTTAAATTGGTGTTGTAGGTCTAAGAAGATATCTTTAACAGTATTTACAAAATGGCTAGACTTTTTCATAAAGGAGTAGTCTTATCCTGCAGTGGCTGGTTGATATGCAGCAAAAGTTTGGATAGTTCTCTGGTCGGTGAGTTCTTAGAGCTTATGATTGGTCGTAACGGCCTGCTGGCTGTATGGATCTTAGGTAGGCTATACATTTGTGGAGGCTTATTATAGTGTGAATGTTGTTCTGCTTTTATCGATTATATGATTCTTGTAGCGCTCAACGTCTGTTGAATTTTCCTCACTATGGTTGATGTAGGGTCATTGGAAAGCGGCCGTTAGTTTCCTTTTCTTAGAGCTTCTGCAATTTTTCTGTCCTATGTGGAAAGTTCCTTTATTACTTTCCTTTATCTGCTGGTACGATTTTTATAGAGTGGTCATCAGTAGGTTTTTAAGTTCTGATGCTTCTTCTTTTGTGATGTTAGGTGAATTGTGTTTTGTTTTATCAAGATCTGTGTCTACCTTCTATCTGAACTCTTCAGCTGCTTGTCCTTCCATATTTGCGATTTCAACGGAGCTTATTATGTCCAGAACGGGGAGCTTCTTTGAATTTATAGCGAAATTCAGTCATTTGCTGAGTTGCTTAGTGAAGATAAGTTTCTCTCTTAAAGAACTTCGTTACCACTTGATGGGGTTATGGACCTTTTGGAGTGTTGTCTGTCTCAAGATGACGGTCTTCCTCTGGGATCACCCCTGTATCCGATGGTGGTTAATATTTACATGTATTGTATAATAGAAACGGCAAGTTTGGTTAAGATATGTGGACGACACTTTCATTATATGCAGCAAAGATAACAAACATCTGGAAGAATTTTCAGAGCATTTAAATACTATCCGCTCTTCAGCCGGGTTTACCATGGAGAAAGAATTCCAGCTTACCTTTTGTTGATGTTTTTGTCACTCACGAAAATAATTTGATCAAGACTTCTGTTTACAGGAAATTTACTCACACAGAATAGTACCTCAACTAAATGTCTAACCATTCTGCGGCAACAAAACAAGGTCTTATCAGATCCTTATCACCGAGCCACAAACTTATGTATGGACAAGGAATCTTAGCTAAGGAGATTAGTAATATTAAAAATGACCTTAAATAGAATGGTTATACAGAAAAGTTGATAACCGATATAATTATGAAATGTGGAAATAAAATTAACCCAATTCAAGCGATAGAACAGCCAACTGGTTCGCTCATAACTATCCCATATGGCAAAGGAACGTTCGAAACAATCAGACGAATTGCAAGAAACTATAATATCAAAACAGCTTTTACGCCTGGAAACGTTTTAAGAAGCAAGCCTGATAACGGAAATGACAGACATAATTGTATCTGTCAAGTAAATACCTTGTGAGTGTGGTCAATTTATGTTGGAGACTTCTGGATATAATAATTAAATACCAACGAGAGCGAGAGCATACGGTGAAGGGGAAACAACAAGACCGGGTATCGCTGAATATTCTGGAACAATGCATAAAATCCTTCATAAGGAATAATATTTTAAGAAAAGAAAATTTAAAGAAACGGTATTAATCAAACTAAACAAATAAGTCTTTAGCAAGCTTAGCATCGTTATTTCAGATGTTTGCAGACTTTTATTCTCGCTTATGACCAATTGACTTTGGCGCCTAACTTTCACGGAACATTGCAGACGAGTTTACTATAGAAGCTCGTAGTTTTAGATTTAAATCTTAGTTTACACTTGATAACGATCGGAGACACATCGGTGATCGAAATCAAAACGTAGTGAATAATTTAAATTAAAGACATGCAACTGATATTTATTCAGGAAGCTCCAATTGTCTATAACCTTTAGGCATTCTCTTCAGGATGTTCTATTTTTTTACCATTTGCTTTTATTAGTTTCATTTTTCTGTTTGTAGATTCAATAGACTTTTTATCAAAGTCCAATAATTCTAATTTGGTCTGGCAACTATCATGTATTTAATTTGGGATACTTTTATCGTACATAATTTGTGAAACTTCCAATTCCACCACTGATACACAATGTAAATATATATTTCTATTCAAGCAGAGATAATATAATCACAATTTCATATATTTCCAAAAAATGTAACCTAAAAATTTTAATTGATAACATGCATTCTAACCCAACGCAACTTATGCTAATGTTGCATAAGCCGAGATCTTTCTTATAAGCAGTAAATCGTATAATAATAATTATTTCTATTATAGGAGAAATTTTAGTGCACAGGATAATATTGATTATTGATTTGAAATTATACACCGGTCGTTTGCAACTTAAATTATGCAACAACAAATTTAGGAAGTAACACAAGATTTTCAGCTTATGTTAAACACTACTACATCAATTGTTTTTTCAGTTGCACGATTATTATTTGCTAAAGGTAACCCGTTTTTAACAAGAACGCTTCCAACTCATAAAATTAGATGAACGTATACTTTGTTTGCAACCAGTGGCGGCTAGCGGGTGAAAAAGTAAATGAAGTGCAAATGAAGCAAGAAAATATCGCAATAATTTTTTTTCCTGATTTTTTTTATATATGGAGCTGGTAGAATATTTTTTTACTAGTTACCTAAATTTTGTATATTTAATCAATTCTCCTATCCTTCATAGCAGCAAATTTATTTATAACGTCCACATAAAATGGATGAGTTGCCCTAATCTCCTCCAGAAATTCCTTTTGAATTGAAATATTGCCTAGAGAAGTAAGTATTTCTTGAGATATTGTATTTCTTAAATAAGTTTTTACATGTTTAAGGCAAGAAAAACTTCTTTCCTCTGAAGCACTTGTCGGCCGTATTGTCAAAATAAGGGAAAACAGTTTATATGCTTCGGTAAAAATATCTTTATTTTCATTATTTTTTTTCACTTGCTCTCGCAGCGATATGTTCCAATTACTCTCATTGGCAAACATAAGACCAAGCTCAATTTTAAGTCGTTGACTTCTTGAAAATATTTCCTCATATAACTGTAACAAATTTTCAAACGGGCCAGTCGGAAAATTTAAACTATATTCGGAAAATTTAGCAGAATCTGCCAAACATAAAAATGTAAGTTTTTCACAGTCTTGAAATCTTACTGTCATTTCCATTAAAATATGGTCCAATATTTCATAAAAAAGCTTAGCAAGCTCACGTTTGTAATGATTTATTTCTGTAATAGAATTTGCTTTATCAAACATGGTATTAAAAAAAAATTCATTACTTTTTTTACAGAGCGCCTCACGACAGCGTTTTATATTGGATATGCAAAAATGAATGTCAAGCGATTTTTTTGAAGAACGTCAAATAGTATGTCCGTGATTGAGAAAATGTCATTAAACACTAATGCCAGAAACGCGAATTCAAAATCGTTCATCTCACCTAAAAATCCTTTCGCAAGCCGGAATGATTTTTCATCAGAGTTGTCACAGTTTGTAATAAATTCAAAGAACTGTTTTAATTTATTCCAGTCGTGAACAATCACATTCACTAACTTTGAATTTGAAGACCGACGAGTTTCTGTAATTATTGGTATACGCCTCGTAGATGCAGATGTAAGAGCATACGTTCATTGGGCTGAGTGCTGCAAAAATGAGGGAATACCACTAAGGCTTGCAAAAAAAAATTCGACATTTAGAAATATTTTTTAGACTTTGCTGCATCACAAGGTTAATACGATGCGCAAGACAATGGACAAATACAGCCTGCTGGGCTTTTTCTTTTATTTTTTTTTTGAAGGCCATTTAGATGCCCAAACATCACACTTGCGCCATAGTAACATCGCCCTATTAATTTATGTTTTTAGTTAAATTAGTCCAAATTTAATCCAATAGAGAATATAAATTCTCCGACGTTCTATCGGATGTGACATTATAAAATCCTAAGAATCTCTCGACTACTGAACCTTCTGAATTAACGTATCTTAAAATTATGGTGCACTGGGAGGTTTGCGTAATATCAGTGGTGTCATCCACTTGGACAGAAAAAAACTGTGTGTTCATTATTTCATTTTTTACATGATTATTTAAATAATCGGAAATGCATTCAATTATTTCGTGGTCGCGAAAGGCTAACTCTTGTTTTGCAAGGTACAAAGCGTCATTTACCAAGCACATAAATAGTCTTATTTAATCGTACGTTTTCGTTAAAATGTATTTTATACTCCGCCGAGTCTTCATGTTTATGTAAAGACCTTGATATATTTAACATACCTGCAAATTTTTCCTTATTCCACACTGAATATTTATTGAAAAATAGTAAACAAGGCCAGCAAAACAATTTTTGTAATATTTGACTACTACATAACCATGTGTATGCTGAAAACCAGGATGACTTAAAACTTACATTTCATGTCCTGCCACTTTTTTATTTCTTTTTTTGCCGAAATCGTCAAGTCAAACCTTGGCTGGCCTACATTTACTACATCCCTCTGATCTTGTCCCTTCCATCGATTAAATGGAGTTTCCTACAAAATGTAAACCACATCCGTGATCGGATTCATTTTAAAGCGTAAATATTATAGTCAACTAATAATGTACATTAATAAACCCGACACTAAATAAAGTTGTAACAATACCATACATAAATATAACACAAAACAGTCAAGCAAACTGCAAAGGAACTCACCGGTTGCAGCGAAATCCGCGAAAATAAAAGTAAACAACAACCTCAAACTGAACAACACGTGGTAGAGGTGTATTGCGGCAGCAATTCACCAAGAGCGTTGTATGGCGCTGGTTAACATTATTCTTCCATCCGCTCGACGTATTCGCGCTTGCGTTGTCATGGCAACATAGTAGAAAAATCGTAAACTAAACATAGCACCTCCAGCAAAGTCGAAGCGGTTTGCGCCACTGTTATAGTTGTTATAATAAAGTTCGATTGAAAGTTTTAAAAAGACATGCCGCCGGTCAAAAAAAATATTTATTCGAGATGTACAGTTTATTTTTTGCCAATTAGGTGAATAAATTAACCTAAAAACTAAAATTTTAAGAGATATATAATAAATATAGTTAAATGTTTGCTTGCTTACTTTTCGTGGTGAAGTAGCACTTCACCTACTTCACCTGAATAGCCGCCGTTTGCAACTATTGCAGAAAGATTTATAAAGACATAAAACCAGGGATCGCGCGAGGCACGAGCAAAAGGGACAATGCACACAATTCCGCGCTTAGACTAGGAATGGGCATTTTATCGATGTATCGATAGTTATCCATTGCTTATCGAAATTCTGAAAACTATCGATAGTTATTAAGTTGCCCTCCCCTAGGAATGTCCTCCTAAATCGCCTTTGTCACACGATAGGTAGACATAACTATCGATAACTAAAATTTATCGAGCGGTGAGTTGCTATCCTCTGTCGATAGGTAAAATCTGGTAACGCCCATCCCTCGCTTAGATTGGCCGGCCCCGCGTTTCAATCCGCTATACTGAATCATGGATAAAATTAATATTACTAGACATTATTGTAAGACAAGAATAATGACTTATTTGTTTTAATCATTCGTTTATGATTTTTTCGAGGATTTTTTATTCGCAGTTGATAATTTATTGCGCTATTCTTTGTTAGGTGCACGGAATTAAAATTTCTAAATGCCTCATGAAATTAAGTGCACGAGCCCCCGCAAAAGTTTGCTTCGACAGGCTTTGCATATAAAAAATTATTCCCATTCATCTAATTACAGTCAATAGGGTAAGAAACCGGTATCAAAAAATAAATTACAAAAAATTAAACCGACTCTAAAAAACTGCACCTCGACGAATTGCCTGTTAAACAACGTAGACGTATTATGAAGCAACAGGGCGGAGCGCCTCACAGTGGTGAGGTCTTATGTAACCATCCAACTGTTGACCATCATAGATTAATGGAACACCAACGTCGGACCGCATCGTAGGATGTTCCATTATTCAAATTTTGTGGTATTTTGACTTAATGGTGTTTCATTAAGAAAGCTTCTGACGGCGAAAATTTAACTCACACTTTTTAGGTCAAATATCGATGTTTTAGGTCAAGAAGTCTTTAATAAATCCTGTTTGTCCGTCTGCGAATGTGGGTGTGGGTGGGTGCGTGTATGGGTGTATGCAATGTGCATGTATATGTGTTAACTTGTTTTGTGAACATGACAGCTCGAAAACTATTAATCTGATTATGATGAAAATGTCGGGAAGATTACGTGTATGGAGAAAAGAAACTGATTAGTCTTTTAGAAAAATAAAAAATGGCGAAACAAAATGGCGGCTATAAATATAAAACATAAAAACGGCCATAATCCCAAAACTTTTATTTTGATCTTAACAAAAATTGGTAGAGGCCCTACCCAACTAAACTGAAAATTTAATAACAATTTTTAAAAGATCCAATATGGCGGAACAAAATGGTGGCTATTTAATAATATATATATATATATATATATATATATATATATATATATATATATATATAAGTCCAATAATTCTAATTTGGTCTGGCAACTATCATGTATTTAATTTGGGATACTTTTATCGTACATAATTTGGGAAACTTCCAATTCCACCACTGATACACAATGTAAATATATATTTCTATTCAAGCAGAGATAATATAATCACAATTTCATATATTTCCAAAAAATGTAACCTAAAAATTTTAATTGATAACATGCATTCTAACCCAACGCAACTTATGCTAATGTTGCATAAGCCGAGATATTTCTTATAAGCATTAAATCGTATAATAATAATTATTTCTATTATACGAGAAATTTTAGTGCACAGGATAATATTGATTATTGATTTGAAATTATACACCGGTCGTTTGCAACTTAAATTATGCAACAACAAATTTAGGAAGTAACACAAGATTTTCAGCTTATGTTAAACAAGACTTCATCAATTGTTTTTCCAGTTGCACGATTATTATTTGCTAAAGGTAACCCGTTTTTAACAAGAACGCTTCCAACTCATAAAATTAGATGAACGTATACTTTGTTTGCAACCAGTGGCGGCTAGCGGGTGAAAAAGTAAATGAAGTGCAAATGAAGCAAGAAAATATCGCAATAATTTTTTTTCCTGATTTTTTTTATATATGGAGCTGGTAGAATATTTTTTTACTAGTTACCTAAATTTTGTATATTTAATCAATTCTCCTATCCTTCATAGCAGCAAATTTATTTATAACGTCCACATAAAATGGATGAGTTGCCCTAATCTCCTCCAGAAATTCCTTTTGAATTGAAATATTGCCTAGAGAAGTAAGTATTTCTTGAGATATTGTGTTTCTTAAATAAGTTTTTACATGTTTGAGGCAAGAAAAACTTCTTTCCTCTGAAGCACTTGTCGGCGGTATTGTCAAAATAAGGGAAAACAGTTTATATGCTTCGGTAGAAATATCTTTATTTTCATTATTTTTTTTTCACTTGCTCTCGCAGCGATATGTTCCAATTACTCTCATTGGCAAACATAAGACCAAGCTCAATTTTAAGTCGTTGACTTCTTGAAAATATTTCCTCATATAACTGTAACAAATTTTCAAACGGGCCAGTCGGAAAATTTAAACTATATTCGGAAAATTTAGCAGAATCTGCCAAACATAAAAATGTAAGTTTTTCACAGTCTTGAAATCTTACTGTCATTTCCATTAAAATATGGTCCAATATTTCATAAAAAAGCTTAGCAAGCTCACGTTTGTAATGATTTATTTCTGTAATAGAATTTGCTTTATCAAACTTGGTATTAAAAAAAAATTCATTACTTTTTTTACAGAGCGCCTCACGACAGCGTTTTATATTGGATATGCAAAAATGAATGTCAAGCGATTTTTTTGAAGAACGTCAAATAGTATGTCCGTGATTGAGAAAATGTCATTAAACACTAATGCCAGAAACGCGAATTCAAAATCGTTCATCTCACCTAAAAATCCTTTCGCAAGCCGGAATGATTTTTCATCAGAGTTGTCACAGTTTGTAATAAATTCAAAGAACTGTTTTAATTTATTCCAATCACATTCACTAACTTTGAATTTGAAGACCGACGAGTTTCTGTAATTATTGGTATACGTCTCGTAGATGCAGATGTAAGAGCATACGTTCATTGGGCTGAGTGCTGCAAAAATGAGGGAATACCACTAAGGCTTGCAAAAAAAAATTCGACATTTAGAAATATTTTTTAGACTTTGCTGCATCACAAGGTTAATACGATGCGCAAGACAATGGACAAATACAGCCTGCTGGGCTTTTTCTTTTATTTTTTTTTGAAGGCCATTTAGATGCCCAAACATCACACTTGCGCCATAGTAACATCGCCCTATTAATTTATGTTTTTAGTTAAATTAGTCCAAAATTTAATCCAATAGAGAATATAAATTCTCCGACGTTCTATCGGAGGTGACATTATAAAATCCTAAGAATCTCTCGACTACTGAACCTTCTGAATTAACGTATCTTAAAATTATGGTGCACTGGGAGGTTTGCGTAATATCAGTGGTGTCATCCACTTGGACAGAAAAAAACTGTGTGTTCATTATTTCATTTTTTACATGATTATTTAAATAATCGGAAATGCATTCAATTATTTCGTGGTCGCGAAAGGCTAACTCTTTTTTTGCAAGGTACAAAGCGTCATTTACCAAGCACATAAATAGTCTTATTTGATCGTACGTTTTCGTTAAAATGTATTTTATACTCCGCCGAGTCTTCATGTTTATGTAAAGACTTTGATATATTTAACATACCTGCAAATTCTTCCTTATTCCACACTGAATATTTATTGAAAAATAGTAAACAAGGCTAGCAAAACAATTTTTGTAATATTTGACTACTACATAACCATGTGTATGCTGAAAACCAGGATGACTTAAAACTTACATTTCATGTCCTGCCACTTTTTTATTTCTTTTTTTGCCGAAATCGTCAAGTCAAACCTTGGCTGGCCTACATTTACTACATCCCTCTGATCTTGTCCCTTCCATCGATTAAATGGAGTTTCCTACAAAATGTAAACCACATCCGTGATCGGATTCATTTTAAAGCGTAAATATTATAGTCAACTAATAATGTACATTAATAAACCCGACACTATAAAGTTGTAACAATACCATACATAAATATAACACAAAACAGTCAAGCAAACTGCAAAGGAACTCACCGGTTGCAGCGAAATCCGCGAAAATAAAAGTAAACAACAACCTCAAACTGAACGACACGTGGGAGAGGTGTATTGCGGCAGCAATTCACCAAGACCGTTATATGGCGCTGGTTAACATTATTCTTCCATCCGCTCGACGTATTCGCGCTTGCGTTGTCATGGCAACATAGTAGAAAAATCGTAAACATAGCACCTCCAGCAAAGTCGAAGCGGTTTGCGCCACTGTTATAGTTGTTATAATAAAGTTCGATTGAAAGTTTTAAAAAGACATGCCGCCGCCGCGGTCAAAAAAATATTTATTTGAGATGTACAGTTTATTTTTTGCCAATTAGGTGAATAAATTAACCTAACAACTAAAATTTTAAGAGATATATAATAAATATAGTTAAATGTTTGCTTGCTTACTTTTCGTGGTGAAGTAGCACTTCACCTACTTCACCTGAATAGGCGCCGTTTGCAACTATTGCAGAAAGATTTATAAAAACATAAAACCAGGGATCGCGCGAGGCACGAGCAAAAGGGACAATGCACACAATTCCGCGCTTAGACTAGGAATGGGCATTTTATCGATGTATCGATAGTTATCCATTGCTTATCGAAATTCTGAAAACTATCGATAGTTATTAAGTTGCCCTCCCCTAGGAATGTCCTCCTAAATCGCCTTTGTCACACGATAGGTAGACATAACTATCGATAACTAAAATTTATCGAGCGGTGAGTTGCTATCCTCTGTCGATAGGTAAAATCTGGTAACGCCCATCCCTAGCTTAGATTGGCCGGCCCCGCGTTTCAATCCGCTATACTGAATCATGGATAAAATTAATATTACTAGACATTATTGTAAGACAAGAATAATGACTTATTTGTTTTAATCATTCGTTTATGATTTTTTCGAGGATTTTTTATTCGCAGTTGATAATTTATTGCGCTATTCTTTGTTAGGTGCACGGAATTAAAATTTCTAAATGCCCCATGAAATTAAGTGCACGAGCCCCCGCAAAAGTTTGCTTCGACAGACTTTGCATATAAAAAATTATTACCATTCATCTAATTACAGTCAATAGGGTAAGAAACCGGTATCAAAAAATAAATTACAAAAAATTAAACCGACTCTAAAAAACTGCACCTCGACGAATTGCCTGTTAAACAACGTAGACGTATTATGAAGCAACAGGGCGGAGCGCCTCACAGTGGTGAGGTCTTATGTAACCATCCAACTGTTGACCATCATAGATTAATGGAACACCAACGTCGGACCATCGTAGGATGTTCCATTATTCAAATTTTGTGATATACAGGGTAAAAAATTGGTATTTTGACTTAATGGTGTTTCATTAAGAAAGCTTCTGACGGCGAAAATTTAACTCACACTTTTTAGGTCAAATATCGATGTTTTAGGTCAAGAAGTCTTTAATAAATCCTGTTTGTCCGTCTGCGAATGTGCGTGTATGGGTGTATGCAATGTGCATGTATATGTGTTAACTTGTTTTGTGAACATGACAGCTCGAAAACTATTAGTCTGATTATGATGAAAATGTCGGGAAGATTACGTGTATGGAGAAAAGAAACTGATTAGTCTTTTAGAAAAATAAAAAATTGCGAAACAAAATGGCGGCTATAAATATAAAACATAAAAACGGCCATAATCCCAAAACTTTTATTTTGATCTTAACAAAAATTGGTAGAGGCCCTACCCATCTAAACTGAAAATTTAATAACAATTTTTAAAAGATCCAATATGGCGGAACAAAATGGTGGCTATTTATATTTGAACATTGTGAACGAACATAATTTTGTATTACATTTGTAAAACTATCACTTCAGGAGAAATATTAGTTGTAGAACTTATTTTGAATAGCACTAATTTCTGAAATTCCGTATAGTAAAAATAGGAATCAGGTTGATTTCCTAATTATTAGATCAGACACCAAGCATCAGAATCTAAGAAGGATTCCCTCGAGTAGTATTAATATAGGTAAGAGATGTGATTAATATAAAATAATAATGTTAGTTAATAAACGACAAATTTCTCATACAAGGAAAAGCCAAAATAAAAAGTCTACTCTGATGACTTAAAAAAAGAGAAAAACAAATTTATTGATTAAGCAGAATTTCATCATGACTGCCTCCTCTTTTTTCCCTTCTGACCTTAACTTTCGATCCAAAAGGCCTTATAACTCTGAAATTGTCATATCACATGTTTTTTTCAATTTAGGTAACTTGGTTCTTTTACTTCTTTCCGAACTTCCTTCAAGATTTTATAGTTTCCCGCTAGAATGTGGTACTTTTAAGACCTTCACAATTTCTTTAAATATCATTTGGCTCGTCAACCAATTTTCAATTTTTTTTATAAAAAACTCTGTTAGCCTGTTTCCATTTTGCCTAAATTGATACAAAAATGTTTTCTGTATGGTACGCTTCACAATTCTAAAGTCCGTAGGAGATAACTCAAAGCCTTCTTTTAAACGAAAAAAAAACTCTTGCTCACTACAACTAGTAAGAACGATACTTTCGACTTATCGCAAACATATTTTTAACACGAAATCACACACAACAATACTACTTTGACAATAATGATAACAATATAGCGCGATGTTCACACAGGCACAGTTTATTTAAAAAATTGCTATTGCGAGTAAACGGGCAACTTTGGGCAGCCAGATTTTTTTCATTCGAATGACCATAACATGGCCTTAACGCAAAACTTCGCCTCGCTTCGCTAGTGATTTTTTTCGTTAGTGAACGTGAAGTACTGACGATTTGTGCAGAAACAAACATTTTAATAACTTGCAGTGTTTTAATAAAACTGGAAATGTTGTTTTGAATTTCAATTTTCAACTTACCGATTTTTCAAACAGTAAATGCAGCAGTTGACTCCATTGGAAGATTAAATGTTCAGCACCACCTATCCTCAGTCTGTCCGGAGATCTTGAAAAATAGTCTCTTTGCACAACTTATTTGGGTATGGCTGCGGTCTTGGTGGCTTTATTATCTCTAAAGAAGTGCAATGGTTAATTTTTACATGAAATTAAAAAAAAAGTTATTGTCTGAAATCTACTTTCATGAAATTTACAAAGATATCGGTCTAATTATTTCGATTTCAGAGTCGATTCCGGATTCCATTTTCCAATAGATGAATTGTCCTTATATCTATATACATTTTTAAATACACTTTATTTTCGGGTTAAAGCGTTTTTTTTAACAGTAGATGTTACAACTTTGAATAAAAAGTATTTGTAAAAAGTTTTATTTGAACAATATTTTGGAGGTTTTGGCCACTAAATAGCATTAAAGCTTGCCACTGCCCCATAATGCATGTGAGGCCAGCAATTTCTTAAACCAATAGTATAGCAAATGAATCGGTAGACAAGGAACGTTACATTGGCATGCAAATAGCTTAGACCTCACACCTTTAAATATATTTCTTTGAAGTCGTTTAAAAAATGTCGTATACAGAAATCATTATGAAAATATTGAAGAAATTCAGAGGAAGGTGAGAAATGAAATAACAAATAGGAACGAAAATGTTCGTGAGAGAGTTGTACTGCACCAATTTGCAAATATGTTTTTCTTCAATAACATTTCTGGACGATGTGGTGAATGTACCCCATATTTTTATAATTCCACTTGAAGTTCATCGCGCCATCTAACCGAAAGAGCAGAACAAGGTCTGCAGGGCAGGTAGTTTTCTTTTAGTACTTATTTGGCAATGAGAACGTTTTACCTATTCGTGTTCTAATTCGTTTGTTATTGGTTATAATAACATGTTATTGCTTCTAAATACCTATTATTAACTGAGTAATAAAAATAAAATTTTACCCCCGTATTCACTAAAGAAGTTTAAGAGTTATACAAGGTCTAGTTGCCATGGTACTTAAAACTCTTAGTTCGCCAGTTATGTTTCGCTTATGTCACTGTCATTTTGTAATTGTGATATTTAGAAAAATTATTTGTTCAGTTGTTGAAAATGTCATCTTAAACCTGTAACTGTCAAGTTAGACCTGGTCTAAATTTAAACCTCTTTAGTGAATACAGCTGTTATTGTTTAATGGAATAACTCATTTTGCTCAAAAATAAAAATGTTATAAATTAACGGTGACTAAAATTGTCAATCTTGACATTATCTTTGACTTAACCTAATCTCACCGAACCTAACTTAATATTAAAAAAGGTAACAGATGTCTTCTTTGCAGCCTACATACATCCATAAAAATCCACAAAACTTTCGTATTTAACATTTTCTTCCAATTTTATAAGGAAATAAGTTAAAAAGACTTGTCCCTTTCGTTTGGTTATCCCTTTTAACAGCTGGTTAAAATAGAAGTAATAAAGGTCGGGGAGTTTTCAGTTTAACAGGTTATATAGATAATATGCATCCTGATGAAAAATCGAATTGTCTCCTCGTTGGACCTCCTCTCGATACCTCATTTGCCCAAAATGGCGTCTAAAACCGTTTTTGGCTAAAATGTTTTTTTTTTCCTATAACATTGAATTTTTTTTAAATTTTAAGTTGCAACAAACAATAAGGTTTGATTTTACAATTTTGATGAAAAAAATTCTAAGCTAACTAATGATAATCAGAAATACATAACACTTTTCGCCTACATCATCGCTGGAGAATTCAACAATTTCTTTCTCAATATCACTTAATACTTGAGTTGTGTTACTGACTACTGCCCTATATTGACATCATTTAATATTTTAAGCATGCTTTGTGACATCCGCATTCTGGACCACACGATCTTTTGGATTCTTTGAAGCATTCTATCCCATGTATAATATACACAAACTCAAATTTTGAATAAATATCAATTGTAACCTCCCTCTGATTTAGTATAGTAACGAATCGAGCCTTATTGGTAAAACAATTGGAATATCTTTTTAATGATAAGAGTTGTGACCAAATAGTTGTCGAAAACTGTGCCCTCTCCTAGTTTTATAATCGTTTGGCAGTTTTTGTTTTTTTGATGGCCGCATGGAAAATGACGACAGGGCTCTAATTATAGCGTTTTGCATAAAATTTGATATACAAATTGAATAGAATGGATCACCTTTGTACCCTAAGATACAAACAAAATCTTTATCAATTTAAATTCTGATATTTCCAGCCGATATTGTTGTATTTTACTTTTCATTTCGTTTAAATTGTATCGTCTATTACTTTGGCTGTTCCAATCTCTTGAGTCATGTGGCAGTTAAATTTTCATTTCCTGCTACATTAATTTGTATTCTGTAGTCGCTGGTGATTTGCCACAAAATTGTTCAAATTGGACCCAAAAATTATGTAGATAAATCATATCTAAAGTTCGCTTTGTGAAAACACTATGTATAGTTCACCTTTCATGGATAAATTTTAATAGTTCTTATTAAAGTTTGTTTAATAGGCATATCCGACACAAACACCCTAAAGTTACTGCAATACTATTACCGTTTACTTTCCCTTGCATTCTTAATTTTTGTTTCCTATCAAAGGAACCCAATTATTACCGGGCTACATATGCTACATAGCAATCATAACAACTTAAAAAAAATTGGTAATAATATACAAATACTACCTGTTTGGAAGGTAAAGTAGCTATAGCATGGCCTAGATAGTATGTGTATGACATTTAGAAAGAAAATGTTCCTTAAGTAAAGCGTTAATTTCTATGTCACCAAAGATTTTCTGGAAATTTGTATTTTTCAACGGTAAAATTCTCACCTACAATAGTATTTTCTCAATACTACAACAATGGATAAAACAATAATAAAATTGTACAAAAAAACTCTGGCTAACTCCCGCATTCTTTCGTTTGTCACTAAAATCTTTATTGTTTTATAAATTAATTGCCTTATAGTTTTCCTGCCTCTATCTACAACCAAATATACAAAAGCATTTTTCTATTAGGCGTGCATTGTTCAATTTTGTCAAGCAAGCAATGGAACTGAAAAGATTTGAGCCATTGTTTTTTTTTGACATATCGTATTCGGCTATTCGGTTATGACGTCTATGCCACTGAAAAGCTGTTCTTTTTAAAAGTTCTGTATGTTATTTTGCTTTCTGATTCCATACAGTATTGTGCAGCGTTCATTTACAGGGGTATATCTCTGAATAATTTTTTTTTCTACGATTTACATTCAAAGTGGCATTTTGTTGTCTTTCTTATGATACTGACAAATTTGAAATCATAACTAATATGTCATATCAAATTACTTGACCTAAAATTCTGGAATCATGATTTTGCTGTGTCGAATAAATGGGCAAAATGTTACTTAATTGCTTTACACTGGTGAATTGGAAAGATCGTTGGACATATGTCACACGTGACATTTATCAAATCCAACATTTTTATTGAGAAAATGTGATAGATTACTTTCGATTTGATATGTGGGATAACAATGGACATCTATAATATCTCGCTAATTGAGTTCCCTTTCTCTTAACAAAGTACATTAAAATACATGAGATGAGAACTGTAGATATGTCAATATGAAATAGTGGCTTTGGTAATAATTATTGAAAATATTAGTTACAGTCTATAGTTTTATGTATATTAAAACTAACTAACTAGAGGAATTAAATAAAGTCTAAACACCCTGTAACTTGTTTAAAGTCATTACTTGCTTTTGTCGCCTAAAATATTTCAATATATTATTTTCGTATAATTTTGAAATTAAATATAGAAAGTCGCGCGGAATTTTGCCAAAAACATATTTATTAATATTTTGTTATCCTTGTTTCCGGTTGACACCTGTCAAAAACAACGCAATTACGCCGATTTGCGTGTGAATGCCATGTCGGCCAATTATAAGCAACTAAAGCAATAAAAACGCACAATAGTGCTAAAATAGAAGTTGTTTATTTCAAACTGGAATACCTATTACCTGAATAATAAAAGATAATAATAAAACACATTAGTACAGGATGAAAAATGTTTCATTACAATTACCCAAATTTAACTCAAAAACTATTCGTTCCAATAAAACGACGTGTCTTAGATGTCGTACGGAGCAACATCAAATGATATACCGACATATACAAATAAAATTAAATACAACCAAAGTCCTGTAAATTGAAAAAATGTTTTCTAAAGGTTTCCACTTTACTTCCGTACATTATACACTATTACTTTTTTACATCTTTTTATTTCCCTCGTAAAAGGAAAGTATTGTATTCGTGATTCCGAGATTTTTTCAGATCTTCACGTTTCAGGGCCCCTAGACGACGAAAAACATACTGCTTACCCGATTGACTTCAAATTTTGTTTGGACCTGGTAACATGTTGGTACAAATCGAATATAGGAGAACAATGTTAAAAAAAAATTGTTAGAGTGGTGTATTGTTTGGGGTTAAGATCCGGTAAAAAAAAACAAAAATCTTTTTTTAAATTGTCGGCGTTTCGCAACTTTATTATTGAATCCTCAGGACGCATATATAGATCCTATATCCTGCATGAAACTCATATTATCAGTCTTTACCTACAGTGTTGGTCCGCAGATATTTCCCAGATATTAAGTTTCTAAATGGTTTTCGTTAACAATCCTCTTGTTATGTTAGAGTGGTGTATTATTTGGGGTTAGGATCCAGTAAAAAAAACGAAAGTCTATTTTTATTATTAATTATGGATTTAAATTAAAAAAAAAGGTGCGATGTATACCTAATAACGCGAGATTAAGCTAACGGTTTTACAAAAATATTGATACAGCCTACATACGATCTGGAACACAATTCATTGTTGTAGCTCTGCCACTTTAGGTTTATTAATATGCAGATTTCATTGATTTAGTCACTGACTCACTCACTGAAGATCATCAAAAACATTTAGAGTACTTTCCGTGGTTCTGAAAAGCTGAAAATGGGCGTGCATTCTGGGTCTAGGTTACAAGTGAAAAAGAAAATTTAAAACAATACTTTTCTTATCGAACATATCATATTGCAAGGGGGGGGGAATTTTCTATAGCTATAGATAAAACATAAGAGCATCCTACAAAAACATTAATAATAGCAGATGCAGATAAAAATCCGTATAGACGACCAATCCATTGTTAACTAAAACATTCCATAATGGATGGATCCTTACTTTGCACTGTTTTCCCTATATATGTGAATGTAAAAACTACTTATCGAATTAAAAATTCTTGTAGTCTGATAATGCGACTTAGTCGCAAAACCGGTTGCTGATATAATAAAGCATTTTTTTGGGTAAATTCTTCTGTGCCTACTTCTTCACATTTAAGAAAGTAAATTGGATAAGTTTTTTAGTAATAATTTTTTTAACGTTTCGCTCGCCCGCCATACTTTATTTATACAAAAATATTACCAGATCATCTCAATATGACCCTTAATGTTTGACTTAAGTTTGAGGTAAATTGATAGATAATTATATAGGATTTACCAAATAATTATACGAAGAATTAACCGATTCTTTTTATTAATTTTTACACATTTTTCCTATGTTTGCAATTATCATGTAGTAAACCCATTTCGTATGTCGGTAATAAATAACCATCGCACGTCTAATATGAGATATTATAAATTAACAAGACTTCCTTAAATGAATACCATTTTGCCTTATTTTAACCATTTTTTGTAAATATTTGCAAATTCTTAACACGGGACTATTAATCCTAAAAATGTGCTAAAACCAACAAAATCATAAACAGTTTTTATTTAATTTGCTGATAAGCAAATAAAAAATATGCCCTTGAATTTTTTGCACGTGGAGAGATAGTCATAATGACGTGTGATGGGTTAGTTAAGATATAATTCAAACATTATTTTTTTATCTAAAATTAGAAATTTAATACTTCATAGTATTAAGAATGTGTTTTAAAGACAGAAAGTTTTTATTTTCTAATATTAGAAAACAATATTGTTTTCAAATTTTCAATAAATAACGATTCGGGATTTGACATTTTAGAAACGAGGTTGGTTGAATTGGAGCAAAGTTGCACGATTTAATGTCAAATAACATGTCGTTGATAAAATTGGAAAAATCGTACTACTTCCCAAAATTCGTCATTTTCCTTTTTATTTTTTTCAGGCTGCATTTGAAGAGGTATTACAAAATAAATTTTATATCCTTGTAGTTATGCAAAAATCCTAATTTTGTGTTCAAACATTAATAAAATTGTGATACATCGTGGGTTTTGGGAGGTCGAACGAAAATGTAATATCTCGCCAGTCTGACAAAATTAAAAAGGAAAATCTTCTTTCGGTTTCAGGGTCCCTAGGTGACGAAAAACATGTCTTCACGATTCCGTCCGTCTGTTTGTCTGTCGGTCTGCTTGTTAGCGGCAAAGCTAAAAAACTACTTGCCCGATTGACTTCAAATTTTAGTCAAAAATTAAGGGTCATATGGGGATAACCTAGTAACATTTTGATAAAAATCCATTAGGGCAAAACATAAAAAAATTGGTACAAAAAAAATTTTTGGTACGAATCCCAGATGGCGGAACAAAATGGCGGCCAAATAAGGATTTTGTTTTCTGAAAAAATCATCCTAGCAGGTTTTACATATCGTCGCGTTTTTTTAGCGTTCCTAGATGCAAAAAAAAAATGTTTTATCCATTCCGTCGGTCCATCTGTCGGTTTGTCTGTCTGTCTGTCTGTCTGTCTGTCAACTCGTGTCATAGCTTATAAACTACTCATGAGATTGATTTCAGATTTTGGACAAAAAAATAGATATAAGACTTGATTATTATCAGAGTAACTTGTATCGATTGTTTTTAAAGTATTTTATGCATTTTAACTGATTTAGTGATCTATACCACCTTGATTATAATAGTGTTTTATTTATATATTATAATTATTTAGTGATTTATAGATTTATACCACATTATTTATAATAGAGCACTTATAGAAAAAAAAAATATTTCAAAGTATGTTACGCATATTTGTATGGTCTATTTGTATTTCTGTATTTGCGTATTGTTTCATATGAAATAGTAACGGCACTTAGGAAAGAATTGGTACATGTTACCTATTAAGTTGCCTTTTATTTACCCCTTAGTTTTAAGATATATTTATATACATTTGTATTGATTTTTTTTTGGGTAAATAATAAACCGAGTAATAAACATAAAAAAAAATTACGGCTCGTATGGGGATGTCCTGGTAATATTTTGGTAAAAATCCAATATGCCGCAACAAGATGGCGGCCTAGCGAAACGTTAAAAAATTGTTACTAGAAAAACTAATTATCCAATTTACCCCAAATCAAAAAAAAATCAAGTATTACATAAGATTGAACCGCTAACATTTTGGTGTGATAGACCAAAATGGCGGCCTAATAATATATTTAAAAAATCAGTCTGAAAAAACTACATATTAGGTTAATTTCAAATTTTATGCAAGCATTAAGTGTGATACAGAGATAGCTGGTAAAATTCTGTTACGAATTCAAGATACCGGAACGAAATGGCGACCAAATAACGTGTTAAAAAAATTAACGTAAAAAAATCTTCTTATTCAATTGACTGTATATTTTGGAGAAAAATTAAATATAAGGATAAATTGGTGCGAGTCCAACATGGCGCAACAAAATCGCGGTATGTGAATGTAAAAACTACTTATTGAATTCGTTTTAAACTGTGTGATAAAATATTGGTTAAGTGGTAAAATATTGGTAGGGATCCAATATATTGGAACAAAATGGCGCCCAATACAAATTTTTGTAATGACCGTATATATGTGTTCCTAAATAACTATGTAATGAAATAAATATATATAATATAAGATATCTTCGGAAGTAGTCTGAATTTTCCAACTTTGTCAACGGCAAGTTATACGGCATTAAATTGTGAAAGTTTACTGTAATTACAAAAAATGTTGTGATCTCAAAAAAGTTCAAGCCATCATACTCCTTGCACGTATGTCATCATGAGGATCAAATCGGTATTACCGATATAGTTTGCAAGTTAGAGAATTTATTTTAGTTAAATATTTCACCTTGTGTATTTAATTA